>CM041553.1:23695000-23910000 GCA_023238725.1 Scortum barcoo
TCACTTTAGGAGTACATCCCATATACATAATTTTTAGACATTTAGATTTTCTAACTCTGCATCACTTCTGTCAGCCATGAAGTGAGACTGACAGGTTTAAGAGAATTAGCCTCGATGCTAATAGAGCTGCAAAGTGCTGCAGTCAGTTAATCAGGTTGTGTCACTTGCGCAAAAATATCGAACGTCTGGAAAACAGATCTGCGATACTTTATGAAAGTCGTGCTCCAGGAAGCGGTTTACACAATAAGAGTCAACACTGAAAGGCAGTTTAAGGTTTCACCACAGAGAAATTAAGAGCAGCATCAGGCCAAGTCTAATCCAAACTGAGGCTTTGTGTACTCCTCAATGGGCCTCTTCCAACAACTCATCTGTTACAGACAAACCAAAATACAGACAAACCAAAAGCAGATTTATGGTACACACAGTTTACCAAACAAAGATGAGAACACTAAGTTAATATGGACTTTCCTCTTACCATTTACCTTTTTTTACCCAGTTTTTCATACTGCTGGTCCACTTACAGGGCCATACCAGTGTTTTTTTCATGCATTATCCCATTACTAAAAACTAAAAAACATCACAATTAACCATAAAACAAAACATGCCACTGTGTTTTGTAAATCTGAATGTATTTCTCCTGCTGTTCCAGGTTGGTCTCCATTCATTCAGTATCTTCATACTGTCTTAAAATCTGTTAGTCAGTTACATTACATCATTATCACTTTTAAAAATCAATTATCTTGCATTAATAATATAAAACATTCAAGCGGACTTGAGCAAGTTTCACAGATGGAAATCAATGTGAACAATGGCTTCCTCTATCAGCAGGATAAACACATAAAAATATCCATAACTATATATAATAACTCTATCACATGCATTTGAAAATGGTCTGTGAAAAGTATGCATATCTTTATTTTAAGAGGCTAAAATGTTAAATTAAGTTGTCCAGATACAAGTCAAGCCCCCGGCTCACTCAGCCTCCCTCCTGCTGCACACATATTCATGTCTCTGATCCCAACGTAACCTTTCAGTCAGTCTTAAGATACAACATGTAACGCCAGACAATAACTAAAGCCCCACCACAGCCTCACTTAAGCTACTCATCGCGCGGCCGGTCGAGAGGCCGGTGAGGGCTATTCCTGGAGGAGGCGAGGTGACATGAGCTCTGCGGCAAGAGGCTAATGCTGATATGTAAACTGGCTGCTGTAACAGGACAGTTTATGAGCACGTAGCATCTCTGTTAGGGTAACGTAAGGTCATATTTAATGCAGTGACTATCTTTAGCATAAGCTTTTCCATTGTTGTGTTATTTTAGACGGTTATTTTGAGAGTAGCTTCCACATGTTGTCTCAGGAAAGGGATGTATGTGAACACAGTTTTCCTTTGTGTGTGTGTGTGTATAATCCACCCTCCATTCTCACCTATCAGCCCATGTCTCTTTGGCAATATTTTTGTTGCACTTTCCTCCCAGTTCTTCACAACCTTTACTCCTTTCTTTCCATTCACTCCTGTGACAGGTAATGTACATAAAGACAGGACCACTCAGGATGGAAATTGTCTCCCGAAGCCCTAAACAGACATGTGTACACACACAATAGTTAACACACACATATTGTATCAAGACCCTGAAGTCTGCATGATTCGTGTCATGTGTGAGTCTACATGCAGCCTGAGTCAGTGAACTCAGTTTGACTCTCCAGATAGTAATATTGTCTTTTCGTAACCTCATTACCTGGGCAGGTTGCCTAATCACATGCCTATTTACAGCAGCAGCCTGAAGGCGCAGTGCTGGAAGTTGCAGGTTGGGAGGGAGTGTTACATCCATTCAAAAACTCACACTTGGAAGCTGCCTGTGGAAATAAAAGGAGCATAATTACCCGCGGAGCTATTGGCAATGAAAAGAGAAACGCCCGTGCACAGGTCAGAATGGATTTACGGATCTAATTGGAATTGAAACAATTAAATAAATTTGCAGCCTTAAGTCCTACTCTTTTCATGGAAGCTGCCAGTGGAAAAACAACTGGTGCTGGTGTTGGTGGTAAAGCTGAGGGTGATGGGATTGTGATTAGTTTAGCAGGTATTTAGTCATATAAAGTTAGGGGATCACCAAAGATATCAGATGATGTCAAAACAGTCATATCCGAAACTGGTCAAGATATTAAACTCAAAACCACAACTTTCAACCTCATGGTGGCACTAGAGGAAAAGTCAGAGGATCACTGAAGTCAGTAGGATTCATTCTCTGGGGACCATGACTGTAAAAACAAAATATCACACTAATCCATCCACTAGTTTGATGAGATATTATAGTCTGGATCACTAGTGAGGCTAAAGATTTAAAACATATTTTTGCACGATTGCTGATATTTCTTAAACTAAATGGGTGTCTACTGACCACTGTACTGGACAGATAAATCAATAGTTTTGACCCTGTGCAAATGGCTAAAGGTTAAAATTGTTAAATTGTCAAAAATTAATGTCATCTAACTTTAAATAAAGAGGTCCAAAGAGAGCCAATCTTTACCCATTTAGGCAAGAACGGTGGAAGAAAACCACAGAAGCAAATATGAGATAACACGAGTGAAACAGACTGTGGAACTTCAGCTCTCTATAACTCTTTACTCAACTCCATTTACATCACTGATTAGTGCTGCAAGGCATGTCAGTTCACATTACTTTGTCTTTCCAGGATTGTCAGAGACAGAACATACTCTTTGCTAACAAAGCAAACTACAAAATAAAAGTCAGGACAATACAAAACATTCATGTTAAACAATCTCTTCAATTCTCCTCTGTTTTTTTCCTTCTTTTCGGTCTGTGTACAGTCATAGCAACAATGCGAGATCTGAAACGTAAAGATAAGCTGGTGGAAGCTGCCGGTGATGCCTACGGGAAAACTCTCTCTCTGGCTGTACTGGACGTCTGCAGCGATGAGTCTGTCAAACAGTGTATTGACGGCATCAAAGATCGACACGTGGATGTCCTCAGTGAGTAAAATGCATCCTCGTCGTGTTGCATTACTGAACTGATGGTGGTTGATTACTCAGTTTCTTCTTTGTCTTTGACCAGTCAATAACGCAGGTATCGGCCTCGTGGGCCCAGTGGAGAGCATCCCCATCGAAGAGATGAAGAAAGTGTTCGAGACAAATTTCTTTGGGGTGATCCGCATGATCAAGGAGGTGATGCCCGATATGAAGAAAAGGAAAGGAGGGCACATCATCGTGGTCAGCAGTGTGATGGGACTGCAAGGTTAGCGGGCAGAAGTGTGAGAGGATAGGAGGCGTGGTGGGGGCGTAACATGAACAGGGAGGAATGACAGCTTTGTCGGCTTCAGTCTGATGTACGCATGGGCTGATGATGGAAGAATGGAAGAGTGGGTTCAAAGCTGAAAGAAGACTGCATATCGTTGCAGACAGGGATGTGAGCAAAAAGAACAGATCTATTTACATTTACTGTCTTTCTGCAGGTGTGGTGTTTAATGACGTGTATGCAGCTTCAAAGTTTGCTATGGAGGGTTTCTGTGAGAGTTTGGCTGTGCAGCTCTTGAAGTTTAACGTCACGTGAGTGCCACTGATACTACAAATAGCCTGACATCTAATACGTTAATAGCTTTAATGGTGTGTTGCTTGTTTCCTCCAAAGTTCAGACCTATCCTCACAGTTTGATCTACAGATTCAAATAACGATTACTTTCATTATTGATTAAAGATATAATCTCGAAGATTTCATTTAAATAAATATCTGTTAGGTCACTGTCTTTTGCAGAATGATAGAAGACAATGGTGACTGAGCCTATAGCCCACTGTGACTATCTGCAGTATTATAATCTAGGTGTTGGCAGAGACTTTCCTGAAAAAATATTACAAGTGACACACAGTGAGATTTTAAACAACTTTTAATGCAACATACTTGCTTTTCAACTCACCTGTGTGTAAATAAGTGTACTTCTGTGTATGCTAGTCCAGTCTAAAAATGAAGTGAGGTCCCAAAACGTACCTGGAATTACTGCTTATCGCCATACGTGCTGGAGAAGACAACCAAATGAAAATGTATGAGATTATAACTTTTGTAAATTTTTTAAAAACAATTGTTAGTAGCTTTCCCCAAAGCACTCTTCCTCCATCTAACCCCTCTGTTGTTCAGTTCAGGTCTTCTTACGCTCCACTTTGTTGTGCCGTCTCCCTCCTCAGACTGTCACTGATCGAGCCGGGCCCGGTGCACACAGAATTTGAGGCAAAGATGATTGAAGATGTGAGGCAGAAGGAGTATCCCGGAGCCGATCCTGATACTGTGCGTTACTTCAAGGACGTCTACCTTCCTTCATCTGTTGACATCTTTGAGACGCTGGGACAAACGCCTGATGACGTCGCCAGAGTAAGTCCACAAGCGGACTTTGACTCAACCTCATCTGTGCCTTATCCGTCTATCTGCATCCATGATTAATCCTCTGAGCCTGACTATGCAAATCTTTTTTGTCGCTCCCCTGCAGTGCACCAAGAAAGTGATTGAAGCGAGCAGGCCCCGTTTCCGTAATCTGACCAACCCCTTGTACTCGCCCATCGTAGCACTGAAATACGCAGATGAAACCGGAGGCCTGTCTGTCCACGCCTTCTACCACATGCTCTTTAACCTGGGCCCCCTGATGCACGTCAGCATGACCGTCATGAAGTACCTAACCTGTGGATGTCTGAGGAGCAGGACGATTTCACCAAACTAGAAATATACGCATCTCGTACACAAATGTGAACAATACAAAAGCCCTGAATATGTAGACCACGAAAAAGACCGCACACTACCTTGGCTTAGGTCGTCAGGGGAAAAAACAAACACATACAAACATAAGAAAAGAGCTTATCTTTTATAACCTGCCATATTTCCTGCTGTATTGATGCAGTCTCTATTGTAATGAACAGTCCTGTCTGTTTTCTCTTCTCTCTGTGGAGTTGTTGAATGTACAGATGCTTTATTTAAACACTACTTTATTTTAGGATTTTAAGATTTGTTAGCATACCCAGAGTGCCAAATGAGTAGTGTTTGCACTTGTGAGACAACATATTGTAGCCTGGTATTATTATTTTATCTCAGTCCGTCCCATATATCATAGTGTTTTAAACTCTAATACGTGTATCTACACCTTATTTGTTTGTAGTCTGTGTATTTGCAATCTGTGTACATATTTTTGAAATTTTGTCGATGTATTGAAGCAACTATTTTGGCATTAAAAATTGTAATTTATACCGTACAGGGGTCGGGTTGTGTCAGTACTTCCGATATTTTTCAGCGAATGGGGTTGCTTAAATATTACTCATGATTATGGATGGCTGTACTGTGTGTCATTTCTGTTACTTACGTGGCAGGGTCAGTGCATTTTATGATTATGTTTGTGTTTGCCTGCCTGGGGACAACAGATGAAGGTTATCCTTAACTCTGGCATATTTTCATTTCATTAGTGTCATAAATATACACCGTCCATGTTAAATAAAAAAAGAAAGAGAACATCTCTGCTGTTCTGTTTGCAAATAAAAAGGCACTGATATACTCTGGCAGAACAAGACACAACAATAAAACTAATTTGTCATCACTGTTTTAATTCAAGTTATCACATTGAGCTGCTCAAACTGCATTGCTTTCATTTCAGATTCAGATAAACAAATATTTGCATTGACAGGAAATACTGGAATTGCATTTAACTAATAGCATGTCCAACACAGACTAGTTCAAATGTATTGCAAAGATGAAATGTGATAATAATGATGATAAATATATGATTTTAACATAACATAACATGTTAGATTATGTAAGGTTTTTCAGTAATGGTGTCCTTCACAAACACTTTCCACACATTTCCCCATTTTAATGAGAAAAAAATGGAAATAAATAAATACATAACTTTACTTTCCAAATCCCACAAATCCAGAAAACAGCCTCATCTGTTGTAATTAAAAATGATTTCTTCAGTTTTATACCCTGAACAGACCAGTTGTTAACCCATTTTAAAGGGTCTAAAAAGACTAAAATGTAAATTACTGCCTTTTGTGTTTCATAATATACCACTTATGATAATTTCACATTGACCACAGGTGACCTAATGTGCTTTAGAAAAGTTTCACTACAAATGTGAGATAAATATTATTATTTAGTTGGTCAGGAGATAAAAAAAATAAGCAAACTAATGATATTATATGACAGGTTTAGCTAAATAAAAAAAGAAATTCCCACATATTTGGCATTGAACCAAGTATGTTTTATAAAATGTATAATATTTTGAAGGATTTTGTACCGAATATGAAGCTAAGATTAGTTAAATTCAGTTAATTAGTAAAAATATATATATATTTTTTTTAAAAAGGCTCATTTAGCTGATCGACCTCTCGGAGTTCTGCTGATCGCGTCTGTTTGAGCGAGTCGCGGGAAACTGGAGCTGAATCGATACCAGAGCGATCGATCATGAAAACAAACTTCCCATGAGCTCACCGGAGAAATCTGTAAGTCTGAAAATCTGTTAACCTCCCTCAATTATTAACTTAAAAACATTTCATTTCGTCTAACTAAGCTCAGTTTATATATATGTAGACAAAGTGCGCTGACTCTGAACTAAAGTGCGTCTATTAAGCTAAAACTGCACTTTTAGCTTTGGAGCTAAGTTTAGCTGGTGTTTCCTAACAAACACATAACGTGCTAAACTAAATGTCATGCTAACTGTGTGTATCTGCTTTCAGTGTGTGTGTCCTGTCCCTCCTCCAGCATGGAGATCAGTGCGGGAGATGAGCAGCTGAGGACGACACTGCACTGTGATAACAAGGAAAAGGTACATTTATAAAAACCAACATGATAAAAATACCAACAAGAAACTTTGAATTGTTCATTTTCTGACTGCTGCCTGACATATTATCTTTTTTTATCCACTCAGCTCCGTAAGAAGTTGGCACTGTTACAAAGGGAATACCTCAGGACAGCCCAGAGATTACAGGTGTCTGATTATATTGTCATTTATATAGTCCCTTTTTATTTATATGTTGTTATTTCTACTGTTATACCTCCATCTGACCCTTTCAGCACTCCTGCCTTCAATAGTAATATCATTTCATTTATATACTATTATATATTCCATTATTTTAGGGTGTGCTTCATTTCATATGCTCTATTCTGTTCCTAGTAGAGGGTTAAGAGTTTCATTGCTAATGTCTTATCTGTGTTATTGTTGTGCATATGAATAAAAATCTCTTTCAGTTCTAAGATGAGATCAGATCAAACTTTATTGTTCATTCAAAAGGACATTTGTGTTGCATCACAGCTTCAAACAATCAACAGAATAATATAAAACAACAATATGAGCAACATATGAGAGGAAAACACACACACCCTTTGTCTACACTGTGTAGAAATACTCTGTGTCTCACACACATGCTGATGTGCTCACAGCGTGCTGAGCGTTCAGAGGCGGCGCGGAGACATGTGAGGAGCAGGATTACACAACAGAACCACCAGGACCAGAGAGACCCAGAGATCCCATCTATCCCTCCTCTCAACTCATCTGCACTTGGGCTGGACGCTCACAATGGGACGGGATCAGGTGTGTCCGAGTGTCAGGCACCCACTGGAGGTGAGTGTGTCCTGATCAGCTGCAAAGTAAAAGTCATTAACCGTCTCCACAGCACATACAGGAAGTATGTTTTGTTTTTGCCAAAACTGTAGGTGTAATTGTAGTAAACTATATACGATCATTCAGCCCTATGTGCAGTACAGCTACGACTTTAGTGATAGACAGACAGACACCTTAGCTATCATCGGAAGTAATTAATATGCAGTGCAAGAACAAATCACACTGAACAAGGAATGGTCCAAAAAATATGAAAACACAAATACAAACACAAGAGTTAAAAAAGATGTTCCTTTAAACATGTGCATGCATGCAGTGTGTACATTGCTGAAAAGTGGGCAAAAATTGATGTAATTGTATGTTATAAGTTAAAAGGATATGTCAGACTTTGCCTTTACAGAGAAAATCATTGTTGATGCAAAGGCTCTGTTTATTACATATAAGAGATAGAAGTGAATCCTTTCATACTTTTTTCCTGTTGTTGTCATTCACTGTTCTTTCTAATTAGCGCAACCAACTATTATACAGTGTGAAATGATGTTTGTGAGCTTCTGGGTAATATCTAAGGAGGTTTTCCAAAGAAGCCATGCAGTTATGCAGTTTTGACACAAATTACTTCCATGCCTGTCCATCCCAAAACAGAAAACATGTTGTAATATGGTTAAAACTACACTGTCATTACTCTGAAAAGCAGACAATGTATTGCCTGTAAAAACAATGCAAATTAAATGCACACATTTTCTGATGTTTTACCAGGTTTGGCAGATTCTGAGAACATCAGGAGGAGCCAGGTGATCAGGTTCACGTTACCGTCTGATGCTGCTTGTCCACAAACTCCAGATCCCGGCCATGAGGCAGCAAGAGGCCACAGACCCAGTCCTGCCCTGCGCCTCAGGTCCCGACGCAGCCGCTTGCGCTGGGAGAGGAGGAGCGCTGAGGCTGGCGTGAGCACAGAAAACAGTGATGAAGGACGGGAGCAGAATGAACAGACGGAAACAGCTAAAACAGAGGGAAGTCAAGAGAGTGTCAAAACAGGGGGAACAGAGGTTGTGAATGAAAGTGAGGAGCTATTTTCAGGTACAGATTCGGAATCTCCCTCTCTGCTGCTCACACACTGGAACACTGGACAAACTGAAACAGGAGATGTGGAGGGGAAAGAGCTAAAGGGACGACAAGAACAAGGGGCAAGTCAGACTGAGTTGAGAGCCGAAAGGGAAAAAAACTCAACCTCTTTGCTGCTCACATGCTCGAATCCTGCTGTACACTCTGAAGTAAAGGAACAAAATGGAAGAAGAAAGGAGATTGAGGGAGGAGAAGAAGGCAAGACCAGTATAGGAGAGAGGGATGAAAGGCTGTGTAAAGACAGCAGTAATAAAACTACTGAACAAAATGCAGCAGAGACAAGAGAAAGTCAAGAAAGTTACGAGAACGCAGTTGAAATCAAAGAAGAAAAAAGAGAGATGGTTGAAGGAGAGCATGATGTAAAGGGTGTGAGTCTCCTGGACTCCTGTACCCTAGTGGAGGGACTACTTTTCCCCGCAGAGTACTACGTCCGGACCACAAGGCGCATGACATCTTCCCAGAGCCAGCCCGACATGCAGGCCTTCATACTCTCCCAGCTGAGCGTGGGCCCACATCGCAGGAGCCGAGGCCGCGGCAGAGGCAGAGGGTTCAACCGGCGCACACCCGACCGCGAACGTTCAGATCACCACTCCCAGACAGATTTCCCCTCGCTGACATCGCCATCTTCAGGACCTCGCGTGGGATCACATGCCGCTGACACGCCTGCCGAGCCGAGCAGCCGGAGCTCTGGAGAGATTTCAGATCAATTCTCAGCTCATCAGCTTGACGCGGACACTTGTTCTTCTCCGGTCCCCGCTGCTCGACCGGCAAGAGGTAGGAGGAGGAGAAGAGGCAGGGGAAGGGGGAGACCTCAGACCCCGCGATGCTCTCTCAGTTTAGACACCCACCAACCAGGCCCTGGGCAAACCTCAGACGATCCCCAGCCCTCCAGCTCCCTGCTCCCTCCCACCCCGTCTCTCCTTGCAGCTGATGGACCAAAGTCCTGCCTCACCCCAGGGGAAGCTGTTCCAGTGCCGGACGACCCCCAACCTGCACCCACCCACAGCACAGCCACACTGCCTTCTCCTGGAGGTGATGGGGCTCCATCCAGCTCTGCCTCTGAACATCTGGAGAAGGTCTATCCCATCTTCCTGAAGAGTAGTGGCAGGACTGACAAACCCCCACTGATGAGTAGAGGTAATTATATCTGTGTGCTTGTGTGGCAGTGACAATCATAGAGAATGAAGAAACGCTCTACATTGCTAACATTCAAAGATTTAATAAGTAAGAACAAATACAAAGTGACTGTCCCCAATGTGTAGCTTGTGGCTGGCAGCTGTGTGAAATAGGCTGTTTCTGAGCCTTTCTATATGGGCTCTGCAAATGAAAATAACATTTTTTTTCAATTTGCGTCTTGCAGGTGCAGTAAGCTGGCGATCTCTCCTCTTACCCTCCACTCCACCTGCCCAAAGGTCTCTTCTTCTTCTCCCCTCTCTCTCCCCCGCCCCGCCAGTTAACAACCTGATGAACTTTGACATCCCGCAAGATTTCCATCTTCCCGACGACCAGTTTGCCTCCCTAAAGCTGCACAAGCTTCGCCAAGTCGCCATGGAATCAGGAGTTGAACATTTCGCGTCGCCATCTTACAACACACGGAGGAGCATCCGGCGCTCCGAGACTTGCTACAGCGGCGGCGGCAGTGACCCGGTGACATTTCTTCAGCTCCCGCTCAGCCTCACGCCCTCCATCGCAAATTCGCCCGATCCCACTGAAGCAGAACAAGCTGCCACACAGTCCGTAAAGCTCCAAAACGTGACAGTAGAACACAAGCTTACAGAAACATCGGCGAGCCAGACAACCCCTGGAGAGCAGCAGATGGCAGACCTTGACCCGGAGTGTCAGACTCACAGCACCTCAACAGAATCCATGTCAGTGGTTCAAGTCTGTGCTGCAGACTGTGTCGATCAATATAAAGAGCAAGATACTCTCATTCTGAACACTCGCGTCAGTGTCTCGGCCGGCAACACACACAGATCTACGGAACGATCTGTCAAACCACAGCTTCACATTAGCCCTGCAGACGGACCTGCTAACAAAGTGAATGATTCTGTCATTGGTCATTTAGATGAATTCCAAATAAAAGAATCTTCTGTTGTTTCATCAGAAGAACAAACAGATTATCGTGGTGCCGTCCTTCCTTTGGAGGGTCAGAAGTCTGCAAAGTGCCAAACACAAGACAAAGCTGTCATGGAGGCTCTTTCCTTTGAGTGCTCTCTACAGAAAACCCCTGAGGAGCCTATTAACAACTGCACGGCTTGTAATGACAGCGAAGCCCCGGGAGAGTCTCCTGTGCAGCATCTGAATGTAAAATCTCCCGCCAAAGAGTCAGCAGAGTCCTCTGAACCCAACCCAAGTCCTCCCGGAAAAAATAAAGATGAAGACGAGTGTTTACCGCACCACGGCGTCCACTCCCAGCTTCTGTTGAGCCCCCCTCTCTTGTCAGCTTCCTGCCCCTTCATAACCCCACGCCTCCACTCCTCCGCCCTCCTATCCAGCCCCGCGCTACCCTCACTGGGACTCACCCCTCACACCGTCCCTGCTTCTGCCCTCCCTCTGACCTCCTCCCCCTCTGCCCCAGCTCTCACCCTGCCTCCCCCTCATAGCCCGTCCACCCAGGCTCTCTCCCCTCCAGCTCTCTCTCCCTGTACTTCTCTCCCTCCTAGCCAGCCACCAACTTCCCCCATCGGTCAGATCCGGACTTCACCTGAGCCACCTGACAGGGTCGATCCTGCGTCCCGCCCAGATGTGTCCAGCATCCAGTCACAGGAGGGTTCAGGTGGGCAGGTGGGCCTTAGAACAGAGGAGGCAGCGGAGGAAATTAAATGCACTCACACACTGGAGGTAAAACGTTTTACTTATCGTAACAATGAAGAATTAATGCTGAGTTTCAGCGTGCAGCTTTTAATTAAAGCCCTGACTTACTAAGCGAGGAAATGTGTGTGTATGTGAGTGATTTACTCTCTGTGTGTTTGTGTGTTCAGGCCCCAGCGGGAGGCTTTCTGGTGGATGCCTGCTGTCTGCTTGGATCTTCAGGTGGTTTGTGTGTAGCAGCAGCTGGAAAGTGGGCCGTGTGTCTCTGGAGTCAGACCTCAGCGTCTGATTGGAGCTTAATACACACCTGGGCCTTTAATGAGGTGAGTGTGTGGGTTTGTGGATGTGCTCTCATATCTTGTTTCTTTATTAATCACTCTTTTGTCACTAATTTGCTGGTTCTGGCTTTTCAAATAAGAGGATCTTCTGCTTTTCTGTTTCATCATCATAGATTAAATATTAGTTGTGTAGACCGTTGGACAAAAAGGAACAATTTAATCATTTCACCTTGGGCTCTGGGAACTTCTTATCAACAATTCTGACTGTTTTTTGACATTTTATCGATTGAGCAATGACTCTTTAAAATTAATCAATACTAAGAAATGGTCATCTGTTGCTGCCCTCATAGAGTTACAGTAAAAAATTAGATATTTAGCAGTAGCTGATTTTAAGGGAAGATGTACTTTTAAAGAATATAAATGACAGACAGCATTTATGTTTCAAGGATCAAATGTGACACTCATATTGCACACTTCAGCTGGGTCAAATACAACAATTGAATCCAACAGTTTTTTATTTTTATGATTCATTTCTGTGTTTCGTAACAGCCAGTGATCAGTGTGTTTTCTGTCCCGGATGCTGCGGGGCTGATGTGTGTGACTCTGGGTCAGTTGGAAATCCGGGAAGTGAGGTGAATACAACACATTCACAGACTTCCTGACATGTATTTGAACATTTTTGACTAACTTTGTTCAAGAATGAAACCTGATGTTAAACTAAGGACATTTTTCAGTGGAGATTTTCAGATTTGTTGATTTACTATACCTAGAGGACCGTTGAAGTTTTCAGAGATCATTATTAAATATAATAAAAAAAAATATATAAAAATATAAATAAAATGTAATTGCATGTGTTGTTGTGTTTTCACAGGATGCTGTCGTGCTCCGGCCTCTTCCAAGTGCCGCTCTGCGAGGGGCTCGTCCAGACTGTGGTGGGGGTGTCCAAGTCCAGGGTGGTGACTTCCTCCCACTCGGCATCTGGCTCCACCCTGCAGGTGTTCACACTGTCAGACAGCAACAGGTAACACAGATTCGGCAGCATATTTATTCTCTCACTGCACAGAGTTATTTTCTCACTGCACAGATAAATAAGTGTCTCACCTCCCTCTCAGCACACCGAAGCCCTCGGCCTCTTGTGTCTGCTGCCGTTTGCGTCGCGGCCCTCGCTCCAGTCGACGGACTCCCAGACGCTCTGATCGGCACAGATGACAGCGGAGGCCTCTTCATCTGGTGAGTAAGATCAAAACTGGGTTCTTGAAATACTTAGTGACGTCGGAGGAGGTTTAATGCACTTGTTGGTCCCCTAAATGGATGTAATGTTGAAAAATATTTAAATTTTCTCAGTGCAGACGTCATCTCCCTGGTCCCTTCTGTTGAAAAGTGTCCATTAAGTCAGTACAGGAACACAACAGTGAATAATGTGCTCATGAACTTAAGCAGTCTGTGTTTCCCATTTGAGAGAATCCAGATCTGGCTCTTTCTTGCACTGATGTTGCTGCTTATATTTGGATGTCATTTCTGTGTTTGTGCGTCACAGGAACTTAAAGACTGGACAGCTGCTGCGGAGAGTCATCCTCGGAGACGGTTTATCACACACGGCCTGTCTCAGAGGATACTCCTACTGTGTAAGTCTTTTTGCTTTTCATGTAAGAGGACTGCCAGTTGTTTTAAAAATCTCTCTCGCTCTTCAGATGATTTTCACCTCTGTGTTTTTGTGTATTTGTTTGCGCGCAGGGGGTTTTATTTGTCCTGCTGCAGCATCAGTTGCTCTGCTCCCTGGAGGAAGAAGAAGTAGAGGCCTCATTAAAAGATCAAATTTTTTTGGAGGAGGAGGAGGAGGAAAAGAAGAAGAAGGCGCTGTTCTCCTTGGTCGCTGTTAACCCTCTGAGTGGAAAATCTGTCCAGGCCACCCGCTTATACCCGCCCAAAGCCTGGTCCGGCAGGTGAGCCAAGGTCTGATAGAAAAAGTATTTGTGCGTCTCCGTATGGAAACACTAACATTCACACCTGCCGTCTTGTGTCCTGCAGGCTGTGTGAAGCCGACGTCAGCGGCTCCAGCGTGGTGGGCCTGAGTCAGAGCGGCTGTGTGTGCGTGTGGGAGCTCGGGCGGCGGGGGGCCTCGAGGATGGTGTGGGCCCCTGAGAGCGAAGGCTGGCAGCTGGCTCGATTTGGGGGAGGGGGTGCGCTGGTGACCGGACATCACAACGGAGACGTCACTTTACACTGCCGCAGCTCCAGTCAGACTTCACTCTGCCTCGGACGTTAAAGATTCTTCGATCACTTTTATCTCGCTGTCACTGTTTACGTGAAGATTTTAAGATCAGTTTTGAGAGACACCTTTTTAAATGTCACATTTGTTCAAGTTGCCTAATCCTGAATGTTTATGTAAAATCTACCCTCCAGGCCACCGTACTGCAAAGGTAAAAACATTCATATATATATATATATATATATATATATATAGCTTTATTTAGAAAATGGCATAACCTCAACAAGACTGAATTATTGAAGGTGGAGTGCTCCTACTTGTTTCCGTTCAGCTTTTGAAAATGTCCACGCTAATGTTTTTAGAGCATCAATATCACATACTGAACCTCTTTATGGAGGACGTGTACTTGATGGTGGATTTTCCCTTTTTAGACCACTTAAACTGGAGTCTGGAACCACTTTTGTGTTTTATTGCTGCTGTTATGACTGACCCTTACTGTGCTTACTTGAATGTATCGTTATATTTCTTATATGTAAAGAAAAAGACGTGTTGCCAGAGTTTGTTTTTATAATTTACATTAAATATTTGTGAGTTTTGTTCCTTTTTTTTTTGTCTTTTATATTTCTAAGGTGGAACAAAATCACCTTAGACGTCCTGTGTTTCCATTAAAGAAGGTGAACAGCTCAGAAATGTTTCTCTCTTATTTATTAAAAGCATAAACAGGTGGTTATTTGAGAGTAAAGGTCTGCTGTGTTGGATCATCTCCCACCCATCAGAGCCTGAACACATGCTGGAGATTGCCAACATTGCCCCAAGCAAGGAAGCGAATCCCTGTCTCCCATTTGTTTTATGTCTAACTGTAAGAGAGCATCACCTAAATACAGATGAACAGTAAAGAGTTGCAGCTTTTGGGATTTTTTTACAGCTTGTTGCACACTATTCTCAGCACTGAGTTCACTTTTCAAAACCCTTCACACAGTGAAGTATGTGGTCTAAACTGAACTACAACTATCAGCTGCTTTGACTTAAAATTCCTCCAATAAGCACATCTTTGAAAATGACTTAATGAATTCAAAGTTTTAATAAGAAAAATTACACGTTTTAATTTTACCTGTTTATTTATATTTTAGGCCTGTAAAAAAGATCTATTGTGATACATCTAAAATCAGTACATTCTATTTGAATCTGTTCGTCCTGTTTAGGTTGTACAAGAGCATTTTGAATGTTGTGAATTAACTGTATGGATAAAAACCAAACTAAAAAAAAAAAACAGAAATGTAGAAAAACAACTGTAAAACCCTGTAATTCAAACTGTTGTAACTCTTTGTGTCAACCAGGAGGCGCCAAAATATCTGATTAACTCCACACGGTTCAGAGCTTTTGACTCACCAACATGAGCTTTCCTCCAGGTGACATTATCAGAAGCAACTTGGCAGAGGCCCAGATTTCTACATTATCGGCAACACGACCTGTACAATTACATATCAGTGGAAGCAAGAGTGAGAATGTCCTTTGTAATTTAAGGCTAAACAACTTAAACAGCCTGTGAAATCAACACCACATCACCTCAAATAATTCTTGAGGCCAAGGTATGCACTGTGAAATTTAAGCAGGCCAACATGAAACAAAAATAAATGTCAATCTTGACAAAACAATCTGATCACAAGATTAATTTCCTGAGTCAAACAAATTTTACCATCTTAAATGTAATTCTCACTTGTGTGCATGGCAAATGCAAATCTCTTATGAGAAACATTAAACCAAAGTCACTGTTCTTGTTCAAGAGAATCTTTATTTAAACTTGGGTAAAATTAAACCTTCTTTACAACATGTATCCATGCCCAGCAGTATGTACAAGTTTGTACATCTTGTTGAAAAAGACAAGACATCTAAAATAGACTTAAAATGTGTAAAAAGTAAACAGAAAGAATGTACATGATGAAGACATATAAACATGGTCCATTTCTCTACATACAACACATAAAAACAGACAAACTAGAGAAGCAGACCGGAGAAGATTTTTCCATCCGCACAGCCAGTCTGAGTCTCAATCCCCAACGCACATCTATCCACTCGGCTTCAGGCTGAAAACCAGGACTGATACATGAACAAATGCAAACATGAGAGGGAATCTTGGAGGACTTCAAGACGTTGACTTTGAACAGTTAACATTCATCTTTTCCTCCCAGATTCATTTTAAACAGGGTCAACTCGTCTGCTGTGCTGTTGGTGCCCCAGCCCTCTTAGATTATGTGAGCAGGAACGAGTTTGTCAAGAACAAGCTTCATCGAGAAAAGTTAAGAGTTTCTACTGACAGCAGGAAAAAAAAGGGATAAAAATCAGCGGCTGATAGACTGAAATTCAACATTTATGTACAACATGTAAGAAAATGAATTTCATGGTACACATCAAAGCCTCAAAGATGACATAAAAATCATTACACGCCGACCCTTCAATAAAATACAGGAGGATTTAAAGGGTCGGCTCCGTCTTCAGAGGCTGGCAGACAGGGAGAAGTGGCCAGTGATTAAAGACAGGGTGATTGAAGAAGTGGTGGCGAGTGGTCTACTGTGCTGTGGAGGAAGGTTTGCTGTCCAGCAGCTTCTCCACCATGAGCTTGGCGTAGCGAATGCGGCTGGCCAGCTCCTTGCTGCAGCCGAACTCCTCCAGCAGGGACAGCTTGTAGGTGCGGAAGTCTCGCTTCTCGTCGATGTAGGTCACCGCACCCATCAGCGGACACAGGATCAGCTTGGTGTGGTCCTGGTAGAAAAGGGTTAATGAAAAAAAATGAGTTCAGGATGTACATACAGGGCGACGTGTGAGAGGAAAAAAGCAAAAAACTAAAGTTGCATTCAACAGTTAGACAACTTAAACAGGTGAGAGAAGATGTGGTGGGCGTTCAACCTGGAAGAAGTTGATCTGCACGGTGCCGTTGGTGAGGTGCAGGACGATGGCGCTCTTGGTTCTGAACCAGAGGGAGAGGTAAGGCAGACGGGCCAGCTCGTCTCCTTCCCGCCGGGCGATGTTGGCGCCGGCCTTCAGCAGGTGCTCGCTCATGTAATTGCGGAAATATTTCAGCAACGTGATCTACAAGGAGAAAGAGCAAATATATAAGAATCCACACCGCGGTGTTGATAAAGTAAAGTATGACGTAGCTTATTAATTATAAATTAAAAAAGACGGATTACAAAAATAAACTCAAGAAGTAAATGGAGTCACCTTCTTGTTGAGAGTAGGAGGGTAGGAGCGCACGCTGAGGTACGATTCAGCCGCCGCCTTGTCAATGTACTGCAGGCTGTCTCCGTCAGCGTACATGATCAGACGGGTGTAGTCGTTGAACAGCACGCCCACGCTGTTGTCGCACAGCTGGTAGCCTGAAATGCACATTTGAGAATCTCAGAAATTGTCTTTGGCTGCTTTGCACACGTCTTAGGTTAAAATGCTTCAAACATTTAACTTGTCAGCTCTCCCCGGTGGACAAACTGTGTAATGGCATCACTCTCTGAACTACCGCAGTACAATTGGCACTTTTAAAGACCTTTTTATGGCAGATTTTGAAACATCATAGACGTGCAATTAACAGAGGACACTCACTGGCTTTGATTGCACGGACAGAGCCTTTGTTAAAGTTAGTGGATACACCTGTTTTTTCAGAACTGAATTGTTACACCTACAAGTGTCTCAGTCAAGAACAAAACATCTTTTATGTGTGTACCGTTCTGACCTTTGCCCTGATTTTCACAGTGAGACAGGCCATTATCTGTTATTTACAGTACAAACAAATTTTACTGTAAAATTATAACTATATGCCTAGATGTCAGATGGTTGAGGAATCAGAGTGTAACATTTACCTAATCCATATTTGTCAGAGTAGTCTACCCATTTGCTGATCCAGAAGATAGGAATACATGCAGGATCCTCTGCCTCTTCTGGAAAACACAAAACCAGAACAAACTCTTAGTATGCGACAGTGACACCGGCACAAAGATTATCCAAACCTCTAGAATGTGTGACGTGGAAACAAAAAGGATTTGTAAACTAAAGTGAAGAGTCTGCAATCACCTTGGCAGATGACTGCCTTCTCATGAGGTTTGGCAGCAATGATGCTGTTGAGCTGCTGCAGCATATCCTTCAGGTGGTTTTCTGATGGCTCAGCCTCCCTGCACAGAGCACACAAGTCAAAATATTTAACTACAAAAAATTTTAGACTCTCCTAAAAATAATGTGACACAAAAGCAGTTCTGTGATGTTACAAGTCTGCTTTTTTGAAAAATGTTAACAGTGTCAGATTCCATTTTCTGAGTACCCATTGACTGTACGACATTTCCCATAAATTTTACTATCAGAAAATTATTGCAACCACTCTTAAATCCAAATCAGGATGGTATGAACAAGAGATCTGGGATAAGATCATCACTGACCCTTCTAACCTACCACTCCTACGCAAACATGAGGACCAACAAAGACTAAACTAGTTTATTAACACCTTAAAGTGAGTGATTTAAATTTCCTACAATTAATAATATTCCCAACAAATCTAGGAGGGAAAAAGTGTTTTTGCTGAAGCTTGCAATATATAATGGAGCTCCTCCATCTCAAATATCTCACCTCTGCACCGGCTCGTCTTTCACGTCCACCTTCTCTGTCCCTGCTGAAAGAGAAAGTCATTAACACTCATGTGGACGCCAATGTAGTTAAAGAGACATTTAAACAGTTGCATCTCTCTGCTGAAACAAATATATTTCAGCATTATTTTCATCATTTGTAGGCCAAAGCCTTGTTTGGTAGGTTGTAGTCAGCCATTTAATGCTGGGATATTCACCTTTGTTGTTGATAGCGGTCAGCGGGCGTCTCTGGTTGAGCTCCATAGCCGTGGAGGGGGCAATGGAGAACCGCGGGGGCACTGTGAGGCAAGTCGTGGGCAGGCGTAGGGGGACATAGCCGGACGTGAAGAACTCGTCAGCCTGCAGATCAGAGATTGTTGGCCTTTGGGCAGGGTCGGCATGCAACATCCGTTTGATGAGCGAGGCCGCCAACGGGTTGATGTGCTGCAGAGAGAGAGTTGTGCATTTAGGTTATTAGAGGAGTGAGGGGGAAAATAAGGTGTGTAAAAGAAAGCAATATATACTAAATTTTGAAGGAACATTGTGTACTGTATTAGTCTAGCTTACCCAGGGGATGGTGTAGTTGTTCTTCTTAATGCGGTTGTAGGTCTCCTTCAGGCAGGAGGTTTCAAATGGGGGCTTACCCACCAACAAAGTGTACCTGTGAGAACACAGATGTGAGGAGGGTTAATGTGACCGGGGTGGATGATGTGGCACGGTGTCGTTTTTTGCACTTGCAACCATTTCATCCCCCCCCCTCAGGTGTGCTTGTGTGTTCAGACTCACAATATACATCCAAGTGACCAGACGTCCACTTCATAGCTGTGGCCTTTCTTACAAAGCACTTCGGGTGCGATGTAGTTGGGCGTCCCGCACAAGGTCTTCTTCCTCTCGCCATCGAACTCGATCTTAGTGGCCAAACCGAAGTCCCCTGGAGAAGAAAGACAGAAAAGATTTAATAAAGCAGCAGACTAAATAAGCATTTGCTTTTCTGTAAACCTTGAGACCACATGAAAGCTCTTAAACATGCCCTCTTTACACAATTTAAAGCATATTTGTGTGTTTGGTCCTCATGAGTAATTTCCACATCAGTCAGACAATGGAAACCTACTCCAGGAAGTATGACTGATGTGAGGGCTGGGCCTCATCCTTTCTTACCAGACCAACAAGATTTGTTTGAGCAAATCTCGATTAACTTTATCTGTATTTATCACAGTCCTGACAAGTGAACCAGGAGTCAAAAATGTAATGATTTGCAGCCTCAACGGGGGGGGGAGTACTTTACCTATCTTGACCTCCATGTCATCGTTGAGGAAGATGTTGCCCAGTTTCAGGTCTCTGTGGATCACTCTGTTGTTGTGCAGGTACTGGACACCCTTGAGCAGTTGTGTCATGTAGTAGCGGGCCTCAGGCTCGGTCACGGCCTTACGACGCTTGTGCAGCTCCAGCAAGGACTGAAATGGGGGAGAAAATGATTTGAGTCACAGACAAGAAACCACATCATGACGCACTTTAAGACCAAGGACCGTATAATGACAGCCAAAGCAAATATTTGGAGGAGGAAGGAAAAACAGTCTGCAGCAATTACTGATTTTGACATTTTTAAGGATTACTCCCTTAACTTAAGACTGAGAGGACATCATGCATATTTTTGTGTGTGTCTCACCCTTCTCCTGCAGATTTCCAGGACAACAAAGACAAAGTCTTCGTCCTCGAAGAAGCCATGAAAGCCGACGACGTTGGCGTGGTTGAGGCTCTTGTGGATGGCGATCTCGGAGGTCATCTTCTCCCGCTGGTGCTGCTTCAGGATCAGCGACTTGGGCACGATCTTGCCGGCGAACACCTGCTTCGTCTCCACGTCGGTGATCTCGTAGCACTTGGCGAAACCCCCCTTGCCGAGGAATCGTCCCCGGGCGTACCTCCTCATGGTGCGGGGGTCCACCAGCACTTCGGGGATCTCCTTCAGGGGGGCCGACTTCGGGTCCACAAGTGCCGCCGGATTCGCCGGCTTCGCCACAGCTGCGCTCATCTCGGATTAAAAGTGCTCCTCGATAGAAACTTTTTGTAGCAGCCTTAAAAAAAACTATTGTTAGCCTCAACCGACGTCGCTAGCTTAGCCCTGGATACTCTTGTGAATTCAAATCAAAACTAACGTTGACCACCCCTGAACCTGAACGTTATTCAACACATTTGCGTTTAAAATAAAAAAATATAGGTGTAGTTATATGCGAATGTGGAAATTTAGAGTAAACCTGAGGGAGGAGGTGAAGCGACTCTCCGGACTCGTCCCTCGGTGGCTGCACTTTGACAACAGTCTCCGCCGCAAGTTTAAAATGCTGCCTCGTTCGTTGAGGCGCTCTCTGATTGGTCCGCTCGATTTGAATTCCGAGGCGGAGCCGCAAGGCATTCGTGGGAAGCGAGGTGCGAAAGCAGCCAATCCGCGAGCGGGACGAGGCAAACTCTGCGCCGCGATTGGTCGAACGCCCCGGTTGCATGGCAGTCGTCATTTCCGACTAGCGCAGTGCTCGACGGGAATTGTAGTGTGAGTGGGGTTTTTAAATTCAAACAGTCGATGTTGTGAATGAAAGTCAGAATCAGCTTTATTGATCAGGCGTGTGAACACATACAAAGAATTTATACATCACTGAACATACACAGAAATAGAGATACATGCAGTTTAAAACAAGGACAGCAGCTAAACAAGGTGAAAATTAACATTAAACAAGTGTAAATGTACATAAAAGTAAAACAATACTGTAAATATATATAAACATGAATTGGAAAATAAATAAATAATGATAACTAATAATGACAACAACAGTAAGACAATAGTGCACCAAACACGATTACTGAAACAAGTGGCTTACATGAGGTAGGTGGTATTTTATTTACATACATTTTATTTACAGGTCCATTGGATGTTTGTGTTATTGCACAGGGATTGTTCTTGACACTGGTGTGACTGGTTTTAAATGTTCATCAGAGTGACAGCCTGAGGAAATAAACAGTTCCTGTGTCTGGTTGTTTAGTGGTTTAGTGGTTATTTAATGTTTGAAGAGGAGCAGTTTTAAAGTATTCACTCAACTGATAGTCATATTTGCACTATGTAAAAGCCTGTGTGTAAATATATGTATGTTAAAGTACAAAAGACACATGACAATTAAAAGTGAAAGTAGACGGCTGTTTCTCAAGTGAATCCAGCCCACTTGCTTATCAGTAGGCAGACTGTACTGCACTCTTTGAAATGTACGTATCTCTATTTTCTGCTGCCACTTTGCACTGTTACTCCATTATATTTTCACTTATTTGACACTTATAAATGCAAGTTTGTTTTCAGATTTGACACATAAAACATATGATGAGTTTGTACATAACAGTGGTGTAAACAGTAGTTCAATTGTCTGAATTACACCAGTGTGATCCAAGCATAAAGCCAAAAATGTATAATACAGTAACTGACAGGCTCATTCATGGATACATTACTTTTGCTTTTGACACTTTAAGTCAATTGTGATGATGTTGTTAATGTACTTTTACTTAATTAAACTTTTGATTACAGGATTTTTGCTTGGATGATGTACTTTTACACTGTGTACTTTCACTACTTTCAATGCAGTAGATTTGCTTGAACATAAGTCTTAGATATTAATTTGATTTCTCATCAGTGAGGGGCGACATTGGACAAAATACAGTGTGGGTACATAAATATCTTGCTTACCCACAGAGCACTGCTGCTATTTATTTACTAATTACTAATTATGATAAACTATCAAATAGGGTGTCCATACAAAAAGCTCATAAATGTCCGCTTGAGTAAATCTTCGCACACCAAATGAAATCTATGTTTTTATATATATGACTTTATTACAGCGCCAGACTCTTTCTTTTCATTTAGCTCACTTCATGTGGTGAAGAATAACTCAAGTTCCACCCCAACAATATGATATTCTTAAAGCTATTTCTTTTTTTATTCAAAACAGATGTATTATGGTGCGTGTGGTGTATTGTGCGGTTTCAACACAAGATTTCAAGGGTCTTGTTTTTTTTAGCCACTGTGTTCTCCAAGAAGGACTGCTCTTCTTCCTTATTGATGTTTTTGTGCCCATGACAGTGTTTTCTGTTTTCATTTGCAGATCATAGATGACGTGGGGATATTTAGAGGAAGATGAGAGGAGAATAAGTGGATGAGGAGAGGATGGATGAATGAAAGGACCATGACATCAGCGCGTTTGTTTATCCTCTTTGTTCCACTTAACAGCGTGTGTGTGTGTATGTGTGTGTGTGTGTGTGTGTGCATTTACCATCAAAAACAGCACAATGTGGCTTCATGCAGAGAGGAGCTATTTTTACGAAGCGCTGGCTGATCTAAATATTCCCTCCCTGCATCCACTCAAAGGCAGCCGACGTTCATCACTTGTGAATGACGAAGAAAGGAAAAAAAAGAGCTCAGGCTGTTTTGATTTATTTATTGACCCACAAGGACATTTAAAAATGTGAATTATAATATTATTTGTCCACCTTAGGGAATGAAGACATAGTTTAAGAGGTTAATAGTCCTGTGAGGGAGTCAAACTCATTAGTCCAGACTTCCTTAAGGCACCATAACAACTTTAACCAATGGTTAAAGGGCCTTTTTGCAGATTTGAAAGCATTGCATTTACCATAGCATATGTTCAATGTAAATAGCTTAAATCTATATCTGTGTATCCTGTATTACACCTCAAAATCCTGCAGCTAACGGGGCGCTTAGGGTTGAATTGTAATGAGATTCACTCAGACCTCAAAGACATCACCCAAATCAAGAGGACTGCTTTAACAATGACTTGTCTGTCCTTAACATGGAGCATTGAGGATAAGACTGACTAAATGTTATCATCTTTGTAAACACATAAAAAGTATTAAATCAAATCTTAACAGTGGTATAGGTTGGTACACTGAGCAGGAGAGAAGTGGTCATAACATAATTGATTTGTTAATATTTAAAAGGGACAAAAATACCAGGCTGGTGACTGCAGTGGTGGAAGATAACTATTATTTACTCAAGTACTGAACTGAACTTGAGTATTTCTATTGACTGGACTCGACTATTTCATCATACTTATGCTCCACTAGATTTCACAGGCATACTTTTCTTATTTTACATATGATCAATAACATAAAATACAACACACTGTATTTTCATCAGCCTGGTAAACTTTGCGTTGCTTTAATCAGCTAAAATCATGAAAGACTGCCTATACAGTAATGTATTATTGATAATAAAAACTAAACATACTGCTACTTTTGATCCTTAGAGTATATTCTGCTGCTAGCACTTATATACATTTCCTTGTGAATGCAGAACTTTTGTGGAGTATTTTCATACTGTGGTTGCCTATTCGGGCTATTTAAAATATCTTATGCTCACACTGCCCAAAGTAAAGCAACCTAAGTAAAGTAAGCCTGAGGTGTGGATTGAAAATGAACGAAACATCAGAAAAAAAATCACAAAAAAAGTCTTTTATTGATATAAAATGAAAAATGCTGCTACAGAAACATGTTGATATTTAACACCTATAAACTAAAATGACTGTCCAGGCCAGATCTTTATATGCAGTCTGTGGTCCGGACCGTCAGAGACTTTTTGTTCCACCTCTGGACAAACCAGGTAGACCAGCAACACCTGAGCACGCGCAGTCCAGCTGCAGAGTCCAAACAGGAGCTGCTGCCCCCCCTCCTCTTATGACAGGACGCAGCTGTTGGTCTTCTTCAGCGGTGGTCTCTTCTTCACAGCTGGCCCGGGCTCCGTGTCCCTGCGCCTCCTCCACACCGCAGGGCTCAGCCGGTGCGGCAGGTCCACCTGCTGGAGCAGCGCGCGGAACACCCCCACCGTGTTCCCACCTGTGCGCGCGGACGCCTCCACGAAGTTGGCGTCCCACGCGCCCTCCACCGTGGCCATCACCTCGGCCGCCGGCAGGACGCGCCCCTCGACCTCGGTCAGCTCCGCCTTGCAGCCCACCACCGTGATGGGCGCGCCCTTGTCCCCCCTCAGCTCCAGGATCTCGTCCCGGAGCCGCCGCACCTCCTCCAGCGACCCGGGGTCGTCCACGGCGTACACCAGGGCGAAGGCGTCGCTGTGGCGGATGCAGAGCTCCCGCATGGCCGGGAAGGAGTAGCTCCCGCTGGTGTCCAGGATCTCCAGGCGCATCTTCCCCCCGGGGGTGTCGTACTCCAGCACGTGCAGCTCCTCGACGGTGCGCGTGTACTTGTGCTCGAAGCGGTCGTGGAGGAAGCGGCGGATGAGCGCGCTCTTACCGACCCCCGCCGCCCCGAGGAACACCAGGCGGACCGTGTTGGGGCGCCCCGACCTGGACATGCTGATCTGACCTGCGTGACCCGGAGCCGACAGCCGGTCCGTCCCGAGAGTGTGAGACTACCTGCAGGGACGTGACTCCTGCGCGCTCCTCCTCCGCTTTTACGCACGAATGAGTATTTATAGGCCGACCGGCGCTGCGCTCCACCAATAACCTCCCTTCACCCCTCTCTCTCTCTCTCTCTCTCTCCAGAGACAGCAGGTGAAGCTTCAGCTCGGCCTGTGCAGCACTCCCACATTTTTCAGCCTGGAAACATAAATGAATGTAATGTCCCTTTTTAATGGTATGTCAACAATCACAAAGTCATATTAGAGGGACTCTTGCTGGCCACAGGTGCACACTTGTTCTTGTTTACAGGCCTGTGAGTCATGGAAGTCAGTATTTCCAAATCATGTTATTTAGAAATTTGGTGATGAGAGTTCATGGATATTTGCAGAAGTAGTGTCATGGCACTTTTCCAACAGTTCTCACTTTAGGCAGCAGGATTTCCCCACACAGATATTGTTATATCTTCCGTGTGTGTCTTTCCTCTTGGTGTAGAGGATCTGTATTCTTCATTTATGTTTACTTTATTCATCCTGTTGTCATCCTGGTTGCCCATACTGTAATTTTACCATTGCATGTCAGTCCGTCCTGGAGGAGGGATCCCTGTTCTGTTGCTCTTCCTGAGGTCTCTTCCATTTTTTTCTTCCATTTTAGAAGAGTTCTTCCTTATCTACAGGGAGCGTCTCAGGACAGAAAATAGACCTGACTTGCTCTATTTATTATATGAGAGTGTTTTAATGTCATATCTGGTCAAGGTGGAGCTAATTCTAACTACTATTGGGGAGTTTCATCTATAAATTATACTATAACTAAAACCTTAATCTGAAAAGTAAAGCTTTTTTCTTTTTCCTTATTCATTAACATCTCTTTTTCATGGGACAGCATTACATCGCTGCGACAACATAAACACAATACTGAAACAATTGTCACACACTGCCGAAGAGCATGATTAATATCCTGTAAAGATGCATAAACAGGTATCTATATGTTCTTTAAGTAGCTAAGTAAAAGCATTAAATTGGAAGCTAAAGGGCTGACCATGTGTTCAATTTTTTAAAGATTCTTTAAATGGAGCTCCTCTGACAGTGTCAAATGTATTAGAATGTATTTTCCTTAAAACTTTACCGAAGTGCTGTTTGTCCGACCACACACTGTGACAGTCCACCGACAGTGTAAATCTTTAGTGATCTGCTGTCACTTTCAGCCTTTATGGGCTTTCATTGTGTTATCAGACCTCAACACGTGTCACCACGTGACCTTACACATTAATACTCGGTGACCATATCTTTGTTTTGCATTTTTCCAGCTCATTTCCCTCATTGGTTTTTCTCTTGGTCCATTATCCCCTCGTGGGTTTTTGTTATTGTGTCCCTGTGACGTTGCGGCCTGAAGTCAGGCGGTCATAAAGGGATGCACTAAAACCAAGATACAGACACGTGCAGTCTTATTTATTTCAGGTGTGAGTCATGGAAGGTTCCTATTTAATGATATCCCACAAATATCTGCCGTATAATACAAACATATTAAATATATATAAACACTGTGCTGTACACTTCTTGTTATTAAAAACACCTGTGCTGAGTTTGAATACGGCACAGCTTCGGTTTTTAGTATTGGATGCTGTTTTTTTAATCAGTCGTGAGTAAACTAAATCTTGCAGATGATGTTTGCTGTCTGAATCGGCCACACCTACGTGGATTTCTTGAGAAGCGCTTTAATGGTGCAGTAAAATCAAACACATTTATTGCACAGCAGATGGGTCCCATTCAGATTCGTACGAGGCCGTCGGCGGGGGGATGTAGACAACCGCCCTAATTTGTTTCTCCCGAATTGTGTCATTTATTGTCACAAGATACAGAACAAAACTCCTTCTGTCCTCCCGGCTGGCTCACGCTGTCTGGCTGGACGTGGCGTATCGGTTTGGCAAACAGATACTGCGATAATCTGTCAATGGGTGCGTGCATTTCGGTGCGTGCATGAGTTTGTTTTCTCGCTTATCTCTGCCCTTGAAGAAGGTTGGTACTTCCTATTTAATATGAGGGAGCAAATAAGACAAACACATTGCATAAAAAAGGCCTACTAACCTGCTGACAAACTAACACGAGCTGCTGGTTTCAACAGCATTTTCGCTGGATGCAACCGGATGGCATCATTTAATATGCAGCTGTTTACTGTCTGTGTCTTGGCTTATGTTTGGCATTAGTTGCAGCATTATTACATCTCTGCAAAGCAGCCACTTTTCATGCATCTGTTTCTCTCTCAGGAGCAGTTATAAACTATTGCATGTACGAAACAAGGTCATGAACTATGGGACACCTGAACATTACACCCATCCTGTTTGTTACTGTTGAATATCTTATATATATATAACAGCTTACACTCTTTTGGTTTCAGGCTTTTCACAAGATTTCGTACCCTGACTGCAGGGATTCGCTGCCATCAGGCCACAAAAACACTGCTGAGGTCGGTCAGTGATGTTGGGCGATAAAGTCCAGCTCAGAGTCGGCGTCCGGGTTCATCCCAGACGTGCTGGGTGGAGTTTGAGGTCACAGCTCTGTGCAGGAAAGTCAACTTCTTCCTCAACTAGCTGATAAAGTAATTTCCTTATGGACCTGGTTTTGCTGTGTTGAAACAGGAGAGGGCCTTCGCCAAACAAGGTTACAAGTTCTATAACATTGGAAGCACACTATTGTCTAAAACACAGGTTTCAAAATGGGAGGATGATCGAGTGGTGGTCCAAACAGTTCAGGTGAAAAATTATTAAATCAGTTACCAAAACAAGATCACATACAATGCCTAAATGTATGTGATTAGGTGAAAAAGATGGTAGTTTTGGTGAATTTGGCTGTTTTTCCCATTTTCCCAGAGACAGAAATAAAAAAATGCCATAAGATGTACTTTTTAAATTGTATTTGGTGTGGTCTGAAGGTATGTCAAACAGCAATATTAGGCTGTCTTGGCTCAATTGTTGTGTGTCTGTGGGATCAAATAACAATCATGATCCCTGAGCGAAACTAAAAAAGTAGACAAAGGGAGGAGGGAGAAGATTCCCACAGTCGCAGACCTTGAAAATCTCTGGTCTGCAATAAAATATGGTGCGTCAATAACATTTCCTTAACTGGGACTGTCCTAAACCATAAAAAACAGAGTTGTCAACATCCGTTTTAGGCACTCTGGTAGAATCAAATCATGATCATCTTCATTTTCCACACTAGATGGCAGCAGTAGACCCATGAGGAAAACATTACAGGGCAGAAGTAGACTGTTTGGAGTTACTTGTTAGTATGTGCTGCAGAATTACTGGTGTTATAACTGTATGTGAAAGAAATATGTGATTCATGTGGAGCAGAGCTTCAGTTCTCACAACAAAATACAACTCTGTAACCCAAATAAACTGTCATACAAACACATATTTAGTAGGTTTGGGGGGACATACAGTAATCTAACTGTTTTGATTATGAAGGTTTATTCTTGACATTATAGTAATTTGACGAAATAGTAATTTAAAAATGAACTCCAGCTTCCAATCGCTTATATTCTGCACCACCAACCGCTTGAAATTTGTGCTTCTTAGTGAAATGTCTCAACAACTACTGGATGGACTGCCATGAAACTGTACACAGACATTCATGTAACTTTGGTTATTATCTATGTCTTTATATAACGCCGTTGTGAGGTCAAGATTGAAATAGTCCAATACTTTGGTTTCATGACCTAATTAGCTAATGTTTGCATGCCAGGACACTATAATAAGATGGCAAACATGGTAAACATTATACCTGTTAACCCTCAGCAGTCTTGGGGTATGTAGGCCATTTGTGAATACTTTTGCCTTTAAAAAATGTTTAAAAATCAATGTTTGGTGTCTTTTTTTCAGCACAGCGTGACCTTTATGACCTGATAATTATTTTTTCACTTTGACCCACTGTTACTGAAACAACAGATGTAATTTGATCACATTAGAAGGGTTAAATCAGCATATTAGCATTATTATTGAGAGCTCAAAGCACCACTGTGCAAAGAACAGTCTCCCAGAGCTGCTGGTGTGGCTGTTTAAGACTTATCGAATGGTTTCTTTAGACATCCTCCTGCAAGTTGTGCCACATGAAGCAGAGTTTGGATGAGGTCCTCTTCTCTTTCTGCAAAACCTGTCCGAGACTCATAACCCCGACTGAGTCAGCACTCCCCTTTTGCATGTGCAGAAGGAAAAAAAAATCTGCCCTACTTTTCATCACCAAGAACCTCCTCTTTCACTTTTTATCTTCCATCTCATTCATTTTCCTGCTTTGTCCCTCCTCTGCTCATTATTCCCTTCTTCTTCCACTCAAGTGCCATGTCAGCTATTTCTGGCAGGGGGGGGGTTGGCCAGACCCTGCCAAGTGTTTTCTCTTACAGATGATAAGTGAAGCACACACACCACGCAAACACAGACTGACTGAAAAGATGTGGGAACGGGAGTATTATTGTATTATTTGTATTGCACAGTGGAGGCTCCAATTCATTTAGGCCCGATCATGTGTCTGCGCTTCTTTCGGTCACTTAGTGTCTGAATCGTTTGAGAAACCGGATCTGTTGTTGTTCACTTTGGCTATTACATGGTTTATTAAGATTATTGATCAATGTGTGTGTCTGTTATGTCCTCGGCATTCGCCCTCCTCAAGCCCAATCCCTGTTACCATGGCAACATGAAGAGATCCCCGCAGTGGAGGATGAGGGATGTTTGTCGGCCTGTTCCCGTCTCTCGTTGGCATCAAAGCGCACACATAAAGTTCAGCACGCATTAGGATGACTGAGTGTTTCTCTTTTTAAAGAGGAGGAGAGCTGAGCTGCCTCTGCAGAAAGGACGAAGAAAGTGGAGTAGGTTACCTCCCTCTCCCCTCGCCTCCCTTTCTCTTGTACGGTTTTGGCTCGGCGAAGTCTCAGGGGGGACGCGATGTGAGCTGCTTTCTTCCTTCTCCCACACACAACAGCGTTTGCAAATATCATGACAAAGGATTTTTTTTTATCAGAACAAGATGGCTGAGGGCTAAACTGAAGCCATGATGGGTCTGGCTCATTCTCCATTCTGGGTTTAAAGGGAGGGAACAAGACACCCTCTGCAACTGTTTGTCTCACTGGTGTGTTTTAATAGTTATTTAGACACACAGACAATACTTAAATAGTCACTGTTGAATCTGGTCTTTTCATTGGATTTAATAACAATAAGAAAAGTAAAAAATATCACCATCCTCATCCTTTAAACAATAATTCTGATCTTTTTTTTTCTTGCAGCTATTTTTAAGTTCAGATGTGTTGTCAAGGTGACGTCAAGGTGACAGACACATTTCTGGGCCTCTCTGCAGCCCGGTTGTACATTTTGAACAGTTTTCAGGGCCTTTTGAGTGTCTCTTCACCCAAATTACAAGCAAGCTCTGTGAGGCCACGCTTTGCTGCTGACGTCTGCTGATGTTGCTGCAAACGTCATGCTGAAGTTTGCAAAGTACATGTGTGCCATCATCTTAGTTTAGCCTGTTAGCATGATAACATTTACAAATTAGCACTTAAGACAATGTACGGCTGCGACTGACGGGAATAGGATGGTGCTAGATGAAAAGTTATTAAAGCCTCTCCATATCATAAATGTGAACCTCATGGTGAAATATTGATCACCTTGTTTGTGGTGACATCCTGCTGAATTTGTGCCCATCCATTTAGATTGTTGGGATCTTTCAGTCTCAACCAAAATTTCAATCCTTAGAGCCATGCTGCTTAAATGGCAGGTACCATATGTTACCCAGGATAATACACAGAAACTTAATGCTAACAGGGTTTTTTTTATTTCTTAGGCAGAATATAGTTTGAATTACAGCTGTGTGAATAAAGTAGGATAGCTGCACAATCAAGCTGCAAAAAGAAAACTTGAGGAGACTGTTAAGAGGGAAACCTTTATTGGGGTTTTTACTCCGTTCAGTTCAAATGTACGAACATGAAAAAGACTGAGATGCTCTATGGAAGGCACAGCCACAATAACAGCCAGAGAGATGACTGACTCCGTCGTTGTGTTCACACACCAGCAGCAGCACCAAATCTAAGGCAGACGTTTCATCACAACAAACATGTGCTTTTCACTTGTTGCAGTTGGACACTACATTATTGTGCAGATTTAAAGTCACAGTTATAAATTTATGAATCTATCACTGCATATTTGAGTGCATTCATGTGCGTTTGAGTGTGCAGTAAATAGGCCTCACCCGCCACCTCGCTGTCACTCCTTCTTAACGAGACAGGATGCTTATTCTAATTAAAGAAAGCTCCTTTCATTTGTTTCCTCCTGAAGTATAATTGAAAACCTTACGCTGATCTGAGGAACCACAAAGAACCAAGTGGATTATAGACTTGAGCGGACGACCGACTACTTCCTGTAGATGCATCTGTCTATATACAGATTTTGTCTGCCTGCACATCTAAGAGAGGAAAACTGGAGAGGTGCAGTAAGTAGAATACGTGCGAACAACATATTTGATCTGCCGGCCACATCCCATTTGTTTCTTTACACTTTAAGTTTCCACGGTTACCATGTTTTTGAAGCGTTCGATGACAAAGAAAGCCTTATTTACAGCAGAGACGTGTAAATCAGTATTGTCCCTTTTATCTGAAGAGTGTTATGCTTTAAAGTTTGAAAGACAGGAGGAGATGAAAGCAGCGCAGCAGAGCCAGCGGGACACTTAGCAGGCGAAGGTTAGATATTGTAAGTTATGAGTTATAGCATTCCACACGTTCGTTTACACCAGTAGTTATCACAGACAGGCACGACTAATGACGGTAATCGTCCTGACATTTATCAGGCTCGTCAGCTTGTGTAAGTTCGACTGGGAGGGGAGACGAGTAATGTGCAACCACACTATGACTGATTCATCAAACAACAAGTCATCGTAAATGCAAATCTCCAGTAAAAAGCCCAGTAAGAAGAGATAATGACTGAGAAAGAAAAAATAATACAAAAAGGAAAACACCTGTGGTGCTTTGGTGCCATGACCTCCAGTTTATCCGCTTCAGTTTCCACCACACATCCATCCAGACAGATTCACAACTACACGCGCAGCACACACAGGCATGCACACGTATGCAAAAAAAAAACAAACAAACAAACAAAAAAAAAACCCCAGCTACCTACAGTATCTATCAATAGTTTGAAGCGTCGTGTCAGCCAGTGGAGAACTCCGGCTGCGTTTTCTCAGTATTCCCAGAGGGTGGCGCTGTCCAGGGAGTCGGCGTTGGCCTTCAGCCCCCCGGCGTGGTCTCCTTTAAGGTACTTCCCGCCCAGAGCTCGGATGGTCATCTTGTTGAGGTCGCAGAACTCAAACAGGAACTGGACGGGTGTGGAGCTGCTGCACGCCACCGACGTGTCGTCTCCAACGCACCAGTACTTCCCCTGGGAGTCTGGACAAACAGCACGCGCTTAATGAAGCCTGACTCACACACGGTGCATGCAGCGCTGGGTGACATGTTAATGTATTCAAAGTAACGTGTTAAATAATCACATCTATGGCCATCTAATGTCGCAGCTGTTATGGTAATGTTAAGGGTAAAAAGGGGAAAGAGGAAAGATAACACCTCATATTGATTGAATTGATAAAAGGTTTCAGATGACTGACAGTTTTAATCTATACAGTCATAATATTATTCCCATAAGATGTTTTAAATATTAATTTTCTCTAATGTGCAGTGGATTTACGCAGGGCTGTGGTGAGGACTATTTTTAAGGTCCATACTGAGACATTGTTCAGGGGATAATCTGACATTAATTTTAACTTTTGGCTACCTGGAAAGTAAAAGTCACTCAAATCACTACGTGTAGGATGATTAGGATCATTTCAGACTCAAGTGCCCCAAGTGGTGACTGAAAAAAAAGACACAGTGGTTGATAGTGATGCAAGATGGTGAATTAGCTGAAGGAAGTGTTTTACAAAGAAACAAAAAAAATTCCAAACATCCTATATTCACATAAAATAGATGTCTTGATTTAAAGCTGCACTAATCAATATTTTTTGCGGTCACTGTTTTGTTTCAGTCTTTCTCTCCTCTATCTGTGTTTTGGGTGAAGAACCCATCACACTACCTCCTCAGCACCAACATGCACCTGCAATTAGCGACTAACTGATGAACACAGTGGAGCATTTAGCTGCTAAAGAGCCAGATATTTCCCTCAGGACTTGGGAGCTAACAGAGTATCGAACTTATATTCATCAGGTGGCCAGAAACATGTCTCCAAATGGCCGATGCTGCTTCATATCTGCTTGATGTGTAAATAGTCAGCAGCTTGCCACATCAACTTAATACGGCAAAAATATGTTAATGTTGTTTACAGCTGTCCCCACTTTGCCAATATAAATAATACATAATACTTCAAACAAACATGCTATAGTCAAATCATTTCTACACATTATTTCAATTTAACTATCTTTGTTTTGGTCATGTGAGCTCTGTGACTTGTAGTAAAATGGTAAAAAATGTCATAACACCTCAACAGTTCTTCTCACGTTTATTTGTCTTTTTGAAACGATCGCCCACCTTTGAGGGAGTAAGCTCCGTTGTTGAACTCCAGCTGGAAAACGTCGTATGAGGCTCGGTTGGAGTCCAGCGTCGGCATCCCCGGTTTACGAGCCCCGATGAAGCCGTGCTCACCGCGGAGGACGATGAGCGGACGGTTGATCAGCTTCATCAGGAACTGTTCAGCCTCCCCTGAAGAGACAAGCCAATCAGAGTGGTGTCAGACAGATCTGGACCATGTTGCTCAAAAACATGTTGAAACTAAGACCACACAGCTCATAGACATACAAGGGTAAAAAGATAATTTAAAGCTTATCTAAACTTGAGGATGCTTTTGGGAGAAAGGCCTCTGGTGTGTTATTTTTCCTCTTTACGTATGGAGACACTTTGAGAAGCCTGACATTTTTTAAAGTAAAGAGAACAATGCACATAAAAACTAAATACACAGGAAAACTACTTAGTTACATTACTGAGAGAACTTGTAATTAGTTACTTTCAGAAAGTTCAGAAAACACCTGAAACTTCACTGACCTGCGTTGTCCACAGTAGCAGCCAGCTGCCCGTTCTTCTTCGCTATCACATATTTGCCGTTAGCAGCGCGCACACACACACGACCGTCACGCCACTCCAGCTCAAAGAAACTGTTGGTCGACCTGTAACACACGTTCACAAACTCAGTGAGCAGACTGTGAGTGTGTGTGAAATAATGTGTGCTCAATGTGATGTAGAGGATATCCATGTGTGTGTGTGTGTGTGTGTGTGTGTGTGTGTGTGTGGTTACTTGGTGGAGGCAGTGCACTGCAGTCCTCCGCTTGCTGTCAGGGTCCAGTATTTTCCGGCAGCAGTCCTGAAGGCACACTTCCTGTCCTCGCGGCTCATCTCCATCTGGAAGACTTCCTGGTCCCCTTCCTCGTCCTGATTGGCCGACAGGTCCATGCCTAGAAAAGTGGGGCAGTGTGCTGTCAGTTTTCATTTGTCCCCGGAGGTTTTTCTCCTTGTCTGAATCTCTTCTACCCTCTAATTCATGTTCAAGTTCCCCAGACAGACTCTTAAAGGGGAAGAACATCCCGAACCCTCGCTGCCCAGCTGTTAAAGGTGTGGCGGGTTTTATTGTGGCACCCAGGCAGAGGATGTGCCACTCCTGAAAGGGACCAACTAAGTGGGAGGGGAGTGATGGTGAAAAATTTAACAGAATAACAAAAAAAGCACATTTTTCCATTGCATTTTGGTATAATGAGGACACTGCTGACAAATTAACATCTCTCCTTCTCCAAAGTCGAATCTCTAAGCAATAGATTTGAAATCAAAACACAAAAACTTAATTAGTTAGATAGATCAGATAGATATATAATTAGTAGGATTTTCCAAGAAAAAAAGTTTCTACTCACACAAAAATAATCCCTCTCGATCATCACTTATGACCCACTATAAGTGTGTGGGGGTATCTGTATCTGCACACTCTGCCCTCTGCATGCATTTTTATTATTTTCCTGTGTTTGGGACATTTCTGGGCGTCAGCCTTTGGGCAGTGGGTGTGTAGCTCTAAGCCCATAACAGAGCTCAGGGTGTGAGGTGCAGGACTCAGTAAAAACAGAAACGTAGCGACAGATTGCCGGGTTGTAAGCACAAGATAGAATCAAAACCGCGGACACTTTGAGCTGAGGAATAGAGGCCAACTTTGAATGTTCAAACAGCAGCGGATGAATCCTACCCGTTATACATTTAAATCCAAAAAATGAGGATTAGAGACTTCATTCCCTAAAGACTAGACATGAGACTGGAAGCGAAATCATTCACATCACAAGTGTTAGTCTGGTAAAACTGTGGAACGTAGAAAAATAAAAGGCAAGTCTTGCATCGTCACACACTTTAAATAGTAAATGAAAATCTGTCCCATGCATTAAACGGACTAAATTTCAGTTATATAAGAACATTAGTAAAGCATTATTAATGGATTTTTAGCCCTTTCAGAATCTATAAGAACCAGCTGTAAACTTATCACCTTATTAAGTTGATATGGTGGACACGTGGAACTGTTTTTTTAAGCTCTAGTTTGGTCTCCACCATCTCCTGAGCGAAGTATCTGTCACTTTAGCTCCTAAGTGCTCCACTATGTTCACCATCTAGATGTAACTTGCAGGTACAGGTGTTTTTATCTGAGGTTTCTCACTGAAACAGCGGCCTGTTGTATCTGGAAAGGGCAAAAGAGCAGTGAAATTAACCCCAAACAGTGAAATCTGAGGCTGTAACACCAAAACAAAAAGCTGATAGATGCTAAAATGCTCCAGAGAGCTGAGTGAACCTCAGAGTCGGTGATAATTCTGCGTAGGTTGGACAATATGAGCAAACGCGTGTAGTGATTTGATCCATTTTATATAATAAATATTGATCAATGCAGCTTCTTTAATGCAAGCTTGTCTCTGAAACTAAAACAACTACAAGATGCTGAAACACTATGAGCAGCCCCTGTCATATTACAGGGAGTCATCCCACCCTTTGTTAATATAAAACTACAAATCAGTGCAGCTTTAACGCCACTTGGATAGAAAAATATTCCAATCAGGGACCGGGAAGACTCAAAACGTCTCCTGTCTGTGTCTCCAACACAAAAAACTTCAGAAAAAAAGCTCTTGCTCTCGCTCCTCATTAAGAGACTGACACGAAAACCTAATTTCTACCGTCGAGCTACCGCCTAACAAAATGTCTGTGCGCTGAGCCGACCGCCCCACCAGGAGCTACTGGGCTGCAGCTACAGAAGCACGGGTGGTCCTTCATCATCTGAATGTGTGTTTGACACCTCCTGCTGCATGTGTTCACCCCCCACGCTCCCTCGTCCTCTTAAATGGACGTGACTTCAATGAAACACCAGGTGACAAGTCCTCTGCCCTGCTCTGACCTCATTCAAACACAGATTATCTTCCTGCACAATCCATCTCTCCTGGAATGCACACACACAGCATCTCTGCATTAAAGCATATTGACTGCACAGACAGACGATCACTCCCCTGTGCATGGCAGCAGAGAGTGAGACTGAGCGGCGTCGAGACAAAAGAGGTTCCATGTGGCATGAAGATCCACATTTAACAGTCACACCTCCCTGTTTTTTTCCCATCTTCCCCTCCTCCATTTTATCCCCTTTGTCTCCCAAATAAAACGGATGCTCCTTTCCTGTCTGTTTTCAGTCTACTCTGGAGATGGGGTGACGGATAGCTGTGGACCGAGGCTGACCCTGAAGCAGCAGCCACAATGCAGGGGTAGAATTACTGCAGAAAAATGTGAAGCTAGGCAGGGACTGGCCAAAAAGAGGGAGGGAGTTGGGGGGGAGCGAGAGCATGATAATGAAAAACACATGGTGTGAGGAAAATCAAGTCAGAGAGGTCTCCAATTCTCACTCTCTCTCTCTCTCTCTCTCACACACACACACACACCAAAGTCATGCAACAGCTGCATCTCCTGTGTGCCCAGTTATGCAGTGACTTCATATGTGGAGAAATGGGATGTCTGTGTGTCTGTCTCTCTCTCTCATCATCATCATCATCATCTCTCTCTCTCTGTCTGTGTGTGTGTGTGTGTGTGTGTATCTCTCTCTCTCTCATCATCATCTCTCTCCCTCTGTCTCTGTCTCTCTCTCTCTCATCATCATCATCTCATCATCTCTCTCTCTCTGTCTGTGTCTCATCTCTCTCTGTCTCTCTGTCTCTCTCTCTCTCTCTGTCTGTCTCTCTCTCTCTCTCTCTCTCTCTCTCTCTCTCTCTGTCTCTCTCTCTCTCTCTCTCTGTCTCTCTCTCTCTCTGTCTCTCTCTCTCACCTTGCCTCGTGGACACGTTCCTCTCGTTTCCCGCGGTCAGCACCACCTGCGCGTGGCTCCTCTCCAGGCCGAACAGCTCGTCTTTACCCACCCGGGTGCTCCTCCCGGACTTCAGGGTGCCGCTGGGCCCGACGGGCGCCAGGTAGCGGCCGTTGCAGTCGCGGAAGGCCACCTTACCGGAGCGGAACTCCAGCATGTAGCCGGTGTCCTTGTCCGTCTTGGTGGCCAGGCCGCCGTCGTTGCGCAGGAAGCGGTTGTCGCAGGTCTCCAGGTGGTAGCGCTGGTCCCGGTAGACCAGCGTCACGAGGGAGTCGACCCCCCAGGGGACGTCCCGGCTCGTGGCCACCTCCCGCCGCTCCCCCTGCGCGCTCAGGTGGGCGAAGCGTTTGCGCGCAAAGCTGTAGATGTTGACCTGCGGGTGCACGGCCAGGTGCACGCTCCACCTCTCCGCCGGCGAGGCCGCCTGCGCGAAGCAGGTGATCCGGTCGTCGCTGCCGCCGAGGTACCGGCCGTGCGGCTCGGACTGCAGGGACCACCGCCCGTCTTCGTGCGCGGTGATGACGAAGCGGCAGTCCCGGCCGCGCGTCTCGCTGTCCGCCGTCACGTTGCCGTCTTTGTCCGTGGCGAGGTAGCGGCCCAGGTGGGAGAGCAGGAAGACCGCGCTGCCGTCCTCCCCGGTCTGCTCCAGGGTCCAGGTCTGCTTCTTCTTCAGGCTGCTGGCCGACGCGTTGACTTTGAAGCCGAAAGCCTCCGCCGTCAGGTACTTGCCGGCGCTGTTGATGAGCCCCAGAGGGATCTGCAGCAGGTCCCCGTCTGCGCCGTTTGCGGACATGATTGTGCGTCAAAGGAGAGGAGAGAGGAGAGATGCTGCGCCGGTTTGGAGAGACGGACACAGAGGGAGAGAGAGTGTGGGGGTGTCCGAGGGAGGGACAGAGAGAGAGAGAGAGAGAGAGAGAGAGCTGCTCTGACTGAGGATGAGGATGATGAAGGTGGTGATGACTGTCCCCTCACTGCAAATCCAGACCGCCTCGCTGAAGCTGCAGGAGTTGAAGGAGTTTTTTCTCCTCTGACGGCAGTACACGCCCCAGATCCAGGCAGAGGAGCTGGAGGGAGATTACTGCAGTTCTGTCAAAACCCACCCCACCCCTGCTCACCTACACACACACACACAGTCTATTCAGTATCATCCCAACTCATTTCTAACTTATATCCTCACATCCACTCCCCCCCACCCTCCTCTACTTCCCTCTCTCTAATTGAGATCTGCTCACCCTCACTTCCACATGGATAGAGCCATTCACACACTGACAGAACAGCGTTTGTCTGCAGGCCTGTGTGTGTGTGTGTGTGTGTGTGTGCATGTGTGCGCATGCTGGGTCAGCTATGAAGATATCAAGTTAAAGTTTATCAGTGACTGTGGTGGCCAAAATGGTCACTTTTCCTCTCGTCTTTTGGCCCGTTTTGGTCTGTTTTTTCCTGGACTAGGCAGACTCTAATGGACGGTGTATGATATTTTTGTTAGGGTAGGTGCTAGGTGAGGCGGAATTGGACCCAGGATGCAGATGAGGCAGGAGGCTGAGTAGACGTTTTACTTTTTATTGATGATGAACACGGGAACACAAGGCAGGAACACACGAGGGTTGAGGCAGGAACAGAACAGGAAGCGAAGCACAGGACAGAACCGATCAGCACGGCACAGAACAAATCAGCACAGCACAGCACAGACGACACGACCAAAGAACAAATGAGAAGGACTGGCTTAAATACACTGGAGGAAAGGGAAGTGGAAACAGAAACAGTGTGAGGAGACTAATGGGGACAGGTGAAACCAATTGGGGCGGAGCAGGCAATCAAAATGGGAGGGAAACACGAAAGGACAGGAAGTAAAGTGGCAAAGTACGAAGCAAGTGAGAGGAGAGACGAGACTACAAAATAAAACAGGAAGTGCAGGACAGAGAACATGCAAACCCTAACAGTACCCCCCCCCCCTCAAGGGACGGCTTCCAGACGTCCCCATGAAAGTCCAATAAGTCTAAGCAGGGAGGGTGGAGGGTGTGCGGAGGAGGGACTCGGGATGGGCGGAGGGGTCTGGAGGAGGGACCTGGCCCTCACCGGTGGCGACGGCGAAGGCGGGAAACCTCCGGCGGCCGACGGCGCAGGCGGCAAGCCTCGAACCCTCCGGTGGCACGGCGGCGAAGCAAGGCGACTCGGCAGGCAAAGACCCTCCGGTGGCCGGCGGCGGTGAAGCGTGGCTGGGACCCTTGGGAGGCTTTGACGGCGAAGGCTGAACCCTTCAGGAGGCTGCTGGCGGCGGTGAAGGCGAAGACGAAGCCCGTTCGAACCCTCCAGTGGCGGGCGGCTGGACGGCGAAGACGAAGCCGAAGCTCCTCTGGCGACCGGAAACGGAGGCGAAGACAAAAGCTGGAACCCTCTGGCGGCTGGACGGACGGTGGCAGAACCTTCGGGCGGCCGGGCACGGCGAACTCTCCTCTGATGGCCGGCATGGCGGCGAAGGCTGGACCCTTCGGGAGGCCCGGCGGCGGCGAAGGCTTGACCTTCTGGAGGCCGGATTTCGGCCGAAGGCTGGCGGGCTGGACCGCCGGAGGCCGGACGGCAAGGCGTAATCAGTTCAGGAGAGGTCGGCAAGGACGATGGCCGGACTTGAGAGCCACACCTTTCGGGAGAGGTGTCGGTGGGAAGGCCGACGCTCCCCTTTGAAAGGGCAGAAGAGCTCCGTCTCTGGGGCACTGGGAGGCTCTCTGTCTCTGGGGCACTGGGAGGCTCCTCACTGGGCACTGGGAGGCTCTGGCCTCTGGGGCACTGGGAGGCTCCGTCTCTCGGGAGGGGGGGCACTGGGAGGCTCCGTCTCTGGGGCACTGGGAGGCTCCGTCTCTGGGGCACTGGGAGGCTCCGTCTCTCCGTCTCTGGGGCACTGGGAGGCTCCGTCTCTGGGGCACTGGGAGGCTCCGTCTCTGGGGCACTGGGAGGCTCCGTCTCTGGGGCACTGGGAGGCTCTGAGGTCTCTCACCTGGGGCTGCCGGCTGGGGACTCGGCTTGAAGCTGGCTGACAGGAAACCCGCTGGCTTAGAAGCAGGCTTGGATGCAGGCTGGAAACCCGCTGGCTTGGAGGCAGGCTGGAAACCCGCTGGCTTGGATGCAGGCTGGAAACCCGCCTGGCTGGGCAGGCTGAAACCCAGCTGGCTGGAAACCCGCTGGCTTGGATGCAGGCTGGAAACCCGCTGGCTTGGATGCAGGCTGGAAACCCTGGGATGCAGGCTGGCTGGGATGCAGGCTGCAGGCTGGAAACCCGCTGGCTGGAAACCAGCAGGCAGAGGTTCAGGCGGGAGGCTAGCAGGCAGAGGTTCAGGCGGGAGTGACTGTGGGAGGTGAGCCAGATGCAGTTTGGCAGGTAGAGTCCCTAGGGCAGAATTGAGTTCGTGATATAAGCCCGACAGCCACGTCATCAGCCATGGGTCCCTGATGACAATCTGGAGGGCGGAATATAAGGCTGCTGCCTTATATTGGTGATCGTAGGTGGTGTAGTTTCTTAAGAAGTTTTTGATTGTCCACAAAGACTCCTCCGCGTGCTCCCGTGAACCGACCACATCTGCGGGGTCCATGTTGAAGGTCGTGTCGTTCTGTTAGGGGTAGGTGCTAGGTGAAGTGGCGGAATTGGACCCAGGATGCAGATGAGGCAGGAGGCTGAGTAGGACGTTTTACTTTTTATTGATGATGAACACGGGAACACAAGGCAGGAACACACGAGGGTTGAGGCAGGAACAGAACAGGAAGCGAAGCACAGGACAGAACCGATCAGCACGGCACAGAACAAATCAGCACAGCACAGCACAGACGACACGACAAAGAACAAAATGAGAAGGACTGGCTTAAATACACTGGAGGAACAGGGAAGTGGAAACAGGTGTGGAGACTAATGGGGACAGGTGAAACCAATTTGGGCGGAGCAGGCAATCAAAATGGGAGGGAAACACGAAAGGACAGGAAGTAAAGCATGAAGGCAAGTGAGGAGAGACGAGACTACAAAATAAAATAGGAAGTGCAGGACAGAGAACATGCAAACCCTAACAATTTTGAACAACACTGTGCCTCAACAGTTTGCCAGGTCCACAAAGAAATAGCTCTAGAGTTTGGTGTGCACAAAGTCCTGACCTCAACCCAATCTAGAGCAATTCTGGATGAATTTGAAGACACAGAAATCCACCAAACTACAACTTCAAGCCCTCCCCGCTGCAGGCAGTGGGCCTCTTGTCTCTTTCTTTCTTCCCCTCACCGCCTTTAATTGCCCCTGGTGTCATCAGCCTTTTGCATCATCAGCCCTGTTAGTGAAAAATATCATGTTTTAGAAGTATGTGCAGCAAAATCAAGACGTGCGAAGCTGAATTCAAAGTGTTGGTTTCCGTTATGAGCCTCAGTCGTTTCCTGACCTCCTCCCCTTCCTAAAACTAGAAAAACGACGCTGTTGAATGTAACTCGAGGAAGCATGACACACTTTCCCCACCTGTTTTCTGTTACTGTAACTCTAAAGGCAAAATGTGGTAAAGTTCATGAGTAGTTCACAGCAAGTTTGCATAAGTTTGCATATGTATCTGGTGTCAATAACATGGTGTGAATTTTTATGGAAATGACTGTCCCGCAAAGACGTGTGGTGTGTATGTGTGTGTGTATGCCTCTGTGTGTTTGCTGGAGTGTCGATCAACAATTTTGATCATTTATTGATATGTCACAGTAAAAAATGCTAAACATTTCCTGGTAAGAGTTTGTATTAAAGTCAGTGTAGACTGGAAACACTCTGGTTGTTTGACTGTTATATTAGCAGTTCTACCTTAGTGCTTTGGGCTCTGATAAGCTTGGGGGTTTATTATTAGTTTTGACATATTATAAATAAAATTATTAATTGATTAATTATAAAAATTGTCTCTTAAATAACTAAAAGATTTGTTAGTTACAGCTCTAAGATGTCGTCAAGCCTGCACATGAAAGAAAGATATCAACAAAGAAAAGCATCACGTCTCTCGTGTCCCTTGCTTCTCTCATAATAATAGTTATAATAGTTAATAGTTTTGTTCATAGTATTGCAAACTGTGTGTATTTTACTAGATTTTAGATTTCCCCATACATTTTTCTCTTGCTGCTTTTGTAAATTATGAGTATATTACTGTAAGATGCCTGAGGCTTTTGTAAGCTACAGTTTCTAAATTTAAAGAATTCACTTAATTTAATACCTGAGCACACGAGTCGATTGAAATGTCAAGCTCTACATTAATATTTGTCTCTGCACATCGGTGTCTGGATAAAATGTGAACAAACTATCTTGCAGCTTTCAATTTGCCAGAGAAGTGATGAGTAAGGAGACGCTGGGGACGGAGGATCAAGAGAGCAAGAACAGTATTCAGAGAAAATGTAAAAACCACATTTTTAAGAGCCTGTACAGTGTTTTTTTTGTCTGTGAAACATACATTAATCAAGAGAGGAAAAGACAAATTGTGGGTTTGGAGCAGGACTTGGCGTCAGTGTGGAGAATCTGGTGGTGGACAGGACGTGAAGACTGGGCTTGGATCGAATCTGTGGAGGAAATGCGGAGGTGTGGCACTTGTAAAAAGCATGGCCTGGTCTGCCTGGATCTCAGCTCAGACCACATCGCCCCCATCTGGGCATTTAAAGACACAACAGGAAAGACTTGAATCTGCCTGCCACTGCTTTTTGATCAAGGCGCTCTCTCTTCTGGACTGCTGTCTGGGTGCTGCTTTCTCCAAATAAGTCTTTAGGATTACTCAGATGTAGACAGTTATTTTTCATGCAGATTAAATAAAATCTGATCAAAATTCCTCAGTGCAATCAATCATTAATAATACACTGATTAAAAATCATCATTAGAAATGTTTGGAAACTGGAGACACTTTGCTGTGGTTTGAAGATCACAAATTTCACTTATTTTTTCACTAATTGCACTTGTCATGGTAGCAAAATCACAGGTGTTTCTAATGACATTAACAACTGTGACACTGAGGCAGCATGAACAATAACAGGACCCCGAAACTGAAGCAGCTTATGCATTTTATTAGTTACACCTGTGCTTTTCCTATTAGTGACATGTCAAAGTGTCCCCATCCATTCATTTACAGTCACAGTGATTTTATTTAGGTTATTCAGGATCACTGTCATCTGTATTTCATATTTTATTTAAGGAAGGGCCTTTTACTTTTCTGCATGTTATTGTAAAATCAGTGGGTAATCAAGAGACAGCTGTAATAATGTGAAAGGAGGCTTCAGTAATGTTGTGGCATGTTTGCAGATCCATATAAATCCCTGCTGGATTAAGATTCAGGTTCATGTAGGGCAGTTTGATGCTCACTAGGTGGCAGACATGCTGTTTCTGCCATGCAGCATTTTATAACACATCACATACCAGCATACACACAAAGCACAAAGGCTCTCTTCCACATCGCCGGCAACACTGAAAAGAGAGATGCAACACTGGGAAGAAAAGCAGCCGAAGGAAGATGGTGGTTGTTTTGGGAAATCTCTGAATTCTTGTTTGATTTTCCAAAGTCACACACAAACCACACTCACAATACAACTGAAACTCTGAACAAAATACTGAGAAGTTAATTTTATTTAGAAAGCTACGTGATGAAATCTTGTTTGTTAAGTGTTATATTCCCATTGTCTCTGCCGATGTGGCCAATTGACAACTCTACATGTTGGACGAGATCTCCATTGGGTTTGTTTGCCCACGAACAAAAGTATGCCGGTCTGCCTGGCTGTGTGTCCCTGTGGGGTCCAACATCTGTATAAACAGTGTGCATGAGAATACGAAACAGAAACAACAGGCCGCTGCGTTTCTCTGCAGAGTCTGAGAGGAGAGTGCGAGGAGCGATGCTGAAGGAGACAAGCTCCCATCAGAGAGTGGGAGAAGTTCACGTACATTTCTATTCGTCGACATATACAGCACAGATCCATCCAGCAACACAGACCTTCTCTTCTCTGTTTTTATTTAACTCCCTGCTTCTGCTTTAAAAGGAGTTTCCAGCTTTATGGGTCAAGAGATGGCAGCATCTATTTCATGAAATACTGAGTCATTTGTAAAATATATTTGTCAGTCACTCCTTCGACTCCTTGTGTTAGTTGTATTTTGCTGCTTTCAGGGGACCAAAAGTGGAGAGATTCACGTGAAGTAGAAGATGATCTGGAGGAAAAAAGGGCATGACCAGACAGAAACACAAGGAGGAAAATGTACTTAAAAACAAATATTTTGACTTAGACGAGGCTTCTGGGAATGTAGTTACATACCAAAGTTTTTAAAACAAGACAAATAAGGTGCAGAATATATCTGGAGCTACACATGTTAGTGAAGAAATATAAAACAAGATAAGAATGACAGCAGATTCATCATTTATATATAAAAATTACATATTACTTTGCGCATTTATTTATGTTTTTATATGCAATCATGCTCTGTATGTGTAAAATGTGACATACAGTCTAATATGGGATTAAAGATTCAAGATTTTATTTGAATCTTGAATCTTTAATCACATGTTCCTTCTAACAATACTCAAAAATATAAAAAAATAAATGACTAAAGTTCAAGATACAGGTAATAAATCGATAGGTATGCAATAAATAGGTAGATAGAAATAAATATATATAAACGGAAGTGTAACAATATAAAGAGATGTTAAAATAAATAGTCAACAGTGTGTAAAAAGTCCCATGTTGGTGATTTGCTGTGGTCAAATAGGGAACATTGGATCAGTCATAAGAGTCTCCTCCACCTTTCCTTTTCTTCATCTCCTTCTCTCTTTCTACAGGAGGAAAAAAGTCCCTCTATCTGACCCCCCCCAACCAATGAGAGGACGGGAGGAAATGAGGAGTGAGGAGGGGAGACAGAAAGGTGTTGACACTCAGCCCTGATCTGTGTTCAGATCTGAGCCATGTCAAGCTGAGCAGAGCTGGAAATTTACATCCGGTTTGAATTTTCAATATAAACCTCTTAGGTTCAGTTTACCACTCACTTTAAGATTTATTACTGGTAATAATTATTCTAGCCATTATTGCATCTTGTATAAAAAGATTGATCTCTGACAGTATAATGGGACATGCATTGGTTTATTTTCATTTATAAAGCCCATAATGGCAACTCAACTTCATCAGAATTCATTTTATTGCCAAGTACATACAAGAAATCTGTCCTGATATGTTGGTGCAAAAACATACAAACATAGTGAGTAAAAAAATATGAAGGTGAAAGGATGTACAAGTATAAATTAAATATGATATAGACAGTGTTATGATGAAGACAGTAGTATCAACAAAATAAAATAAAGATAATATGACTGTTGTTTAAATGGTAGAATTGTACAAATTGTGCAGGAAAGTGCAAAAAAATGTTTTCCATATATATAAAGTCTTTATCACATTGGTCCTTTAGTAATTATTTGACAACACTGAATATGGGAAAAGTGCTTTTAGCTTTTGTGCTGCACACACACGTGGGACATTTTGTACCTTCAGGTCCATTTAAAATCATGATTACAAACTTCTACTGTTGAATATAACTTTTGCATTGATTTATTCTCAAGATCATTGAAAATAAGGGCATGTCACCTACAATTCCTCGAGATTTTAAAGAGAGATTGAAGAAGAAGATATTGCTTAAAATATAACAGATATTTGTCCTATCTTAAAACACACCTAATGCAAAAAAAAAAAAAAAAGTATCTCATTGAAACTCACCTGGATGGAGTTGTTGCAGCGTTTTATTTTGAAGGCCCGCTCTCCTGGTTTCCGGTGCCTCCCTCCAGCTGACTCTCTGCAGCTGTAACCAAACAACACTCCTGGTTGCTTTGACGACTCGATCTGCAACACTGATGCGAAAACAGAGACGTCCGACGGGAAGGAAAAGCGACGCCGTGTTTTATTCTCGCCGATTTGACGCCGACATGTCCGGCCGGTTCCTCCACCGGCTCTCTGCGCGGACCCTCCGCCGAGCTCCGCGCACCAACTCCGGCTTGTAGCAGCGCCTCGGCCCCCCCTCTCTTCTCCTCTGCTTCTTCTTCTTTTTGTGTGTGTGTGTGTGTTTTTTTCTTGTGTTGTTGCTCCCCTGTGTTTTCTCTCCAAATACGCAAAGTGCTGCAGAAAAAAATAGAAAAAAAAATGAGAGGATCCACTTTTCCAACTTCACGTAGCGCTTCATGATGTTTGCTGCAGCCGCCAAGATGTCTGTGGAGGCGAGCGACGTGCAGACGGACGAGGACTGCGAGGAGCTGGTGAGTCCTCGGCTGTGGTCTGACTTTGTGCCCTGAGCATGTGAGGATTTCTCCAAAGTCTGCACCTGTGTCCACACTGGGCCTTAAAGCAGCAGCTTGTGGCACCAACACTTTGAACTTGGGACCTCTTAAAGTGAAATGATGGATATTTTTGATCATTTTAGCTTGTCTGATAAGCTTTTAAAGCAGATCCTTACTTGTTTGTGTATTTGAGAGACTTTTAGACACCTATAGAAGTGAAAATGGTAAATATTTCACAATAAAAGAGGCAAGACTGGAGAAAAATGTTCTTATAAGTAGAGTATTTTGCATTAAATATAATGTTTTTGCTGCTTTATCCTTGTAAATCCTCAGAAACTACTGATTTATAAGGGTTGATTTGACTTACACATGTTAAACATTTAAAGCACAAACTTACATTTCTTTTTATTCTCTCTCTGACACCCTCTTCTGTCCGATCCAGGTTGAAGACAGCTTCTCTTTCTCTGCAGATATTCTGGAAAAGGTAAAACAAAATCAACAGTTAATGATTCATTTCTTCAGCGTAGTTTATGTATGTAGAGTATTTCCTGCCTCACAGAGCTGGTTTGATTCTTACACCTCCTTTTCAACGCCCCGTGTTTGTTCAGTATCAGAAAACGAGGAGGAAGAGATCTTCAGGAAAGCCTCCTGCTTCTCCAAGTAAGACCCGCCTGGCTGCTCTGTGGGGAGTTTTCCCAAATACCTTGACAGTTTCCACTTTCCAGGTTTTGCTGTCGTTCACATACAGTGTGTGTGTGTTCATGTGTGCAGGGTCTCCGTACCTCTCCAGCATGAACATGAACCCCAGGAGAGCAGCGGTGGCGGCCTGGAGGCTGCCGAGGGCCTCCCTGGGGGACGGCAGAGGGGACGCGCCCGGGGAGAGTGGCTCGGCTCTCCTCAGCAACGGCCACGGTAAAGCAGCGCACAAACTCTCCTCGGGAGGGGGGAGGAGAAGTGAGAGGCGCAGACTCAGTTTGTTCAGCTGGTTTGCTGACTTTGTAGGTGTTGTGCTCTAGGATTAATTCATTTTTCAGGCAACCTGTGGGCAGAAAACCTCCACAGTAACCTGAGTCTATTTTTCTTTATGTTGTTTGTATACACACTTAGCTGGCAGATTATCAGGCACATCTATTAAAGTCAATGCAGTCTAATGCAACAGTCCTGCAATAAATCCTCCTTCATGAAGGTTATAATACTTAGGTTTTTAGTTTTTGCTTAGGAGAAAGGTTAAAATGTTCAGTGTATTTGGAGGATGCAGTTTGTTGTGCTGCTTAGCTGCATTGCATTATATAGAGAGGTGTTTGTGTTATTTAGCAGTCCTTCAATGATACAAAATAATAAAAAAATATAAAAACTACCACAGGTTGTTTAACAGTATTTTATTTTCTGAAAATAGCTGTCTTCTGCTGTAAATCAATCATTGAGATCAGAATTTTTAGGATGCACAACTAAAAGTAAGAGCTAAAACAGACTAAAACCCTGTGTATATTTGCAGATTCTCTATGGCCTCATTAGCTCATTATCTCTAATTTACTGCATTGTGCATAATGCAGATTTGGACCGCAGATCTCGTTCTGAAAAAGTGTTAAACACACAAGTCAGATGGAGTATCGACTCGTGGGGAAACGTCTCGAACCTCCCTTTTTTGCAGATGTGTCCCAAACGCTGAGGTCGGAGTGCGACGTCACGCCGGAGCTTCTCAAACAGACCTTGAGCATGAGGAAACACAAGCATCTCCTCTCTGGATCCAACGGTGAGATGGTGTGTGTGAAACTAAGTGAGGAAGAGCAGAGACCGGACGAAGCTGAGGGTCAGAGTTTGTCCTGAACAGAGGAGCCGGCTGAGGGCAGAATCAGGAGACAGTGTCAGAAAACAGACAGTGAGGATGTTTTTATGAAATCACCACCGGTAGACGTTTCCTAACTGCGAGGGTGAGGACGTGGGCGACTCTTTTTGTGCGACGATTCGTCTCCTTGTGTGTTCCAGGCTTCAACTTCGGCACGGGCGACCACAGAGAGAAGGAGGACATGTACGATGAGATTATTCGCCTCAAGAAGGTAAAGGAGATGCAGAAGGAGAAAAAACACTGACTGAACATACTGTGTATCAGGGTGGTGTAGCGAGGTGGGAGATTGTTCTTCAGCACAAGTGTAACAGGATGTCTCTGGTCTGCTGAAACGACCTTGAGCAATGCATTTGATGCCTACGAGCTCCTGTGTGCCGTTCTGTAGCTGACTCAGACTTTTATTCCTCTGCAAGAAGAAAAAGAAGGTTAAGATAACTTTTTTTTTTTAGATTTGTCACCTGGGGATTTCCAAACGCCTTCTTTGTGTATGTTGAACTTTTTTCTTTTTACATAAGTCTTTAGTTGTGTGATTAATCACCTGTGCTGTTCTCTGCAGAGCCTCCAGGCGCAGAAGTCTGACAACCAGCAAATGAAAGCCAAACTACGCCGCCTGGAGGAAGACAACGCTAAAAGAGCGAAGCAGATAGAAGAACTGTTGGATCCCACGAAAGTATGATCACTAAATTGCTTCATTTTTTTGTGAAGGAAACTTTGAATAAGACAAATAACAAAACATTTTTTCTCTCTCCACAGGGATCTGAATATACTCGGAGTTTGGTGGATAAGAAAAAAGAAGGGAGCGTGGTGAGTACATCCCATCTGGTCCTGAACATACCAGAGATCATTTTTATGATCAATCCTAAACAGATTTAGTAAAATTGATCCATCCGTCAAGGTTCTCAACGGGCTGAAACAAAGGATCCTGAAGCTGGAGCAGCAGTGTAGAGAGAAAGAAAATGCCCTGAGGTAAAACACTCTCCCACTTTTGCACAAGTCCATCTGTTTTGTGTGTGAAGCAGCATGATGTTCAAGTTATTTGTAATTTTTTTCCAGTAATCTACAGAGTGAGCTGAGGACCACCAACCTGGAGGAGCTGAAGATCACAGTAGAAACCTACTTTGAAGAGGTAACGTCGACGTCTTCTGATGCAACATGTCTGCTTTGTGTTACTTTTACACCTCAGTGTGAGAGTGAAAAAAATGTTTGGCATGTTTCCGTGTACGAATTTGAAGTGCGAAATACCCGAAACAACCACCAAAGGAACGACTCTAAAAATAGTGTTAGAAAGACACACTCCCCGACTGCTCTGTGTCTTCATCGCGTTTACTTTGGTTACAGAGTGCAATGCTCAGCTGTAGAGGTAGAAATCCTGCATAACTTGTGAAGTGTATGTTTGTGTGCCTTGTCTTTCAGATCCAGAGGCTGAGGATGCTTCTAGAAGCTGCAGAGAAAAGGCATGATTTTAATTTCCATGTTAACTTGTGTTAAAAGACAAAGGAAAGGAGCCAGAAACAGTAACCCTGAATAAGCTTGTGTTTATGTCACTCTGAATGGGGAAAAGTGGGTGACCCGATCCAGTGCTTTGGTATACTTGTGGTCATGCTTTTCTAGCTTATAATAACTGTACGATTACTTTAAAGTTATTACTTATTATGGGATTACTGTATCTCTTGAGTTGATTTTGGCTGTAACTTCATGCTCTTGTGGGTACTTGAAGATGATTGTAGGTCATAATATGGCTGACGATTGTTGCATTAACCTTTCAAATAATCAAATAAGTGAAAGAAAGATATTGTCCAGTGTATAATGTGTCTTGTTGAAAGTGTCACTATTTAAGTCTGGATATTGCAGATTTTACTTTTATAGAACTTAAATGGGACAGTTGCGTAAGTGGACTTAATTTTACATTCAGTACTGTGTGTTTATTACTCAGGAGTTCAGCCACTTTGCTTCCCTTTCATCAATATTTAGGAGGGCAGAAAGGATAAAAGGAGTCTTTTCTGCAATTGGTGAGATAAAACTGTTAGTCAGAGACTTTGATCCCAATCACGCAAGTAAAGGTTGTCCACACAGACCAGTAAAAAGACGGGGTTGCAGGATTTGTGATGAATGTTCAGAAATACTCTTGTCTGCGTTCATTATCTTCATCTTTCTCATGAAGTCACGACACACCTCCCTCTCTGTGTCTGTCCGCAGTAGTCGAGCAGAGAGTAAATGCTCCCAGAGGCAGCAGAAAGCTCTGAGCTCCACAGTTCATCGTCTGTCCGAGAACCTGAAGCAGCTCCAACAGGAAAACACGACGCTCAGAGAGGAACTCAACACCGACAGTCCTGCAGGAGGAATCAAAGGTCTTTTTTTCTCACACAACAAAACCACACTGACACACTCGTCCCAGTGCTTCTAATACTGACCTCATTTATTCCATTTTCCATTTTTTCTTTTGCTCTAAATGTGACTCTCAGTTTCGCAGGGTAAGGTGATCACAGAGTGTGTAAAGTCAGCGTAACTTTAGTGTGACGTGCCTACCATTTTGTGATGTGTGAAAAATGAACAGCGGAGATAAATAATGCCATTTATCCATACAGATGAAGGTGTAGAATATTAAAGAACTGTACATGTGGTATCTCACTTGGAGAAATACACTCAGATTTCAGCTCTTTCTCTCAGCAGAAACTGTATTGTGTGTTAAGATGTTTTACTCACGTATTACTGTTCATTGACTAAAACAGTAATATATCAGGAACAAATGAAATGTTTTCCTGATCAAGCTGCATTATGTAGGAATTCAGGTAGCAATGAAACAATATAGAGGGGTGTCCAATATGGATAAAATCTTATGTTATTTTATATTGCTTTATATTTCATCATGACACAGGATAAAATAAAAGATTTTAGATCAAATAACTAGATTAAAAATGGATAACTACCTATGTATAAACAGTATAGATCTCTTCTCCATTGAATAATTTTATTGTATATTACATCATTTTCCCCATCCAAACAATATAGTAACAACCACTGATCATTTTTGTATTCATTCTTTCTTTTTTTTCTAACCAGATATATACTGAACTTTTTTAGTGTGTTGGGGTGGATGGATGAGTGGTATATAAAGAGAAGTGCAAGTACAAACTGAAATAAAAAATGATTAATAAAAGGAAACAAATACTGAAACAGAATGACTGACCATTAATCATCAGCCTCAAACAGGCCTGCAAACAAAAGTAGTTCAACATCAGGTAATTCATTGTTTGTCAAAGTACTTGTGATGGTCTGTTTAATGAATCCAGATCTATCTATCTATATATATATAAACAGGTTGTTTAAACATCATTTGTAGGGAGGGGTGTATTTAAAATTGTATCCTACATCTCAATCCCTGCATTCACTGAAACACCACTGCAGCATTGTCTTCTGCACTGTGATACTGATGGAGAAAGTGTGTGTTTGTGTGTCCTAGGCTACAGAGAGTGGAGTAAACAGAGACTGTTGAGAAGGCTGCTGGAAGTGGAGAAGGTGAGAGAAAACTGTAACTAGTTGTCCTCGTGAACACACACTCAGTCAGCTGTGTGGGATTGTCTTACAAAGAAAGCGGCTCCATCACAGAACGACTCCTCTCTCCTCCTATCAGAGGCTGGAGGACGGCAGAAGACACGCCCACACGGCAAAGAGCGGCGAGCGGTTGGATCAGGAGGTCCAGGCCGCGCCCACTGAGAGTCTGGGGTTTACCATAGCAACAGAGGCAGTGGTCTCCGTGGGAACGAACACTGAGGAAGGGGAGGAGGTTTCTGAACTGCGAGAACGCTTCAGCCAATTGGAGAAGGAGAAGGCGGAGCTTCAAGAGATGCTGTCAAGTAAAGAGTGAGTGAAGCACTCAGCTCACATACAGTTTTTTTTATCATCTTCACAAGCCATAATAAATGTTTATAATCTAAATGCATGACATATATCAGAGGGAGAAAACAATTTTTTTGATGGTCTACCAGGTTATCAGTACGCTTACATCATTACCTATCACATCAGTGACAGTTACTACGGCCGTAAAGACATAGATTTTTGTTTTGGAGACTAAATCTGTGCTGTGTTTGTGTTTTCAGTGATGAAGTGAGACAGCTGAGGACAGAAAGAGAAGAACTGGAGAAAGAGACAGATCGATGGAAAGCTGAACAGACAAAAGAACGGGACAAAAAAACACAGCAGCATAAGTATGTTTTAGTCGTGATGTACCTTTAATACAGCAGAAATATGTAATTTGGCTCAAGATGCCATGCTACACATGCACTCTAGTCTACGTTAAGTGAACATGAGACGTATAAGATTTATAAGTTCTGCTTTTGTTAAAGTCATATCGCCCCCACATACATTTACATATTCTTTGAATGTATGGCGGTACTTAAAAGGGCCGTCACCAGCTGCTGCTGTATTTATATCTGACACCATTACAACAGTCATTTTACGGAGAAATCTCCTTATGCCCACCGTACAGATCACAGCCGATGCTGCTGTCACACAGATGCTTTGTAGTTACGTAAAAAATGTCCCAGCGAACACAGTTGGCATCGTCATAAAGATCCACTGGAGGATTGTCTGTATGCAAATAATGTCTAAATATATAACAGCCAGGGAAGGAACCTCTACTCTGTCAGCAAAGAGTCACAGTTACAGTTTGTTTAACTTTAACAAACTAACATGTAAACACACTGTTAGCAGAGAAACTGATATTAATGCTGACATTCGACTCCCAGCCCCACTGTTAGAGGACATCCACCATGGCTGCTAGCTGCATTTTGTCACTTGTTTATGTTTTATTTACGCGTTTGTGTCTCTCAGGCAGGAGTTGGACCAGCTGTGGGCGAAGATCCAAACTCTGGAGGAGAGATCTGCACAAGCTGAGCCCTGCTCTGCCTCTGCCACATCGCCAGAGGACAAAGAGGACACTCAGGCCGGAGCAGGTCTGAAAGAGGGAGCAGAGAGAGATACTGGAGGCACAGAAGAGAAGGAGGGGGAAGGACAGGGAGAACTGGGTGCAGATGCAGAGAAGATAGAAAGAGAGAAAGCAGCGTCGGTCATACAGACGAGCTGGAGGGAGCACAGAAACAGAGTGCGTAACGCGGCACAATTATGTAAACAAAGTTATTGATGTGTGAGATATTATATAAAACATGTCCAGACATTTTGTCCCAGATTTCACTTCCTGTCTCCGTCGTTTATCTCCGTCTCTCTTCATTCTGTCTTCAGGACATTGTGATGTTGCAGTCAGCATTAAGAGGCCACCTCCTCAGAGAGTCGCAGCTCAAGGATCTGCTGAAAGATGCAGAGAACAAGGTCTGACTCACGCAAACGCTTTCATGCAGACTCACAGTCCCTTTGTATCTGGAAAGCAGCACTTCAGGATCGCTACATTCAAGGGTGGTCATCTTTGTGCATCAGTATCACTTTTTAAAACTTCTTTTATTGATCACTGTCATTTTTATTTACTCAAGCACTTTACTGAAGCACTTGTCATTTTCATTTTCTGCTAGTTTCTACTTCTACTCCTCTACAGTACACCACATTTCAGAGGGAAACAGTGTACTTTGTACTTTAGTTTCTAGTTACTTTGCTGATTCTGCTTCATAATAAAAAATATAATCAACCCTCAGAGCTAAGCTAACAGGACAGCGACAGAGGCTACCCACAAATGCAAAGATCGTTTCAAAATTAAAAAGTCTAATATGACATGGGGTTAATACAGAGAGAGTAACAGAGCAGATAAAGAGAGTGAAAGGAGTAGAGTAGAAAAGGAGGATGAAGAGGAAAGAAAGAGGGGTGTGTCGATGGAAAAGTGAAAACAAGATGTGTGTCAAGGTAAGCAGTGTCACAGCGTTGCCGTCAACTTTCTAGAAATCTGAGAAGAGAGTAAAGACGGCACCTTGGACAGAGTTGTGCTGAAATAAGGCAGAGCTGCAGTTCAGTCAAATGACCACTAGATGGCTCTGAAAGCATCTTCTATGAGTCTACGATGACCTCCCTCTGTCTCATCACATACATGTTTCTCTTTCTCATCCCTTGTTCCTCCTTTACTCCCATTTCATTCTCCCTTTTGCCCCGTGTCTTCCTCATCTCTTCTTTTCAGGCTGCAGGAGCAACAACCCGCAGTGATGTCGCATCCTCCGTCGAGGGAGAGCTGGATGTGGTTGCCTTGACGATGATACAGTCTGCATTCAGGGGACACCTGGCTCGCTGTAGTCTTGCAATAGAGAGGTGACTCATATTTTCACAGAGGAATGTTAAAAGGACAGATCCAATCACACACGCAGTGCAGTTTGCAGCATTATGAGTGTGTGTGTTTGTGTGTGTTTGTGCATCAGCTCAGGGTTCTCGGTGCCTTCTCAACCGGGAAACAAGTTGCCTACGCTGGTACCAAGAAGAGCTCACTCGTCGCACACACCCAGCACAACAGGTGAGGTTAACACACACTTTTTTGTGATCTTTTTTGTGTATGTGAGCAAACACACAGCACAGAAACAAACAAACAAACAAAAGTACATAGCATCCCTAAAAATAATAGGAAAAAGAAAATAAAGTTAGATAAAACACTTTCCCACTCCCCTGTCTTACTGTATGTCACAACCAAGTGACAACCAAGTTTCCCCTGATCAAAAATTTAGTGTCACTTGTGTTTTGACTGATAATTCGCGACTTCTCCACACTGGAGGGGCTTGTGACTTTGACGGGAAACACACTATTCAAAGAGCCGCTAAAGACAGTCTGTCAGGGCTCAGGCTTGGCGTTTGTTTAGCATACAACACCACAGCATCGCCCTGCTCTCAGCCTCCCGAATCGCTTATCGCATCTGCCCCGGCGCCTTTATGAGCAGTGATGGACGTCGCTGGCACACTGATCTAATTCCAGGGCGCCTGCTTCCCCTGCACCAGACGGAGAGCTTCGACAGCCTCCTGTGAAAGACCGACGAGGACGTGCAGCAGTATTGTAGCTACCTTGCGTGACCCCCCTGTATAAACGTCCTAAGCTTCTGCCTAACCTTAACGACCCCGTTAGACTGCACCACCATCCCTCCGAAGCTTCCCCCTCCATCTCCCTGCTTCCCTAATAGGCTGACAGCAGATGGTTGCATAGACAAGAGCAGCGATGTCAGCAATTTTTAAAAATTTTTTTCTTCTATGATTTACAGGCTGCCCCTTGCATTTGATGTGCAGTGGGAGATATTTTGGACAGTAACACTTTTGGCTTCTCCCTCTTATTTCTGAAGGCTTGTAGGGTTGTCATAAGTTTTGGTTAAAAACATATAAGTGGAATGTGGATAAAGACAACCTTTATCCAAGCACAACATGCATATCTTTAAATGCATCCTGCTAAAAGCACCACAGCTGCGTCATCTATACACATATTGGAGACGATGTGCAAATTGTGCCTTAATGGCTGCTGACTGACTGTGTTGTTTTGCTGCCAAGGCGTTGCCTCCCTCCACAGAGACGAACAAAAGCAAGGTGAGGAAGGAGAGCCCTGGTATGTCTCTAGCACTCACTCCTCCAGGAAGACACCCAGAACAGGTCAGAGAAGAAGCGTATATAGTTTTTGTACATTTCATTGTTAAAAGCTGAAGTTCTATGTGTCAGCCAAAGTTTTGTGTGTGTGTATATGCTTAAACCTAATCTGATGTTTCAACATTGATGCAATAAAATGTCTGCCGGAGGAAAATATGATATATGCAGAGATGAGACCCAGATCTTGAGAAAATCATAAATATTCATGTAGAAATATGCATATTAAAAACGACTTAAAATCCCATTCACTGCATCTTCTATCATGTGTTAATTCATTAGAGCTGTGTAGGTGAAATGTAATTAATCCAATCCGGGTGACTAAGCACAATCCTACCTGTGTCTCTCCCGCAGACCAAACAAAACTTCGCTGCACAGCTAAGTCTGATGGAGCCGCTGCAGCCGATTCTGATGACTCGGATGACATCATTGTGTCTCCGTCACGTCCTCTGAGAAGCAGAGAAGTCTTAATCTTATAGACTGTCTGGGTTGTGTGTGTGTGTGGATTTCTGTGTTTGTGTCTGAGAGAGAGAGAGAGTGTGTGTGTTTTTTCTGCTTGTGTTTCCACTCAGAGCCTGTATGTTAAAGACTTGCACAGTCATATGTACCAAATCATTATGGTTCTTAATGAATCTGCAAATAACAGCTGGGATATTCCAGTATTAGTCAGGATTACATTGAACACAACACTCGCTGTCTGCCGATCGATCATCTCCGGTGTAATGCACATTTTGTTTCTGCGGTAATAATCAGAATATTTTGGAAAGATGGCAGCAAGATCTTTAATGACATGAAGTTTAGAGGCACATAAACACCTCACCTTCATCATGGTCGTGTTTAGGATGCTGTCAAAATACAACACGTGGATGCATCCCAGTGTTGACGTGAGGCTAGAGGATATTCTGCGTAGGAGAAAGAACTCGCATAATTATTGTGCTTTATCATTTCGACCAAATAGCTCTTTTTAATTAGTCTTTTGTTTTATTTGCCAAAGTGCCTACTGCATGGATATTCCAATTAAATTCACAGTAATAAATGTACTCATTTCTCTTAACCTGACTGGCCCATGTGAGCCACATCACTGTAAGTTCCTTTTGGATTTCACCGGCTTGAAAATAACGAATGAATCCTACTTTGACATGCCTGATTTGTAACGTGTAAACGTCAATACACCAATCTGTCGTGTATGCTTATTAAATGATGTCTGATTCTGAGGTATGATTGAGGGATGATTCTCAACTGATGCACTATTGAGTCAAACTGTGAATAAATTATAGATCAGTCTGCTGCAATACTAAACACACAGTTGGTACAGTGGAGGATAAACAGGGATCTAATGCCAATAATGTTTGTGCTCTGAAAAAACACAAATGAAAACGTTTGAGTCGACAAAGAGAACGGACGAGTGCGGTTTTCCCCATGTGATGTGTTTAACTTAATTTCTGAGACCTTCAATAAAATGCTGTTTTTTTTTGTTTTTTTTTTTTTACAATAAAACCTCTCATGTCTGATGTAGTTCTTGCCAGAAGGCATTGATGGAAAGTATTTGAGAACATTTACTCAAATATTGCACTGCTGACAGTTTTGAGGAATTTGTTTTATATGTGTACACGCGTAGTCCTCTATTGACAAGGAAGCATCGTAATTTTACTCCACTACAGTAAGTTGAGAAATTTAGCCTGTAGTTACATTTCAGATAAAGTTTCAACATTAAAAAAACACATCATTTGTTAAATAAAATACATTGTTTGGCTATTAAACAAGTGTTTTCCAACTTTTTTTTTCCACTGCTTTGTAAAAGTAGTTTGTTGTTCATGTCCTTAGATAGTTTCATTTAAATAACTGATAGAGGTCTACAGAGGTCAAAGTGCAATAATTGTTCACTAAAGAAGAAGATCAGAAAAATATCACACAGGAGCACAGGAAAGAAGAATGCTGAAAATAAAGTAAAAAATACAATATGAAAACCTATTATAAATACATATACAACATGATTGTCATCTATGTCAATGAAAGAGCTGTGCAGTTTTGTGACCAGAATGTAGCAGAAAGTGGAAAAACTCATTCACAGAGGCTGCCGTGCATAGTGCTGCTCATCAGGATGTAATCTAATCATTCACACAAACAAACACCGATGGCCGTGCCTTTGGGAGCAGTTTGGGGTTGTGTTAGGGCCACTTTGACATGCAGAGTTGAACCCCTGACCTTTCCGATCAGCTGTCTAGTAATTACTAATTACCTGCTATACCTCCTGAGCCACAGACACCCTGATGTAAAGATTACATGGAGCGGTTGTTGGTAATGAAATTCTTCAGTCACAGGCTCCCTCTAACAGTGCTTTAAAATGGGCAGAAAGACAATCACACATTTAAAAATGACTAAAGTACAAGGTATAAGAATAGAAAATAGTATGCAGTAGTATGCACATAGTATGTGGTGATGCAGTAAAACACAAATACGTCAAAGTTGCACTTAAGTAAATATACTTAGTTACTTTGCAGCACAGGTAAAATCTCCATTATAACATGTATTTTTCTAACTTTTAAAGAGATATATTTATGTACAGTCTGGGCAGAAATTGGGTGAAGTGAGGAAGCTGCAGCCATGCTATTGTTGTGCTATAATTCATGTACAGACCCAGCATGCCTCACATAGGAGATTTTTGCCATTATGACATTTTAGGACTAATATTCCCTATAATCTGCATTTAATGGTTTGTGATTGGAGTACGAATGACAGTGAGCTGTTTTATGACACTGATATCATGATGCAGGTGTTTTACAAGGCAACAACCCACGTAATGACAAAATGATTATGTTTATTCTGTTCATTATGATGGACTTCCAGTTCAAAAGCATTTTAAAGCAAAGTGGAGTGAAGTCATATGTCATATTGCAGTGTTTTAACCATTTTAAAAACACGCCATCTACAGGAGTGTTATTAATAGGTAAAAAGACAGGACTACCAGTCTGCAGTGAAGTAAGGACATTGTGTGTTTAACGATTTAAATATTTTCATGCAGAATCAGGTTTGATTGCCAAGTAGATTTTCACATATAAGGACTTTTCCTTAGTGTACTGGTGCATAACAACTAACACAGGAATGACGAATTGACAATGAAATAATTAAAAAAATAGAATAAAAAAAAAATATGTCCAGGATGACTAGTATTTAAATGAAAGAGCTGTGCATTTTTTGTGCAGGCATGTTTAAAATATCACCCAGGTGATATGCAAAGGTTTACAGCATTTAGTTTAAAGAATATATGAAATTTGATCAAAGAATCTTAAAAGATGTGCATTAATGTAAGGCAGGTGTGTAGTTACGTTTACGTTAATGAAACATGTAGTGAATAATTGACACTAATAAACAAAACAAGCTAAATTATTATGTCAAATTTGAACTACAACAAATTGCAAAACAGTGTGCAGTATGTTGGCATGTTTCTGTTGATTGTGTGTAGACTTTATGCTAATGAATCTGAATCAGCTTTATTAACAAGGTATGTGGACACATACAAGGAGTTTGACTCTGTTTTTTCAGCACACTCTCAGTATGTAACAGGCAAAAAGAAAATATAAATAAATAAACATAAGACCCCTCCTTGAACCGCCACCTTACTGTGGTGGAGGGGTTTGTGTGCCCGAATGATCCTAGGAGCTATGTTGTCGGGGGCATTACGCCCCTGGTAGGGTCTCCCATGGCAAACAGGTCCTAGGTGACGGGCCAGACTAAGAGCGGTTCACAAGCCCATCATGAACAGAAGAACATCAAGGACCGTTACGTACATTAAGTCGCCCGGATTAGGGTGGCGTTACCTGGGGCCCCACCCTGGAGCCAGGCCTGGGGTTGGGGCTCGCAGGCGAGCGCCTGGTGGCCGGGTCTTTGCCCACGGGACCCGGCCGGGCTCAGCCCGAAATGGCGACGCGTGGGCCCGCCTTCCAGTAGGCTCACCACCCGCAGGAAGGTCCATGAGGGGCATGGTGCAATGTGGTTTGGGTAGCAGTCGTGGCATGGGGGGCCTCGACGACCCAATCCCTGGACCAAAACTCTGGCAATAGGGACATGGAATGTCACCTCGCTGGGGGGGAAGGAGCCTGAGCTCGTGCGGGAGGTTGAGAGGTACCGGCTAGAGATGATAGTCGGGCTCACCTCCACGCATAGCTTGGGCTCTGGAACCCAGCTCCTTGAGAGGGGCTGGACCCTCCACTACTCTGGAGTTGCCCAGGGTGAGCGTTGGCAAGGGCGAGCTGGTGTGGGCTTGCTTATAGCTCCCCAGCTCAGCCGCCATGTGTTGGAGTTCACTCCGGTGAACGAGAGGGTCGCTTCCCTGCGCCTTCGGGTTGGGGATAGGTCTCTTGCTGTTGTTTGTGCCTACTGGGCCGAACAGCAGTACAGAGTACCCGGCCTTCTTGGAGTCCCTGGGAGGGGTACTTGATAGCAGTGCTCCGACTGGGGACTCCATTGTTCTACTGGGGGACTTCAACGCTCACGTGGGCAAGCAACAGTGATACCTGGAGGGGCGTGATCGGGAGGAACGGCCTCCCGATCTGAACCCGAGCGGTGTTCTGTTATTGGACTTCTGTGCTAGTCACAGTTTGTCCATAACGAACACCATGTTCGAAAAGCATAAGGGTGTCCATCAGTGCACGTGGCACCAGGACACCCTAGGCCGGAGGTCGATGATCGACTTTGTTGTCGTTTCATCTGATCTCCGGCCGTATGTCTTGGACACTCGGGTAAAGAGAGGGGCTGAGTTGTCAACCGATCACCACCTGGTGGTGAGTTGGATCCGCTGGCAGAGGAGGAAGTTGGACAGACCTGGCAGACCCAAACGTATTGTGAGGGTCTGTTGGGAACGTCTGGCCGAGCCCTCTGTCAGGGAGGTCTTCAACTCCCACCTCCGGAAGAGCTTCTCACAGATTCCGAGGGAGGCTGGGAGACATTGAGTCCGAGTGGACCATGTTCTCTGCCTCCATTGTCGACGCTTGGCGGTTCGAAGTTGTGGACGCAAGGTCTCTGGTGCCTGTCGTGGCGGCAACCCCCGAACCCGGTGGTGGACACCGGAAGTAAGGGATGCCGTCAGGCTGAAGAAGGAGTCCTATCGGACCATGTTGGCCTGTGGGACTCCTGGACGCAGTTGACAGGTACCGGCAGGCCAAGCAAGCCGCAGCCCGGACGGTCCTGGAGGCAAAAACTCGGGTCTGGGAGGAGTTCGGTGAGGCCATGGAGGAGGACTATCGGTCGGCCTCGAAGAGATTCTGGCAAACCGTCCGGCGCCTCAGAAGGGGGAAGCAGTACTCTGCCAACACTGTTTACAGTGCAGGTGGGGAGCTGTTGACCTCTGGGACTGGGGACATTGATGTCGGACGGTGGAAGAAATACTTCTGAGGATCTCCTCAATCCCACCGACTTGCGGGACTTGCCTTCAATGAGGAAGCGGAGGCTGGGGTCTCTGAGGTGGACTCTGTCCATCACCCAAGCCGAAGTCACTGAGGTGGTAGTTCGTGCAAGCTCCTTGGTGGCAACTTGGTGGCAAGGCGCCGGGGGTGGATGAGATCCGCCCTGAGTACCTCAAATCTCTGGATGTTGTGGGGCTGTCTTGGCTGACACGCCTTTGCAACATTGCATGGAGGTTGGGGACAGTGCCTCTGGTGTGGCAAACTGGGGTGGTGGTCCCTCTTTTTAAAAAGGGGGACCGGAGAGTGTGTTCCAACTACAGGGGGATCACACTTCTCAGCCTCCCTCCCCGGGAAGGTCTACGCCAGGGTACTGGAGAGGAGAATTCGGCCGATAGTCGAACCCTCGGATTCAGGAGGAACAATGCGGTTTTCGTCCTGGTCGTGGAACACTGGACCAGCTCTATACCCTCCACAGGGTGCTTGAGGGTTTATGGGAGTTTGCCCAACCAGTCCACATGTGCTTTGTGGATCTGGAGAAGGCATTCGACCGTGTCCCTCGTGGTATTCTGTGGGGAGTGCTCCGCGATGTATGGGGTCCGGGGAGCCTTTGCTAAGGGCTGTTCGGTCTCTGTACGATGACCGGAGCAGGAGCTTGGTTCGCATTGCCGGCAGTAAGTCAGACCTGTTCCCAGTGCATGTTGGACTCCGGCAGGGTTGCCCTTTGTCACCGGTCCTGTTCATAATCTTTATGGACAGGATTTCTAGGCGTAGCCAGGGGCCGGAGGGAGTCCGGTTTGGGAACCACAGGATTTCATCTCTGCTTTTTGCGGATGATGTTGTCCTGATGGCTTCATCAGGCCAGGACCTTCAGCATGTACTGGAGGCGGTTTGCAGCCGAGTGTGAAGCGGCTGGGATGAGAATCAGCACCTCCAAATCCGAGGCCATGGTTCTCGACCGGAAAAGGGTGGCATGCCCTCTCCAGGTGGGTGGAGAGGTCCTGCCTCAAGTGGAGGAGTTCAAGTATCTCGGGGTCTTGTTCACGAGTGAGGGAAAGATCGGAGCGTGAGATTGACAGGCGGATTGGTGCAGCGTCCGCAGTTATGCGGTCGGTGTACCGGACCGTCGTGGTGAAGAAGGAGCTGAGTCTCGAAAGGCGAAGCTCTCGATTTACCGGTCAATCTACGTTCCCACCCCTCACCTATGGTCATGAACTTTGGGTAATGACCGAAAAAGGACAAGATCGCGGATACAAGCGGCCGAAATGAGTTTCCTCCGCAGGGTGGCTGGGCGCTCCCTTAGAGATAGGGTGAGAAGCTTCGGTCACTCGGGAGGAGCTCGGAGTAGAGCCGCTGCTCCTTCGCATCGAGAGGAGTCAGCTGAGGTGGCTTGGGCATCTGTTTCGGATGCCCCCTGGGACGCCTCCCTAGGGAGGTGTTCCAGGCATGTCCCACCGGGAGGAGGCCTCGGGGAAGACCCAGGACACGCTGGAGAAACTATGTCTCTCGGCTGGCCTGGGAACGCCTCGGGGTCCCCCCGGAAGAGCTGGAGGAAGTGTCTGGGGTGAGGGAAGTCTGGGCATCTCTGCTCAGACTGCTGCCTCCGCGACCCGGTCCCGGACCAAGCGGATGAAGAAGAAGATGAAGAAACATAAGATAACATAACATGACTTAAAACACAACGTACAAGTGTAACTGAGGAGTGCAGTCGAGTGGTGAAAGTGCAATGATGCATGTGGATGGCTTATGTTCAAGGGTAGGTGGGTATGACAGTGTATTATGTACAGTATGTGTAGCAGCATGGGTTGTATTTGTCAGGGGAGATATTTATATGATAAAACCTTATAGAAATGTTATATTGATGAGGTCAATGTAGTGGTGTGTAGTGGGTAATTAATGCAGATGAACAAATCGATTTCAATCAGATTCATACATAAATATCTATATAAAGATATATATATATATATGTCTCATCCTTATATGAAGTTTATGGTGAAAACCTACATGCTAATAAACCTGACTCTGGTGTACTACCGGCATTTCACCATTAGGGGGCGCCCTCTTTGCGCATTTACTCTCTCTCCTGCACACACACACACTCTCACACACACACTCACACACTCTTGCAGGGCTGGAGCTGCCGCAAAGCCCCGTCCTCCTCCTCCTCCTCCGGGGCTGTTTTTAAACACCGTGTTTGCTTCACGCTCCGGCTGAACCGACCGACGCTCACCGTGGGAACCGCGATGCTTTAACGCGAAATATAACGACAAAAACAAAAAAAAAAGAAAAGAAATATACCGGGAGAGAGGGGGGGTTAACGAGTTTAACCCCTAATCTGCCTCTACGCTTGCTTTCGGGGAAGGTAGGGGGGGAAAACAGCCGTAAAAGCAGCGGGTCGTCGCGGTGAAATGTGACCGTTACTCGGTGGTCTTGGCCGCGGTTGGCGCTGCAGCTCGCCGCGTTGATGCATCAGATCCGCCACCGGCTCCGGGAAGACAAAAGGTGTGTGAGGCACAAGCCGGCCTGGACAGCCCTCCCCACCTCCAACAACACCCTCAACCCCGCAACACGACCGCTGCTGCTCCATTAAGGTAGGTCTCTCCGCCTCCGCTCCTCCAGCCCTCCCCGGACTCCCGGCGCTCTGTTGTCCGCAGACATGGCGCCCCGGAGCGGATTCCTGCCCTTCCTCCTCCCCGTTGCCGTGGAGACTCCGTGAGACTGCGGTAGTTTGAGCGGACAAAGCAGATTAATGCCAGCTAATCCCATTTATTTTTATCCTTTTTTTAAAAAAAGCCCTTACAATTAAATCACCATTAACGGGGGAAATAATAAGGCTTTAAAATGTCTATATAAATATAAATATATATATATACCATCTGCTGAGCTGACCTACATGTGGTGGTACTGTAAAGTCACTATGTGTGTGTGTGTGTGAGAGAGAGAGAAAAGGCTGTTTGTTTCATTTATCGGCCATTTCATCCTCCATAATACATTTTTATCTCACGTAGCTTGTGTGTGTGTGTGTGTTTTGCAGTATGGGCGTAAATTGGGTGAAGCCAGGAAGCTGTCAGCCCTCCTATTGTCGAGCTATAATTCATGCAACACCGTGTTCAGACCCAGCATAGATGATGTTTAACATTATAAATGTTGTTTTAGGATTAATGTTCCCTAACAGATGCATTTCATGGTTTGTGATTGGACAGGTGAGCTGTTTTATGTGTCATGATGCAGGTGTTGCATTTGTCCAAAGCAGTAACCCACTAAATGACAAAAATTATTACATTTATTCACTTCAAGAGCATTTTTTAAAGCAAATTGGAGTGAAGTCATATGTCATATTGCAGTGTCTTAGCCATTTTAAACACAAAACATGTGAAGGCCTGTCATTAATAGGTAAAAATAAAGAGAATAATAGTCCACAGTGAAGGAGGGATACCCTCTGTTTGAATCTATTTGAATCTTTTAAATCAAAATCAAGTTTAATAGCCGAGTAGGTCTTCACATATAAGGAGTTTGCTTTGGTGTATTGGTGCATTACAATAAACATAGTGGGTAGAAAATATTCAGACAGATGAAAGCAAATACTGCAAGTTACAACATCAGTAGAAAATAGGATATTAAATATAAAAAGAAATCTTAGTATACAAACAATAAAAACAATATGTCCAGTGTGACTGTTATTTGAATGAAAGAGCTGTACATTTTTGTGCAGGCATGTTTAAAATAGCGCCCAGGGGATATGCAAAAGTTCTCAGTGTTTAGTTTAAAGAGTATTCAAATTGTGCAAGATAGCATCCGAAAAGATGTGCTTTAATTTAAGGCAGGTGTGTAGACTTAACCTTAATGAAACCTGTAGTGGATAATTGATGCAAATGAAGAAAACAAGCTAAATTATTATGTGAAATGTGAAGATTAAATAGCGATGGAGAGCGCACTATGTTGGCATGTCGCTCCTGATTGGCACGTTTGTCCCTCCCCTGTTAAGTGACTCAGTGATAACTCATCATGTTGGCCTCATGATAACGCCAGTCATCCGTAATTACTCCACTTAAGAGGTTTTAATTTTGGCGGTAAACACGTCAGGTGGTGTGATTTGTCGGTGAAGTCGTTCCTGTGCCCACAACGCTCACAACGTGAATTTCTCCGCAGTGTCCGCGTGAGGAATCCCCGTCAGAGAGTGAAGTGACAGGCGGCAGGATGGCGGCCGTGGTGAACTACTCTCCGCCTTGGTGGGTGAATCTGCTCCACCGGTTGCCTCACTTCAACATGGAGTTCCAGCTTCGTGAGCAGCGACTTCAGGCCGGAGGACTCGGAGTACCAGAAGGTAAGAGACGAGTACGGGGGGGGGGGGTAATTACCTCCCACTCGCGATTCATCATCATCCCCTTCATCATGCAGCATCACCTCATCATCCTACCTCCTGCCACCTGCCCACACTGTAATTTCACAGCAGAGTGGCCAAGTGGTGACTGAGGCTGTCCTGCAACCACAGAGCTGTGGGTTCCCTCCCTGCACCGATCAATGCAGCGAGTGTGTATATGAGTGTGTGTGTGAGAGAGAGAGAGAGAGCGACATGGCCTTGAATCAAGACACTGACCCCCTTCCTGCTCCATCATTGTTATGGATAAATGCGATAAAAGTCTATTCATCGATTTATCAGGTGGTTCCCGGCCAGGAGGAGAAGACCTCTAACGGTTTCTGTATAAATCAGAGGAATTATGATACTAATAGTGAGATATGAATGGAAAAAGATTAAACATTTCTCAAATATTTCATTTTTTCTTTTGAAATCTTGGAGTCAATTTTGATTGTTGAAGTTGAATTCATAAAGCCAGAATGCCAAACATCTTCTGCCTCCAGTTTCCTAAATGTGAAGATGTTCTTTGTCATTTTAATGCTTGTTGGCTTGTTTGCTGTTTGTTGGACAAAACAATCAGTGCCTAACTACAATGCCTTGTACTTTGGGAACGAACTGACATTTTTTACTATTTTCTGATGTTTTATTGGATTAACTGTTTATGCATTAATTGAAAATATAATCTGGGAGGAAAAACAATCAGAATGAGTTAAAATCATGAAACAAATTGCAGCAGTTCTGTGATAAAACACCGCCTGAGTCTGCAGCGCTGCCTTAGAGAGCAGCCCTACCTCAAAGAGGGGCTTTGGCCCAGTTTTGCTGCATTTCATTTGAATCCTCAAACAAGGTGACTTTCAGGTCTCTGCACCAGGAAACACAGCCTCGCGAAAAACCCACACAAAGCCATGGCACATAGTTTGGAATTGCACATTTCATGCGCCGCAGTCACCCCCCTCAAATGTAGTTTGCCGACACATTTCGGGGAGAGAGGAGGGAGGAGGGCTGCAAGTTCAAGAGCCGAGCGTGGGAAGGCACCCACGGCCATGAACAAGGGAGGGAGATGGGAACCGGAGAGCGGAGCGGGGAGAGAGGAGGAGTGAGAAAGATAAAAAGAGACTGATTGGAGGCGAGAGGAGAGAGAGAAGGCTCGATGAGCCATGGGAGGTGCTTCTAAATTGCCAAATAGCCACTTCCTGCGAGCTATTCAGCGTTTAACTAAGGGCCTTTGTGTGTGTGTGTGTGTCAATGTGTGTGACCACTGGAATTTTAAGGACCCCTTTTTTTAGACTAATTACATCCTGACATATTTTAGCAGACGGGCCCGTTTCCATGTCACTGAGCATTCTGCAGTACGATCACGTTTGTTATTTTTATGTACAGTAGTCGCATATCAGCATATCAACGCCGCACGTATATGTGTCACGTACAGCGTTTTCACTTTCTGTGTCAGCGCATAGTTAGCGCTTAGTGTTGTTTGTTGAGGTGAGGTCACAGATCTCCCCCAGGGGTTGTGTGTGTGTGTGTGAATATAGGGGTTCTATTCAGGGTGAAATCATTAATTCTGGCTAGACGAGGGGAGGGAGAGGGAGGGATAGAGAGTGAGAAGAGAATAGAGAGAGAGAGAGAAGAGCAAGAAGAAGGAGGCTTGAATTGGATTTGAGGAAGGAGGGAGAGAGGGAGGGGGGTAAGGAGCGAGGAGTGAGGGGAGGGCTGTAGTCTGTTGTAAAAGAATGCTCTCTTTCTTTCTTTTTCTTTCTTTCTTTCACTCTTTCACTGAAGCCCGTCTTTAGATTGGCTCAGTATATCTGTCTCAAAGGCTTTCATGCATCTACTCAACCAGCTGAGAAACGCAAACACACCCCACACACACACACACACACACACACACACACACACACACACATACAAACAAGGTCCCGCACAGTGTCCTTTAGTGCACTGAGTCCGTCACCACAACACACACTCCCACACAACAGAGAGAAGATTCTTCTGTGTAGTGTTTTTCGTTCTGATGTGATTTGGCAAAGGTTCATTTGTATTCAGCTCTTGAGCTCCGAAGCTGCTCAAAACTTTCTTCTCACACAATGTTAATAACTCACTCACTCACTCACTCACTCTGTCCTGTTTTTTTCCCTCTCTGCAACAAACTAAATACAAAAAAAACTGTTTAGCATTCATTGACGAGAGCAGTTGGTCTCTGATGACTTTGACTTTATTGCAGATGCTGACTCCGTGGCTTTCTGCAAGAAAACGGTCTTATTTATTTATTTATTTTTCCCGAGGAGCTGAAATAGGAGCTCTTTTCCTGAGGTTCTGCAAGGCAATGGGATGGCTCGCGTGTGTGCGCGTGCACGTGTTCGTCTGTTTGTATTACGGAGGTATCGCAGAGTCAGCTACCAGCCGAAGTTAAACAGCTGCAGAACATTACAGGGGAATCATGTGACCTATAATAACACACACATATATTCCCAGCTGTGGAAAGTAAGACTGTAATTGGTATTTTGAATAGTACGCTACAGTTTGCACTGTGGAAGACATTATTTCATAGCATTTTGAAAAGGATCAAAGTAGATCAAAAGATAAAAGGAGACACTTTCGAGTACCGTCTGTGCTTTGGTTGCTCTTTGACCCCCGTACTGCAGGTGAATATTAGCAGAGTGAACTCGGGGTCAGTCAGCGCCGCAGGAAAGAAGCTGAGAGGATAGTAGGTCAAACCGCAGAGTAACACACAGGCAGGGAGAGTGCAAGGACAACTTGCTGAAGTGGAAGTGATTGATCCTGTCAGCTCAAACGCACGCACACACATTCACAGGCGCACGCACACACACACACACGCGCGCTTAAATGGACAGATTGAAAGTAGATCACTGTGTCTGGGCGTTTAGCATTTAGCCCCTCCTCCAGCCTGCAAGCTGATCTCCAGTAGCAGAGATGCACACACACACACACACACACACAACCCAAGCTCGCTATGCTTATTAGTAGCTAATTGATCCACGCTTAATCTGCTCTGACTCCGCATCAAGAGTCCTGGATCAGCTGCTGTTGCTTTGCATGTACATGATCAGTTAGTTAGTCAGTCGGAAAGTTTTTAGCATCAAAAATCATTTGTCAGGATTCAGTTTTGCAAAAGTAAATATAATTTGTCTTCGCGCTATTGCAAGTACACGTAACTTTTGGAGTGGTGTCTGTCAAGTAATAAAAGGATAAGAATTTTGATTAATGGACTAAAACTGTGCTCTAAGGCTGTGACCGATAATTATTTTCAATATCGATTAATCTGCTCATTATTCTCTCAGTAATACATAAAATTTCAGAAAGATCCCAAAGCCAAAGGTTATGTTGTTGGTTTTGTCTAACGAAGAGTAAAAACACTAGAACACATAAAGTTTAATATAGCAAAAAAAAATGCATGATAAATGAGTGAAATGATTAATCGATTATCGAAATGTTGATTGTCTTGTCCAACAGTTGAATTCACTGATATCCCTGCATCTGTGTCATCCCGTTGTCCTTTTGGTGGCATGATTTATGACGGATGGATGTCCTGAAAACAGCCATTGCTATGTCGCGTGAGGTTTTGTTCCGCAAAGCTTAATGCATCCCGCTCTATATGGTTTAAGCCCCAACATTGATTTTAAAGGAACGGGAGATCAAACAATGCATTAGCGGAGCGCTGTACGCCTTCGCCGCAGCACAACGCCTCTAACACTAAGCCTGCAGATAATAACGTGGGATAATACGGGAGACCGGGAATCTGCAGAGCTTATCTCCCCCTCCTCTCCGATCGGGATCCCCTCCTGCCGGCCTCCGCTCATCTTCTTTAACCTGTTAGTGAAAAGCAATCAGACGATTTCCTCTCACTTGGCCCCGCTTTACCATGAGGAAGTAATAATGTGGTAATTACATAAACAATCCAGGCTATTCCTTTCTAACTGGGGTTGTAATGGGATAGTTGTTCAGATTGTAAAGCCCCTTGAGGGGAACTGTAATTTGTGTTATTGTGCTTTGCAAATAAAAATGCCCTTATTTGATTTGATAGAGCCACAGTCACTTTATACTATTTAAGTTAAAGATACTCACCACCTGAGTAGTGTGAATATTTTATGTCCACTTTAATTCTTGTAATCTCCTCTCTGTAGGCCTGCAGTCAGAGACCTCAGACAATAGAAATACAAGGAAGCCTCAGCAGGGACTGAGACCTGTGCTTTGGACTGCTGTTTGAAAAATCTCCCTTCAGATGTCACATTACACCACTGCAGGTCCCATTATACATCATATTGTATCCCATCTACTGTCCCAGTGACCCGATAGCCTGCCTAGATTGACTGTAGCTCTGCGGATTTGATCCAGTGCCCTTCGCTGGCCCGCTTCTACATCTGCCGTGGTTCATGCTGCGCTTGGAGATGCCGCCCTCATAAGGCTGCATTGTTTTTCACTGTGGAAAGAGATTGTTTGCCTTCAAAGACAAGCCGGTGACGGCGCGTCGGCTGTGTGCTCCAGTGTGAATGGTTATTTCTGGGATGTCTCTGAAGTTCAGGAATTTCCTCAGAAAAACAGCATGCCAAATCAGGCGACAGAGATAAGAGGACAGATCACATTTTACATTAAGGAGCTAAAGTGATTCTAAATGGAGATATCAGTGTTTATGTTTCAGCCAGCAAACATCTTGGCGTGGAAATGTGGGTCAGTCGGTCCACCACAGCTACGAGATGGACAATGAGGAAATACTGTACAAACATTCATGGTCTCCAGAGATTTAATTGTAATGAATTTGGCCACCAAGTGTTTACTTGACGAATACCTTCAAAACTAACGACATTCGCATCAAGCTTCAGCTGTAGAGAACAAATGTTAGCATGCTAATGTGCTAAACCACAATGGTGAACGTGGTAAACATCATCGTGTTTTAGGGCTGCAACTAAGAATTATTTTTATTGTTGTTAATTTTACTTAATTTATTAGTTGTATGGTGGATAAATAGTCAGAAAATTATGAAAAATGTTTGTCTCTGTTTCTCAAAGTCCTCAAAAGATATTCAGTTGAGAAAATATTCACATTTTAGAAGCTGAAAAAAGAGAATCTTGGCACTTTTTTCCTTAAAAAATGACTCAAAATGATTTATTGATAGTAAAATGGTTGGCAATTAAATGAATAATTGACAAATAATCAATTAATGGACTAATCATTACAGCTGTCATCATGTTCGCATGCCTATGATAGCATTTAAAAACTCAAATCATTGCTGTGTACATCTGCAAGCACGGCGGTAGACTTTTGTTAATCCAACAGCAGATGTTCCCAAACTTTTTGGTTTGTGACCCCTCGAAATGAAACACGTATTCTTCTGACCCTTCATCAACAAATAAATGTGTTATTGTGATCAGGTCAGTTCACATTTCACATTTTTTCCTTCTTTTTGTTAATACTTTTTCCAGTATCAAAGAGGTAAAATGATCCAGTAATACTCAAAAAACAAAAATTAAAAGATTAGAGGGAAATCTAATCCTGCGACCCCTCAGATTTGTTTTGCAACTCCTTTTGAGGGTGCCGAACTCCAGGTTGGGAACCACTGCCCCAGAGTATTGTGCAGCCGAGATGGCATCCCTGATGTATTTTAAGAAGCAGGAACATCACATTCAATGCATTTTTGAATATGATGTCACTTTTGGCACATATACACTACAATACGCCCGCATGTTTACAGTAGAGGTGCATAAATTGCCGCAGGGTGAGGAAATTGCTGGCTGGCAGTGAGGAAAAATTGAGGTCAGCACAAAACCCAGCAGTTTAAAAGCCTGGGAAGCCAGGAAGTGTGCGAGGATCTTGGAGGTGGAGACAGATTTTGTTATCATCCACGGAGGAGTCCCCAGGATCACGCTGTTGCTGTTTCTGACTGAAGCGAAGCACAATTTCTTTTGTCTGCTCTAAGTAGTTTAGCAGGTGGAGATTTTGGTTCTCCAGAAACGTGCCTTTGTCTCTCCAAGATCCTGCGATACAATGATTTTTCCAGACTATCTCAGAGGGGAACCAAAAACTAACATAGCAGTGTGTGTGTGTGACAAAAAAAAGATTTCATCAGCTCAGGAAAATTGCTGTAACAGCCGTCGTCTCTGCCTTTATCCATTTCTCCCTTTTTAGTGTTCTGTTCAGTCATCTTCTTTCACATCTTCTTCCTTTTCTGTCTCTCCAGCTTGTCACTTTTTTTTTTTTTGTTCCAAATTTACTCCCTCCCTCACTTCTCCCTCTATCTGCCCCCACCACCCCCTTCCTTCTTTTACACTTCAAAGCTTTTAGCGGGTGTGTGATCTGTGTGGTGGGTCTCTAGCGCACGCAGCTCCCCGGCAGCACCGCTTCCGCTCAATCCACAGAGGTGTGCGTGTTTGATGGTGTGCAAATGTGTTTTTTCATGGTATCCATCAAACGGCCATTTAACAGCCAATATTTTCTGGCCTCAAATAGCTCGGGAGAGGAACGCAATTTGTGTTTTTTTTTTTTTTGCATGCATGCATGCATCTTTCTACACAGGAAAAACTCAACCATGTGGTCTGTCTGTGTATCTGGTTTCTGCTCATATCAGCTAATTTGCTTCCTGTGTATTTAACCCACTTCTTAAATTGCCCCCCCCGACTGTGATAAGAACAACTTTCAAACACAATATGATTGTGTACTGAATGAATCAAGCACAAACTCTAGTGTAACATTTTTTTTTCCTCTCTTCCCACCAGTCCGTTTTGCTGCTCGGCTCCGTGGCGTTGCTGTGTCTGGGCCTCGACCTTCTCTTCCTCCTCTTCTACTCGTTCTGGCTCTGCTGCCGGCGACGCAAGAGTGACGACTCCTCGCACTCCCATTCGCACTCCCAGCAGCCCAGCGCTGACTGCTGCTGCACCGCCTGGTGCGTCATCATCGCCACGCTCGTCTGCAGGTGAGAGGTTATCCCCCCCGCCCCCCGTAAGAGTAATACCACTACACACTTAGAAAGTCGAGTGTATTTGAAAGTGTTTGAACCTCTTTCCCCCTGTGGTTGAGTGAGTAAAGGTTGATATATTTAATGATTCTCCACAATTAAAAGAGCTGCCCTGTCTTAAGTGGAGACGGTAACTTTTCTCTGGGGATCAAAAGAGACACTGATTTGCTGGCTCTGCATAATACAGCCTGTTTCTGTACAGCTGGATAGACCACATTACTAAAACTGCATAAGAAAGACACTATATTTGAGTACATATCCATATTTCATTCCACATCAAATAAACAGTGGAGAAATGCTGAAAAATAAGAAAGATATGTAATTTAAAGAAAAAGCTTTTCAATATCTCAGAAAAACCTTTTACGATGGGCTAAGGTTGTAAAGTTGGCATGTCGAAAAAAGAAGACGCGATAAAGGCTGATGGAAAACAGCCTTGATTTCATGGTACCTGCTTCTGCTTCTCCAGCTGCAGACGAGGCACGTCACCCTCGTTTCTGTCACCATAGCAGCTGATACAAAGACTGCATCGTAAAGGTGGATTACAACAGACAAATTCAAACTTCACAAGGAAAAACACAAATGCCAGCCTAGCTCGGAAAACGGCGGCGAAATGCCTTGATGTATCAGATTTACTGGAGCTCAGTTAATGGTGCCATCTTGTCTTGTCCTCTAGTTCTTGGAAACACGCACTGATTCACATTTCATTCAGCAGAAATTTCAGAAATGTGCCTAAAGCTTGCCCCGCATTTGAATGGGAACATAACTAGCCTGGCACACTTTAAGTTGCATATTGAAGTTGTGTTGTGAAATTGTAATATTTTGAATCTTTTTTATTATTTTTTTGTGAGTTTTGTGAGAGGAATGGATGATAAACAGAAGAAGACAAAGGGCAGTCTGAGGAAACATTTTATAAACTGTTTGATAATGTCGCAGTCAAGCAGAAACCCTGTCTGCTTTTCTCACTTCCTGCAAAGCCAACAAGCACTCGGGATACAAGACTTTCACTCTCACTCGCCATATGTCTTGTACATTACGGCTGTAAATCTGCCTGCAGTCAGTCCACTCAATCTTGTTTAAGCAAGACAGCATGTGGTGTAACCAGGAGCCAACCCAGGTGGTTACACTCCGCTGTTTGTGTTTCTGTGTGTACTCTCTGAGATCCTTCACCCAAGTGACCCAGCAGCAGGGCAGAGTGGATATCGACCACAAATACCGAGGCCGTGTGGACTTTTTCGGCACACAAACGCACGCACAAACACGCAAACTATCCCTCTTTCGTTTACCCTGCTGACACTTCTCCTCTCTGGATGTTTTCTCCCCCTCTTCTCCCCTTTTCCACGTCTCCGTTAGTCCCTCTCCGTTATTTATTATTTCGCTCTGGTCGGCCTTCTCCCTGGCCTAGAAAGGTTGCCATGGAGACAGAAGCAGATTTGATGCAGAGTCGAGAAATGAATTATACAGTCTGTGTGTGTGTGTGTGTGTGTGTGTGTGTGTGTTTGCGTGACTCAGTGCTGAAGAGTGTTCCTTTTTTTTTTTTTTGCAGGTTTTAATATTTCATGATTACCTATAATATTTCTTATTGAATATTTGATATGGATATGAGTGTGTTTGTGTGTGTGTGTCTGTCTGAGCGTGTGTGGACATGCACGAGCATCTGATTCTTTGTCCACAATTTAATATGACATCATATTTTATTTTTGGCACAGCGCCAACCAAATGTGGACTTCCTCCATTTGTGTGCAGGAGCAGCGTGTGGAGAAGAAGCTGCAGCTCGTATTAGCTTGTTTACTGTCGCTCCATATGGCGCTGAAAGGACGAATTGATTAACGGGGTAGTTGATCAACAGAAACCTATTCAAAAATTTTAATTAAAATGGTTATTAAGAAAAACTCCCAAACATTTGCTGGTTCCAGCTTCTCATAAATAAATTGGACATTTCTGAGTTTGAGATTAATGGCCTCGAATGGTCGTGTGGGAAGATATGATGGGCATTTTTCTCAATTTGTTTTTACATTTACAGAAAGAATGATTCCTTTATTAATCTACAAAATGATCAAGTGATTGCTTGATAACAAAAGTAACTGTGGATAAATGAATCCACCTTTTCCTCCCAATAATCTACCTCAACTCAGAGTATCTGACAACACCCAATACTAATCTGACACCAGCGCTCACCTCTCTCCAGATTTAATAACATATAGCACACTGTGTGAGAGTCTTTTTATGTAAGGTGACCTGAGGCCAGGGAGTGTTATTTGTGCTGCTGTCTGTCTTGGCCAGGACACTCTTGAAAAAGCGAGTCTTTTACTCCTGGTTCAATATAAGTTTAAAAAAAATGCTGTTATTCTAAGAGCAGACTCTGTATCTGGCTGCGACTGGAGGGATGTAACCAACAGCTCTAACACTGAACTTTATTATTATAACGACATAGAAACTAGTCCCGGTTGGTTTGATCCGTGGGTTACTGATGGTGCAGTTAATTCGAGCGTGGAAATGCCAGTAATGATGAGAGCTACTAAACAGAGATGTTATGACAGAATGTAAATACATTGAATGGCTATTGCTGAAAAAATGCCAGCTGTACTTAGTATCAAAAATGTGAAGGATTATAATGTTAATGTGACTTGGTTATAAAATGTCTGATACTCGGCATGCTAATTAAAGTGAGTATGGGCACCAATATAGGTAAAAATAATATGCCACCATAATCTTATACTACTGATGATATATTCTCACTGCAGTTTGTAATGTTAGTAATGAGATGAGATGCATGTGTTTACCTGTTTACACTTAATAGCAGTTTTTGTTTTTTCTTATAAAATATAAAATATATAAAATAAGACATCTCTTTTGGCTGCACCTCTAATTGGATGCATTTATTCTGGATTCACGTGAATCAGTGTGGTTTGGACTTGAACTCATCACGGAGCCAATTTTGACTGAACACAACATTTATTATCTCATCTGCTGCTCCAGCTCCAGCTGAGTGCATTTCAGCGTGCCCATTTAGGTACAGAAAAGCATTTTTTAGTGTTATGATGTCAGTCCCTTTCAGCTGAAAAGAGGAGTGAAGCTGAGACCAAAGCAGTGCTCCATCTCTGTGAGTTAGCATCACTCAGAGCTGGTTTCTGGTTTCTCAAAGGCAAAATGATGTCTTAGTAAGGTGTGTGCGTTTTTCTATGTGGGAGCTTTTTACATTTTTTTTTTTTTATCAGGACTAAGCTCGCCAGTGTTTGCCGTCAATCACGTGACTCGTGAACTTTTGCCTAACTGCCTTTTATGTCTCATACCCTAAGCTGTTGGTTAATGAAGTCATAAAATCTCCCGATAGGAGCAGCAGGTATTAAAGCAACGGGATGAAACTCTTGAAGAGAGCAGGGCAGAGAGAAGAGGACGGATGGAGGGGAATTGGAGAGAGGAAGGAGTGGGAGAGAGAAGAAGAGGATGAGTAAACAAGAGTGGAGTGAGACGATTTACTGTTAAAACTGAGATGACATGGAACGAGGGAGTGAGATGGTGGGAGGCAGGGATGGGCGGAGAAACAGATAAAGAGAAGACACTTACATAAACATACAAAGCTCATTAATTTGCCTCCATGCCTGTATTCATCTTTATACTGTTTCTCTTGTCAAGCCTGTTTCCCTCCAGTTTTGTTGTTTTATGTCACATGCGCACATAAAGTCCATCGTAAAGCTCTGAAATACACACACACAATAGCATGTGTGTGTGCAAACCCGCTGCAACACGGGGCTACTCAAGATCTAATGGGCTAGAATGAATTGCCTTAACAATGGCCATAAATTTCCCTCTACAAATTTGCCTGGTGTTAGTGCGCAGACAGAGACATCATCAATACAAAGAGCGCAGTCATACACACACATGCGCACATGCACACGTACGGTACACAAAGGGAAAGGAGGGGGCAACAAGAGCTTTAAAGGGTGAGCGAAAAAATAAGAGCATAGCGGGGAGGGGCGAAGTGGGGAGGGAGGGTTTAGATGTGATGAAGTAGAGTGTGTAAAGGAGATTTCTTTGGAAGTGGTGGTGGTGGGTGGGTGGGGGGTTAGTTGTGGTGTGAACATGCTTAAGGAGCACTACGGTTGGAAAGAAATGGTGATGAGGGGCCAGAGAACCTCAGATATTGTAGCATGTGTCATGTGTGAACGTGGATGCAGAGCTGCACAAGGATCATATTATGTGCGGTCTGGTGACCCAATTATTGTGTAGACTCTGCCTCTGTGTGTGTGTGTGTATGAATCATTCCCGGTAGTCCTCTGCTCGCCTGAGGCCCCGTGGGCAACACCAAAGCAAAGAACACAGAGCTCAGCGCTGCCTTCTGCTGGTTAAAAGAAGAACTGCACTTCATGTCTGCCACTGCTGCAGTTTTGTTGTGTGTGTGTGTGTGAGAGAATGTGAGAAAAGGAGATAAAAAACCTATTATTGAACCCAGTCATCCATATTGATTAATATGATGCCATCTGATGGTTGAATTAGTCATTGTGTTAACACTTGGCACTTCCTGTTTTTCGCCCCCCAGCGCTGGCATTGCTGTAGGATTCTACGGAAATGGGGAGTCAAGCGATGGAGCCAACCGTTTGGCGTACTCCCTCCGCCATGCCAACCGCACCGTGTCCGGGGTGGAGAAACTGGTGAGCTACCTGCTGTGTTGTTAGATTTTTTTTTTCTCACAAGTCAATAAAAAATGTGTCTAATTGCAGTTTCTTGGTTGATTTCTCTTTGAATGTCCAGGTGTCAGACAGCGCCCTCGCCTTAAACCAGACCGTGGAGGAGAGCTTGGTCCAGCTGGAGACGGCCTTCCAGGAGCAGACAGACTATGTGTCCATCGTCCAAAAGCTGCAGGGTCAGCTGGACGAGCTGGTGAGGCTGATGGTGGATGTTCCCTTCTGGTCCAACACTGACATTTCCCTGGAGGACTTGGCCCGCAAGACGGAGGCTTTCGATTTTTACAGGTCGGCACTAAAAAGTAAAATGCTTGTAGGATCAAACTGATATGTGGAGAGAGAATCAACAAAATTATGGTATGATGTCCTTATATTACAATACACACTGTATTGTGCTGTGGCTTTGGTAAATATTCCCAACAGACGGGCTGGACGGTGCAAGTGAAAACCAGTAAAATGACCATAAAGTTGTTAACAAACCACGGTGACTGTGACATGAACTCATGTCCACGTTTTGCTTTGTAACCTTGTGAGTCGAAAAATCCACCAGTGATCTGATTGTGATCCTGCTATATGTGAAATGTTTTACACAGTGGACGTTAAAGGAATAATTAGCTTAAATGGCTACCATCCTGTGCTTCGTGGCTGATGTGTTTAAAACCTTGTCATGGATTACCCCCCGTTTGTATGACACACTGTGGTAAATATGTGTATTTACAGGTGGTTGGGGTACCTTGGCCTGCTGCTGTTTGATGTACTCATCTGTCTCCTGGTGCTCTTCGGTCTGATCCGCAACTCTAGAGGCACTCTGATTGGGTACGTTACTTTACATCATACCTCAAAAGTTGCTCCTACTGGTCGAGTCAAATGTTGTTTATCTCTGAATCTGCGCCTGTTAAAAGGGTCTGATGCACGTCATGTTGGTTAACTGAATCTTGACTTTACAGATATGTGGTCTTTTTTGTCCTTCAGAGTGTGTCTGCTGGGGGTTTTGACTCTGATAATCAGCTGGGGGTCTCTCGGCCTGGAACTGGCTGTCGCTGCTGTAAGTGTAACCATGGCAACATCGCCGAGCTCTCCAGCTCCGCAGTGATGTAATCTTTTCCCTACCGCTCCAGAGAGCGTGTTCAGCGTGGATGTTACTGTAGCCTGATGTGTCATGTGTGCTCACCCTCTTACAGTCAGCCAGTGACTTCTGCGTTTCCCCGGATACCTACATCACCCGGGTAACCAAGGAAAACGCTGTCATCAACCAAGGTATGCAGACAATCACAGAACCAGTGAACCGGTAGCAGCCATTTTTTAGGTTTTTGTGCGAGAAAATAGTGATTCCAAACCTTTTAGGCTGCCGGATCCTTAAAAATGAATCCTTTCATTGGGAGCAATTCAACCAAAGACTAATTTTCCCTCTTCATTTGTTCTATATCAGTTATTTGAGAGGCTTGAAGACGTAAACAATCCAGCATTTCATCACAACTTGGGATGATTTAAGGACTCTGCTGTTGTAGAACAACAGCACATTTTATAATTTGTGATGAGTCGTATTAATTATAATGCACGACCTTGAAAACAGAAGGACTAAGGTGCGAAACATATTCAGATACAGTAGGTTGACAAATAAGCAGAAACATCTTGAATAAACCCTCGTTTCCGCGCTGACAGTCGAATCTCACCCTGACATGTTGCTTCTATTTTAAGAAACAAGTGTGTGCGCTTGTGTGCGTACAGTGTGTATCCAAGGGGATTGTGGGATTGTGTTTGACTGACACTCTGGTATCTAAATGCTGCCTCTCTGCTCTCACTCTCTCTCTCTCTCTCTCTCTCTCTGCTGACTGCAATGCATCAGTGATCCCGCACACACCCCGCTTCCTCCTGCCCATCCCAGATGTAAAAAAAAAAAAAAGAAGAAGGAGGAGAAAAAAAAATTCAGAGCACATTTTGGCTTTTAACTCGGGATCATTATCTGATTTGTTCTCTCTCTCCATCCTTTTATATCCCTCTTTACCTCTCAATTGCTCCCTTTCTTCCTCTCCCTCCCTCACTTCCCTCTTTGCACTCATCTAATGAGTTCTGTTGTCTGTCAGTTGTTTCTGCTCTGTAGAGCACAGATGTTGCCTCTCTAACACACACACACTCTCTCTCACACACACACACACACACACACACACACACAACACACACTCAATTATGCCTGAGTAATACTGCCTCGTGCCTCCAAAGAGAGAGACTGAGTTTAGAAAGTCTTGTTGCAAACACTGTTTTCCTTTCTTTCATTAAACTGTGTATTTAAATGTATGTATATCTGTATGCATTATTTTATTGATATGCATTTATTGCTACATTCCCAGATATCCTGCAATATTACCTGAGGTGCAGCTCTGCACAAATTAACCCCTTCCAGCAGGTAATTTCACCTTTTTTTTAGGTGCTTAAACCACTTAGAGCAATTACATAACATAAGTATGCATGTGTGTGTTTTACCTTTGTATCTCCTGTGCGTCTGTCTCTCTGTGTGTTTTGCAGAGGCTGTCAGGGAGTCACAAAGCATTGGTGGAGATGCAGGATGATGTGGCAGAGCTACTGAGATCAGCAACACGTGATTATGCCAACACCAAGGTCTGTGTGCTTGTGTGCGCAGTCATCTGTAGGTCTTTATTTTCACGGATGAGTGGATTTTGCGTTAGTGGGGGCGTGATTAAAGTGGCAAAAGCGCCGGTACACACACCACACACACACACGTGTTTATATGGGGTATGTACATACACATGAAGGCGGACATCTATATTTGAGCGCGCATGTGAAACTTTTGCTTCGTGCGTGCAGGGGAGTCTCGAGCAAATCCAGTCCGTGCTGAATTCCACCGAAGTCGGCCTTCACCAGCTGACAGCTCTGGTCGACTGTCGCAGCCTACACATGGTGAGTCGTGTGTGTGTGTGTTATGTTAGAGGAGAGAAGTCCTCAAATCCACAAAACACCTTACAACAACTTAACTCCTCTCGCCACGCAGGACTACGTTCAGGCGTTGACCGGCCTGTGTTACGACGGGGTGGAGGGTCTCATCTACCTGGTCCTCTTCTCCTTCGTCACTGCTCTGATGTTCTCCTCCATCGTGTGCAGTGTGCCGCACACCTGGCCTGGCAAGAGGTAACACACACACGCACAGTCTCTGTCCCAAACACACACGAGCCCTGCAAAAGCCTTTAGATTCCCCACATACATCTGTACACTAACCGCTAACATGTTACTAGTTCTCACTTCTTAATTGTCTAACTGAATCCATCTTATGACCTGAAAACAGTGGAAAGACCCATAAAGAATCTACTCGGTGCCCATGCATGTCATTCTTTAAGTGTATTTGCCTTCCTGAGCTGTTGTTTCCTTCCATACGTCTTCCTGCCTGTCTTTGCATCCATCCGGTTTTTCTCTGCAAGTTTTGTTTATTTGATTTGTTTGCCGTCAGCACTGCCGGTCTGGCTGATTGTTTGTCTCCATGTTTGTACATTTCTCTCCATTTTCCTTTCTCCGCTGTGGACTTGGAGCACCATTGCTGCGTTAGATTGTGGATCACCACGTTTTTTTTTTTTTTTTTTTTTTTTTGTTTTTTCTGTGCCCCACTTCCTCCTTCTGTTCCGTCCCTTCCTCCTCTCTCCCTGTCCTGATTTGGAAATGCTTTGGGCTTCAGCGAATGATGGTGGATATTGAGGAAATTAAACCACCCTATGGTCCGATAAACGGCCCGTTCAAATAGCCATTCAAACAACCAAATTATCCTTTGGTTAAAAATAATAAAACAAAAAAAGTGCAAAGAGCTCTTGACCATACATGCAGTGATGGCTTTCACCCTGGTGAACAATTTGAGTAATGAAACACAGCTGTGCTGTAATAGTGGTGTTTTCTGCTTGTTTGTTGGGTGTGAATTACCAGCAGTGCTAATGTATGGCCCAGCAGGTATTAATAATCCATGTCCCCGAATTTAGTGAGAATAACCGCTCATGGGGTTGGTTGCTTATTAAAGGCTGACTGTGCTGCAACTGCTGAGTCCGTCTGAGGGGCTGCACAGCTTAGCTCTGTTGCGGTTGCCTGAGTGAAACACCTCCATCTGGTGGCCAGTCAAAGCTGTAACACCTTTTGTGCCTTTTGTCTCTGTTGACAGAGAGCGCTGATAATAATATTCGTCATACAGCTCCCTCCCTCTTTACTTCTTTGAAACATTACCAGCTTGATGGGACTTTGTTAGTTTGTGGACAGCTGGTACAGACTTCCCAAAAACAACAAGGATGAAAAAAATAGCCTTAATAACAGGCTCTGCATATGCACATGTACATGTATTTTAAGGGTTGACCCATTCACTGTAGAAGCCAGTACATTTCTGTAGCCAGAGATCCAACTTCCAAATCAGCACATATCTTATTTGATGCCTCATTTTGTTACGTTGCTGGCCGTTTTTACATTTTTGACCATTTTATGTCTGAAAATGGTTTGCCCAAACCAGCCATATTATCTCCTTTTTTCCTGATGTTTTTGCTTTAAGTTTCATGGAGCACTCAGTGATGCATGAAGTACTTCAAAGAAAAAATGGATTTTTGAAATTTGACTCTGTTTGGACAATTTGAAATGGACAGTAACGATCAGGATCCTCTGTGTCAGTAGAGGTCGGCTGCATGAAGAAAATGACTGCATGTTTTTGCGTATTAAGAGAATCTGAGAATATCGAAGAGTCTGCTATCTTTATACAGTTTGATTTTATCTAACCACACACAGCAACAAAAAAACTGCTTCATGGGTCCACTCTGGGCTTTGTAGTAATATTAGAGACCCCGCTGTTCTTGTAATGGACCTGTTTTGTAGATGAATGCTGCCCATGTTCCTTTTCTTCTTGTTCAGCTGCTTTGGGGCTGAAGGCATGGCCTTACCCAGTCTTTGTATCAGGGGACTCCACACAGTACAAGTACACCTTCCCCTCTCCTAACCTCCTCTTCAACCACTTGTTTACACTCTGTTGTCTCTCTCGGATCTCCCTCCCCTCTACCTTTTCCCCTCCTCTCCATCATGCCCTCTCGTGCCCTGCCCTTACCCCGACCAATTGAAGGACGGATGAGGAAGACGGAGAGGACGAGTCGGGTGCCTCACGGGGCGGTGTGCACGATAACCTGTACCGCGTTCACATGCCCAGTCTCTACAGCTGTGGCTCCAGCTACGGTAGCGAAGCTAGCCTGCCCGCTACAGCCCACACTGTCAGCAATGCCCCCGTCACTGAATACATGTGAGTTAGCACCCACCGCTAGCTAGAGGCTAGCAGGTTCGACACACTGCCTGCCATAGGTAGCTGATGCTTGACCCCCCCGAGACCCAGACTAGAAGCATAGCAACGCTCACTGCCTGCGATACCATAAGTTAGAATAGTTTTTTTTTTTTTGCAATGTATGGCTCACATGTCCTTTGTGACACACTGTCAGTAAGATTTGTCACTCAGTGAGTTAGAACCCTTCACTAGCTTTTCCCGTGAAGCGGATTGAAAAACCTGCTGCCTGCTGTATCAGCCAGCCTGCCTGTTTCAGTCCACAATGTTGTCAAAAACCTTTAAAAAAGAAAAGAGCATTCAGGTTTGCCTCGCCATAGGATGAGTTCATAAATTTCACCCTGCTTGCTACATGTTACAGTTTGCCACAGGACTGCTTGCTCTGAATACAACGAAAGACACACAGGACAAATAAGCTTATTTATTTCTAGTCTGCCACTGCTTACTACTGTTTTAGCTGTGAGTCGATCAGATACTGTTGTTTGTTGTTTGCTGTGAAGGAAAGATCTGTAACTCTGCAGCAACAAATCAGAAAATAGACAGTACCTGCACTCTGAACATCATGTGGTATTTTAAGTTTTTTTGGACCATTAAAAGACGGCGTTTTTTATGTTTTGGGCCGTTAACAAACACAGTAAGCGTAACAGTACTGATAAAGAACTGTATATTCCAAAGCATACACTGTAGTTGTAGTCAGTTACAATACAAGAATGATGTGAGACTTCCTGAGATAGGGTCTCTCTTACAGTGAAGTTTGGTCACCTTCTTTTTAGTCGAAGTTAAGTTATGATTGCATGATTATACATTTGTGAGCAGTTGAAAGTATAAAGATCTGACATTTAATTTGAACTGAAATGGAGCTTTAAAAAATGATTAATGTGTGTTGTTTATATCAAACTACCTGGATAAAAGAATACATTTGACTAGTTTAAAAACATTGGACTGTTTCAGGTACATTTATTTTCCTTCTGGGATCTATGATGCTCTCCCATACTTAGTGTAATTCTTTGCATTATTACTGTAAGGGGAACCGTGTTCCTTCAGTTTTTTCATTTATATCATCGGCCGCAGGTTTCTAATCACTGATTTGCACTGTTGTAGATGAAACACCAGAGAAAATAACTCTCACTTGGCTTACTATTAAATTGTGTTTACAAAGGACATTTAAAGCTTACTGAACAAACATATTATATTTAAAAGACTCTATTTTTTATCTTTTAATAGTTGAAATGTTGCTCTGCAAATAAGAAATATATACTATAATGTGTGCCTGAGGCCAGCTACGTGTATAAAAGTGGTATTTTACTGAGCCAGTGTCCCGTTGTGAGATTAAATGTTTTTCTTTTGTGCATTGTTAAGAAAGAATGTTAACTATGTTGGACTGTGGCAGAGGTGTTTAACCTCTGGCTACACGGCACCACCAAGCTGAAGTCCCTGAGTTGTAATTATTGCTGAGGCCATTCGTCAGGGAGCCATTAAGTCGTAACCATGAGCAGACCACAGATCAACAAGAGATCAGCAGCTCAACAACTGAGCACCAGTGGCAGGGTGACCACATGCAGTAACCTCTTATTCTATAACGCAGGAGCCAGAACGCAAACTTTCAGAACCCTCGGTGTGAGAACACCCCCCTGATTGGCAGGGAGTCCCCTCCACCCTCTGTAAGTGCACACTTTCTAGAACACACTCTCCCTCCACTATCTTCCAATACCCACAGTGCAGCTGGGAAACACTCAAAACCGCTGAACCCACAGAGACGGCATTTCATAATTTGAGAATGTAACGAAAGAAGCATGGTGTCGACAAATGAGCCTGTATCTTACGTCTTTTAATAGCATGCTAGTGTGGATATTGGAAGGTAGTCCCCCATCCCTACACCACTGCAAGTGTACTCTGAAGTAGACCGTGATCATGGATCGCCTTTCTGAAGGTCATTTTGGCAGCCTGGGATAACTGGAAGTTTGAAAAGAAGCCTGTTGTTAGTAGGACTCGCACTTGCATCAAAAGAGAGGCTCGTCCCTTTTGATGAGTGTAACTGTTGGGTCGCGTTAGACGCACAGTTGTCCTCTATTTCTGATGTAAAAAAGTCTGGTTGGTTTCACCGTGGCCGTCAGCGCCACGTGAGGAGAACTTGCAGACCACGAGACAATAAAGACCAGCTCAGAGACTGAGAGAACTGCACAGTGCATCAAGCCTTTTCTTCAATACCAAAAGACGTCACTCTGTCTAAATTGCACCTCATATCTGCTATAAACAGGTTGATCATTCTGGCTTTGACAAGGTGCTGCTGGGCCTGTAGGTGTGGATGGTTTCAAACTATCAACTGTATATTTGGGGCTACAATAAAAAAATATCCACAAATCTACCTTTTAGGACACATTCCCTGCTCCATGTCGCCTGGCCGTTTCCTGCAGCCAAGCTGAAAAGTTCGGCCCCCGAGTAAACTCGAGCCCAAACCTCTAAAGTTCCTGCCCAACCCCCAACCCCCCCACCCCCCGTTCCCACAGTGTGTCTATGTTGCATTTTCTTGTCGAGGTGTATGTGTCCTCTGTTTCTGTGCCCCCCTCACTCTTCACCATTAAAACAGCCACAGGAGCACATGTTTTCCCACCTCCACTGTTGAACCGTAGCAGCCAACCCAAAAAACGGCTAAGTCCCATCACTCTTAGGCAGGGCTGCCGCCGACCGGTGCCGGACCGCCCGCCAGCCACCGCAGCCTGCGGCGATGTGGAAAACCAGAGGCCTCCGACAGTAAATAGCTAGCCGCTCACAAAGAGACCACTAACTCATGCCAGGCTAACCTGCTACATCAGAACTAGAGCACTAACTACAAACCACTGACCAAACGGACCACACTCGCTAATTTACAGTAACATCATCCTGACCTAATCAGCTGATATACAACCAGTGACTGTTGTGATCAAACTCCCGGCTGTCCAAATGACTGGTCAAAGTAATTCTGCTGTACGTGTGTGTTTGTGTCCTCATCTATCTATCTATCTATCTATCTATCTATCTATCTATCTATCTATCTATCTATCTATCATCTATCTATCTATCTATCTATTCATTCATCTATCTATCTATCTATCTATCTATCTATCTATCTATCTGTTGCTTTATTTCTTTCTTTTATCTTGTCACTTTCAACCATTCACATTTCCTGATGTAATGTTCACTATTTGACTGTTTCTACATAATTTTTTTATTTTCTATGTATTTAAAGCTTGATTGATTGTAATCCACACGTTTTCCTCTTTTTGTCTTGTTGTTTTTTCTCCTGTTTCTATGTTTCCTCCCTCTTCTAATTGTTTCCCACTTCAATTTCTCCCTCTGGTTGTCTTCTTTCCCAACATTTTTCCCTTCTGTCGCCCACCGCTCTCCGCCCCCCCTCCCATTCCTCTCTTCCTGTCTATCCTCCACCTCTTCAGTACACCTCCAGTATGAGAGCAAAGTACCTGGCCACCAACCGACTGGGTCAGACCAGAACCGACGCTCCGTTCCCAACGACCAACTGGACCCGGCTAGCCGGCCCCACCCCACTGCCCGACCACAGTCCTCGGTCCACTAGAGACGCCAGATCCGCACCAGTCTGCCCCAGTACTGCCTGAATCCAGTTCTCACAGCCAACAGCAAGACCCAACCGAGCGCTCCTCAGAGCACCAACGGGACCCCGGCACGTCGAGGTCCGCCGATTTCCACCGACACCGACCGGTTCACCAGAAACAACACAGCACACCAGGACTCATCAACCAAGCACCTCAGCAAAGGACTGCACTTTGAAGGTCAACCTCCCACAGTATTCCCAGTATTCAAATGCAGAAGACCACAGATTTCTACCCCTCCGCTGGGTCCACCACTGCAGTGACGGATCAGCCCACTTACCCACAATGCACAGCAGCTGAAGCGCCTTGGCTCCGTCTCCAGTTTCTTCTTCCGCTTTTCAATTTTCTCCTCCTCCGCTGGAGCCCATGCGCTGCCCTCCAGTGGAGACCGCCACGCCACTCTCACCGCTCAACACCCCTGATGCTTCTACATTCAGACCACACACACACACACACACACACACACACACACACACTGTACAGAGCTGTAAATAGTAAACGTGTGCTTTCATGAAAAGTAGACTGTTGAATCATTACTGGTAATGTGGTGTGCTGCGTGTTTATCATGGAAATTCTTGCTGTATCTCTCAGACACACACACAAACACACACGCACACACGTAGGCGGACACATCTGTATAAATAATAAGCCAGTGAATCAGAAAGCCATGTTTAGATAGCAACAGTACCAACACATCCACGTTCTCTTTAGCTTAACATTGTCGTCTAACTAAGACTTGAATCGTGAGCTCGAAAAAGGGCGTCCATGTCTCTCTCCGTGCTTGTTTACGTGCACGTGCGGCACACGTGTGGAGTAACGCATTTCGAATATGAGCCAGGAATCCTGTTGTGGAGCGACTGTGTTGAGTTTTGGGGAATCGGAGCGAGGGACAGGGGACACAAGAAGGCTCAACCTGTGCCAAAAAACTGAACAAAGAGCGATGCCTGACTCTGTCCTCATCTCCTACTGCCTCCAGATGTCTCAAAAAAGGGAAAAAAAAACTCACGTGGAATGTTTTTTTTCCTTCTGACTGTATATACCAAGGTGACAGGAAAGACACTTGAAAAAGAAAAAAAACGACGGACAGAAGTGGAATAAGACTCACTAAAAAAATTGTGATTACACAGGTGCTATGTACGCCAGTCAGAAGAGGGACGGAAAAAGATTTTTTTTACTTTAATTTTTTTTTGTTTTTTTCATTCAGGGATGTGATCAGGAATATTAAAAGCAGTAAAAAATAAATTGTTCCATCATTAGTAAATGGAACTTGTGTCCCGAAAACCTGAAAACAAGCATGTCCCTGATAATCGTTACATAGAAGTGTTTGAAATGAAGGAAAGTGGGTGTTTTTTTTATGTCGTATCATAAAGCTGAAGTTCGGGATGTGATACTGTGACCAACTGTAGTGTTTTGTTTCTTCTATACTGTTTCTTCCTGCTTTTATTTTGTTAACTGGTGACCTTGGCTCGACCTTTATCCGCCAGTAGTCTTTTTTTGTTGTTTTTTTTTCAACCCACAAGCACAAATTCTCGTCAAGGTGACTTTGGGAGATGGAGAAGTAAGGAACACACTGCCTGGGACACTGCCAGTGTTTTTTTTTTCTCCTCCCGCTCTGAAACTCTCTGTACAGTGTATAAAAACTGTATTCGTGAACCCGTGACATCACTGCAGCGTGATTGGCTATTTCTCTATCTCAGTGTTACTGTGTGTAAGTACAGTGGTCGGTGTGTCTAACTGGCAGCAAGCAAGTGGCCAGCCTATCTAGCCTGAGTCATTTCTACACAGACGCCGCGCATGCCCTCATACGCACACATTGAAACACACACAGACACACACATGCTGTACAGTCATTCAACACACACAACACAGTTTCTTATAAAAAAACATCTTTCCCTACTTTTGTCCTGTTTACAGTAACTTCTAGAGCTGTAGTAACTACACAACCCCCCCACCCTCGCCCACCTCCCCCACAGCCGTGACATCACACTGATAACCATCTGCATTATGGGTGATGTAGTAGGTAGAAACCTGGACTCTAGTAATTAGCTGAGTGAGCAAAGCTCTAATATTCGAACACCTTTCAAGCACCATTCCTGTACAGCATTTTAATATGTTCTTATTAATCAATGACCACTTCTCGTATTAGCGAGACAATCTTACATGTGTGATTTTACTAGAAAGAAAATGTCCATGTTATGGTAACAATGCTACCTATGGTCTAGTACTTTACAGTGTTTTTTGCACCATCGATGCAAACGATATTAAGATCTGTGGGACTAGTCACTGATTAATGGCCTTTCATAATGTTTTTAAACTCTTACAACACTTCATATCACACCATGTTTTTTTTTATTTTTCTCTGTCTTGTAAAAAATCAGACTTTAAAGATAAAATAATAGCTAGCTGTTTTGTAGGAGAATAAAGGCAAGAGCAGCGTTTTTCCTCTCTTATTAATGGTGAATGACTCTCTGTCTTGCAATGTTTTATTAAAACTATTCCAGTGTGGTCTGCACACCTGACTTAAAGCTGTATTTGAATTCCTGAGCAGTGCTTTCTGGGATTTAACCAGTCTGATACAGTACGTCTCGATGGGGGGAAAAAAAGCTTCTGTTTAAGAGTCAGAAATGTTTGTGTGTATGTGTGGTTTCTTCAGGACTTCAAATACACCTCCGCCCAGATGTGACAGACAAACAATGTTTTCTATGGCTGTTTTTATTTTCTGATGGTTTAACTAAGATATTAATGATGTACATGTCAAAACTGTGGTAATGATATCATTCAGCCTGGAATAAATGTTTTAAAAAAGAAATTAAAGCAACTTTAACGTACTGATAAAGACTGTGGGCTCTTTTTAATTTGAACAGAGAGGCTTCCAGAAGCAGAGGAAGTACTCAGATCCTCAGATTGCTTAGGTAAATACTTAATTACAAGTGAATGTTCGGCTTTCAAAATCCCATTTAAGTAAAAGTGTTAACTCAGTGTACTTAAGCATGAAAACAACCTCAACCTGACACATAATTTTAAAATGTTAAAGCTGTCAAATAAATAGTAGTGCAGTAAAATGTACATTATTTCCCTTTATCATGTAGTGGAGTCGAAGCATAAAGTAGCATTAAATTTGAATACTCTTATAAAGTATAAGTACCTTAAAAGGGTACTTAAGTACATTACTTGAGTAATCTTTCTTAATTACCTTCCACCTGGAAAGACCTTAGATAAAGCTAAAATGTTTGCTGTGTAGGTTTTTATGGCCACTTTACTCACTTATGGATTCAACTTCCATCATTTATATGTCTTGCTTAATGCCAACCAAATATATTCTAATTATATACTGTGTGTATATAACTACATATTCTACTGTCTGTCAAGTGGAGAATGACAGTGATAAATGAAGGTGCTGAAAAGAGAAAAATAGATTTAATGTAATGTTTTCAACTTCTTAAACCTCAATTTATTTTACTGCAGCTGTTGAATTCAAGTCATATTAGGAACTCAGAATGATGTGTTTTATTTCCTAATGTTTCTCAAGTTTCTTTTTCAGTGCCAATAGATGCTCATAGTGTATTAATAAAAGTTTTAACAGATTTCATAGGGATATAAATCAAGGCGACCAAATACATTATAATTCTGGACTCTTGAACTCCTTAATCTTTGTCTGTGTTTCACATAAATAATAACTTTAAAGTATGAAGGCAAAGCACAAAGGAAATTCCTAGCCCATTGAAATATATCAAATATGATCAGAACATGTGTATTTACCCTATATCAATATATGCATGTTTTCTTCTTTAAAATACTGTCACTATAAATAACTTGATGTAATAACACTGATGTCATGTAGCTCTTAAGACATTTTTAGCCTCCACTGTTGGATGTTTGGTTTCAGCAATTTACGTCGTATCATCATCGTCCCCTGGGCCTCAAAATCTGAGGAAATTGTCTTTTGTTGTCTCCATCTTGTGGTTTTTCAGTGCAAGTACATCATTCAAGGACCAGAGGTCGACTGTGTGGCTGTGTTTGATTTGAGATGTTAGGTTGAGGTGATTTATTATTGAGCTAATCAGGGTCAGTGTAAAAACTAAAAGATGAATCCAGTCAGTGAAGGTTACTGCCAGCATTGTTTGGTGATTTCCCCACAGAGACATTAATTCCTTTTACAACAAGATGTAAAAATATAAGAGCCTCTGTGTGATATCTGAGGATCCAGCCACAACATCTGACATCTGACAAAACAACAGTTAGGACACCAAATCTGTCACCTAAATGTTTGACTTAGACAAATGGTCTATCTATGTTTTAATTCAACCCATCTGTCCAAGAACTACGCCTCTAATTGTTCTTAAAAGGATACAAATAAAATCCAGTCGCCTCTACTAAATGGCTTAGTATTTCTGTATAAACTAAAGACGCTGAGATTTTGTATATAGATGACTTTAAAGTTTTATATCTATGGTTTCCGTGGTGATCACATGACAGATCAATGTGAAATAATCCACAAATGTCCTCATGAAGACCACCATCCATCCATCCATCCATCCATTTTCTATACTGCTTATCATCACTCACAGGGTCTCAGGGGTGCTGGAGCCTATCCCAGCTATTGGGCGAAAGGTGGGTTAAACCCTGGACTGAAGATGTCAATCACAGAGCTGACATAGAGAGAGAGAGACAGACAACACACACACTCACATTCACACCAGTTGCCAATTAACCTAACTTGCATGTCTTTGGATTGCAGGAGGAAGCTGGAGAAGAAGAAAATGCAAACTCCATACAGAAGGGCCCCAGTGGGTGTGAACCCAGAACCATCTTGCTGTAATGTGACAGTGCGAGCACCACCGTGTCGCCCTCTCATGAAGACCAAACAGCTGAAAATGTTTGATAAATGAAGCAGAGGAAGAAGAGAAGAGTTCACGTTGGATCTCTGAAACTTCAAACTGGAACTAGAACTTTATAGATCTCATTTCATCTCATTGTTATTCCGTACTTCTAGATATGTGTTGCACGCTGCATACATTGATGAAAATTTAATAAGAGAGCTCAGTTTTAGATGTGTTAGTTTAGCAGCATGTTTTATTTGCACTTTGATTTGGCTGCCAAAACTACCTCGACTGCACATCAAGGCAACACATGCTTTCTGCTGCTTAAAGGCAACAGAGTCAGACTAAATGTGTCCTGACTCAGACAGTCATGTACCACAGCAGCTGTCAGGAGACTCTCACACTCACACACACGGTGCAAATGGGCTCAGATAAAAAAACAAGAAAAAAAAAAGGTGCAGCTCTTCAGATTGTGAGTCGGTTTTACTTTGCACAATGAGTCATCATATAAAGATTTTCACAGGCAGAATCATGCCTGGCATGCTATTTCTGGGGGCGGTAACCTACTTTTGATATCCAGAAACAACATTTGGAAAAAAGAGAGCAGGTGATTAAACAATGTATGATTCACAGTTAGAAGACTACTTTAGCTAACGTAATCTGAGCGACTTCTGGAAAATGAAGCTTGTGACAAATGTTAAATATCACATGCTTGGTGATGCATTGCCACCTCCATTTATTGAAAAAATTCTAATATATGTATAAAATATAATCCATTGAACTTTGTTAGAGATAATATGATGAAGTCTTTGGTGTATTTCTGTCTTTATCACTAGTATTTTAACCCAATACTATACTATGTACTATACTATGTATATAGTATATAGTTTTCCTTGCACACTATTGTATATTATTTACTGTTTAATGCTGCACTATAATTCTGTTGTTGCAACAAACTCTTTCATACCACAGTAGGACTGATGTTTACTGATGTTTCATCATTGCACTGATGTTTACTGATGTCCTAGCTTATGCACTTTATGGTCTTTTTTCATTCCACTCATTTACCTATACTGTGTTAATTCATATCTGCTATATATCCATATTCACACCTGTGCAATAACACCTCACCACCACTGCACATCTAACTGGGTGAGGCTGTGTATATAAATACTGTTTCTTTCTTTTTCTCTTATTATTACTATTACTATTTACTATTTATTGTACATATGGTTTTTTTTTTGTGTTTTTGTGTTTATTTTGTCTCTATTATTTAATGTCTCTTTTAAATTGTTGTTTGAGCTGCTGTAACAGTGAAATTTCCCCACTGTGGGATCAATAAAGGATCTTATCTTATTCAGATTCAGATTCCTTTATTTGTCCCACAGCCGGGGAAATTCTGCACACGCAACAGCAGCAGCGAAAACACACAGTGGAAAATAGACAGTAAGAAGTGCAAGACATAAGAAGAATAAAATAAGAAATAATAATAAAATGTAGAATTTCATTTTACAGTGAAACCTGTTTTTATCTGTGCAAATGACAATAAAACTCTTGAATCTTTACACGGCCAGTGGGCTTTTACTAAGATGTCTGACGTAAAAAAACATATACTTACATATACTTATTTACTACATATACAAACTTATACAATAGAACAAAGATTATCATAGTTGTAAGTCTGTCTACAGTCTGAATATGAAAAATGGCTGAGGATGAGCAGCAGTGACAAAGTTTTGATCAAAGAGCTACTTTTTACTCTTTGCAGTAACACATGCAGCCAGCAGGTGTCACCGTCCACCCAGAAGAAGGTTAAACCGCAGAGTAACTTCACAAATTCGCTGATGTGCACCACTGTTTGTCTAAATGCTCCCCACGGCCCACAACGCCTCGAGATCTCCTCTGAGTGCACAGCGGGAGAGAGGCCGTGACACACACACACACACACACAGCTCATGTTTAGCCTTTATCTCTCCAGGGCATATGGCTCAATCAGATAAGGAGGACTGTTGTTGTTTCTGTGTGTGTGTGTGTTGGATTTTTGTGGGGTTACGGGTGCAGAGGGTAAAGAGGGTAATGGGGGTCTTCAGACAGGAACCAAAGAGCACATAAAGAAGGTCAGAGGTGAAAGGTCGGAGCGGTGTCCTTTACAGCCCCATCTAAAGTGTTAGAAGTAAACCTCGCAGACTCATTCAAATGTTCGACCAAAAAACTTGTTTTTTTATTAAGTTCAACCACAACGTCTTCATACAGTCCAGATACTGGAGAGAGCACATTCACTTAACGAGGGACAGAAAATACAAATACAACCGCTTTCAACGCACAGAAAGATAGAAGACGACCCAACATGAGTCATTTGTCAAAACCTCGAAGGGGGACATCTTTGTTCAGACTGCTACTGTACAATTCTAACATCATTAACAATCATAATCCACTCATTTAATTGGATAAAAAGCAGGCGATATCCACCCTTTTTTTTCTTTATACTAAAATATTTTCTAACGGAGGCCCCGCTGGATGAGTTCAGACTATGAAACTGGTCAACATGGACTTTTAAAAGAAGAGTTTGAGAAATAGTCTTTGTTACCAAGAGTTAGAAGAGAAGATTGATACTACTCGTATGTCTGTGCAGTAAAAATGTATGTATAAAAATGACAAGGAGGGTGATGTTGGATCCATTTTCAGTGGCAGCTTCGTATTTAGTGTACAGACAATAAAAGTGTATAAATATTCTCATCTAACTCCAGTCAGAAAGAGAAATTTGGATATATTTCCCACAATGTGTGAACTTTTTCCTCTCATGTCCTTTTATCACATTGAAAACAGCAGAAATGAAACAGCAAAGAGCTCATACATACTTCAGAGAAAAGATAATACTGACCACTGACGACATAAAATTTCAGATAAGGAGTCTGGATTCTGTAAAACTCTCAAAGCCTCCCACAGATTTTTCCTTCTTGATTACTTCACTTCACAGGTTGAATCCAAACTGGTTAACACTGGAGCAGAGACTGATCTTTCACAGCCAAGGACGTGGAGAGAAGATAAACAATGTGAGAGAAAGTGAGTAAAAAAGGGGCAAACCGAGTCGAGTCGAGTCGAGTCGAGTCGAGTCGAGCCGAGTAGGTACTAGTGGAAAAGGGGCATATGTGATGGTGAGAAAGTGGGATTTTCATTTAAATCAGTCTCATCTTCAGCTGTGTCAGAGGCCCGGACGTGGCTCTGGACGATCTCAATCGATCTCAATCTGTCAGTCCCTCTATTGGTCCATAGTGGAATACCTCAAACACTCAACTACACAGACGTTCACCAATGCTTTTGGTGACTTTGGTCATTCTGACTTTCCATCCAACATTTCCACTTACAATATTCCCACTTACAACCTTTCCACTTACCGAGCACTATAGTTAAGTTTATGTAAGTATGGACATATCTGAAGACTGAGATTTGGGGAAATGTGGCAACATTGCTAAAAAGGTTGTGACAGTCAAACTTACTCTGTAGTTTACAGAAAACTCCCTGGTTCGGCTTTGACCTGCTCTTCTTACTGTAGTTGAACACCTTTTTCCAGAGCAATGGGATTATTACTGACATTTCACTTCCACAAAAAGTGGTTTGGATCATTTGAGTTAAAGAGTAATTTGAAAATTCATGTTAGCTGTCCAAAGGTTAAAGAATCTGCTCACAAATTTAACTTCTTATGTCTTATTTGTTTCGTCCCTGCAAAGAAACAAAGTGTAGAAATGATTTTCATCGAGAATCGGTCGTAGCTTTGTTTTCCAGATCTCAGTAATTACTTTGGCAAGTTCAATCTATCATTATTGGTGAAATGACAAAAATAAAGAAACCACAATGACCTTATAAGCCTCAGCATTACATGCTATCGATTGCTGAAGCTAACAAACAAGAGCTGAACCGATGGAGGTGAACTCAGGTGAAACTGAAGCTGACGGATGTTGAGCTTTGACAGAATAAAGATAAAGTGGATCTGACGGGACTCAGCTCTACGTTTGGAGCCGACATCTCCACTGTATGGAGGTTAAACCCTTTTCCATTTCGGTAACAACACGTTTTCCTCTAACGCCACCTTCAGGTCAAAATGTCTCCCAATTTTTCCTCCACGCAGGAATTTTGACCCTTAGCCTTCCTCTCTTTTGACGATTTTTTGGCCTTTTGACACCCGATTCACAATTCACAGGGTCAGAGTTCAAGTGTCAAGCTAATAAAACAGTCCTCAAAAGTCTCCTCAGGCTCCTGTTGAGGAAAAACATTTATGGGCGTCTTCAGACAGAAGAGGGCAGCGGTGACACAGCTCCTCTTTATTCCTGCATTTCTCCAGCGTTTCCCTCCTCCATCAGAGAAAACTGAGTTTGGGCAAACATTTACTTATTCTCCTCCATCAATCTGTGTGTGTTTGTTTTGTTTTTTTTTGTCTCTGGATGGGCGTTAAAGTCGCCGGGGGCTGGGGCACCAAAGAGTGTCTGGGTACAGCAGACAATGGACCGACCTGAACCTGAGAAAAAGAGGGAAATGACTGTCACAATGCCTGGAAGCTGCCAACTGGGGATTTCAAAATAAGACCATGAATACAATTAGTCATACACACACACACACACACACACACACACAATGAACAAAGCCAGGAAACTTGTCATCGTAGTAAAACATTCACAGCGAGAGGCGCTTACATAAAGGAGAGTTGTAAGTACACGTGTTTTAAAACTAAAGCTCTTCCTGAAACAGACAAAAATACTCTAATCGGTGTGTGTTATTGATTGTTTGAATCTTTTTCAATTAACTTGTCAGGTCAACAAGCTTATCTAATTACCCCCGGTCCTCCCTCCCACCCTGCAGGCACCATGCCATCGGTGCGTCTCTTGAAAAGGTACAGACATAATGACAATTAGCCCAATTCAATACACAATGATACGATTACCGAATGAAGGACAAAGCAAAAGGAAAAGAAAGAAGGGAAGTGGACAAATATAAAATAAATCCCTTTAATGTCAGGAAGACTTAAGATAAGATCAGCTTGTGTTTTATCCTTTGTATTGTTTTGTTTGCCTGCATTGTTAGCGTGAATGTAAGTCTCAGTGATGTTTTAAGAGCCCTGTGCTGTAAGTATTCACAGAGACGACCAGCTTTTGTGTTACAATGAGCCTCATAGACGGGACAAAAAAAAGAAAAACTGCTTTTATCAGGGCTTGAATTTAGAGGCTAAATCAAAGTTTAATCTTTAATCTTGATTAGCATCCAGCACAGGTCTATTTAAACAGTCAGAATAAAGGTTCGACACTTTGAAAGGAGAATAATGTTTCACAGAGCTGAAACAATTAGTTTGGAAATCGGCTGGTTCATCAACAGACCATCAATTTAGCAAAGATACCAAACACGTTCTAATTCCAGCTTCTTAACTGCAAATTGTCTAAACTTTTCTTCATCTGTCTGATAATAAACTGAATGCCTTCGCGTTTTGGATCATCGCTGACCACACAAAACAAGCCATCTGATAGCATCACCTCAGGCTTTATTGACCGAACAGTTATACAGTTAAATGTGAAATAATCATCACTTGTGGCCTCGGCTGCTTCTCTGTTTGTGTTCCTTCCTGCATGTCACAGAAACAAAAAGACATATTTTTACCTTGTCGGATCTTCACTTATTGAAAAAGGTCCGTTCAGGTTGACAGTGTTTCTGCTGTTTTCCACTGTGCCGTAGCTGAGAGTCACCTACGAGACGGGGGCGACAAAAACACGAGCTGTTCAGACAGGTGATCGATCAGTATACCTGTCTGCGTGAATGTGTGTGTCAAGTGTGTGTGCATGTGTGTACCTGGCTGCGTACGTCCGACACCAGGCCCAGGTTCTCCAGGTGCGAGTGGAACAACCCCGAGCGGACGAGGCTCATGCCGAGCAGCGCCTCCACCACGTAACCGACGGTGCAGTCGTCTGGGAGGCGGATCTGCTCAGCTGTCGCCATGAAAGCGCCGTTGCTGGACAGAGGAGGGGAGCGGAGCGCATGAGAAACAAAAGACTGGACACAGGGTTACGCTGATGTAAGAGTTTATCTGAGAGAGGATTTACCTTGCCCAGGGTTTCATCTTGAGAGCGAGGCCGCGGCTCAGACAGAAGCCTGCTCCACCTGTTGCGAACCAGAAACGCACCTGCTTCTGCACACAAACAGAAACACACACACACGCATTTTAAATATGTTGTGCTACAGCCTTAAGAGCACTGAAGGACAAATAAACCAAACTGTGTTTAACTGAACCCAAGAGAAAACAAGAGTGAACTGTGCCTTTATATCACTAATCACAAATATTGGCCTTTACCAAACGACTGAGATGTCGCTTCATGGCTTCATAGACCGTTTTTAGTCTTTGTATTGTTTACAATTATTTATTTTACAATTTTACAATTATGTTCAGCAAGTCATCAGACACGATAATATTTCAAAAAAATATTAGCTTATCTTTTTACAATTACAGCAAACAGAGGCCTCATGTCAGGAGTTATTTTGATTTTGCTAACTTCCTGTGAGGAGACTAACTGTGCTATTTCAAAATACAGTGACATCTAGTATACTTTTTTTAGTGTAACGTACCTCACCCGAGTGGCAGAGATGGCTGAAACAGGTGGAATTAAGTAAAACATGTTTTTCAGTCAGATATAGTGAGTCAAAATATCTCTGCCAAATATTCGAGCAGAAGGTTAAAGAGTGTTTTTAAGAGCAAGGATGTGAAGCTGCATTGCAACATCTCTTACTAACTTTTACCGTTTCAGTGGTGCCGAGCCTCTCCGTGGCCTCTATCGGTCGTTCGAGGCTCGGCCGGCCGATGTAGACGTCCTGCGTGTGGCTGTACTGAGACAAGAGCTTCAGGAGGGAGCCGACGTTCAGGTAGTTATCGTCGTCAACGTGACAGAACCACCTGAAACAGATGAGAGTCAGTGAAACGCTCTTTGTGCATGTTTATGAGGAGCGTGTGTGTTGCTATGTGTGTTGCTGTGTGTGTGTGTGTGTTTCTTACTTTTTGCCAGAGTTTATAAAAGTGTCGTATTCCAGCGACATTTTACAGGAGAGGGCCTGACGGTTGTGAGCCGCCGAGCAGTTGGTGTTGATCAGGTGAGCTCCTGAAATCAATAACAAACAAAAAAGAAATCAATAACCAACTCTGACACGTTAATAATCAGACTTCAATCAGAAGGGAAGGAAGTAAAGAAAGAGGTTTATATGATGAAGCAACTTCAACTAAGTTTAGTTTTGGAAACAGGAAGTTTCTAAATTTAATCCAATAATAACCCACAGCTTGTAAACGCCCTAATAAATGTCCTCGTTAAACATTTTTCTGCATTGAGTTGTACAGTGTGTCCCATAGCGAGAAGAATACCTCATTGAAAGTAAAACAATCACATGAGTGAGATGGGGAGCTGTTGATTAAACTGCAGTGACTTCCTGCACTTCATGGAAACTCAGTATTGCCCAGTCAGCAGCCTGGTTCCTGCTTTCCTGCTCACACACTGCAGATAACACTGCTGCTACTCAGCAAAACTGCTCTCTGTGTGTGTGTGTGTGTGTGTGTGTGTGTGTGTGTGTGTGTGTGTGTGCAGCTCACCCATCCTTTTCCTCAGCTTTTCATCCTCTCCATCAGTGAACACGTACGTCTGTGGAAAAACATACACACACAGAGGTCGTGTTATTCCAGCAGCCTGTAGTGACCAGCAGGGAAAGAAAAACACCATCACACAGAAACTCTGAGCTGCTGAGCCATCATTGTTCATGGATGATTGTCTATGATCTCTCAGGTGAGACTCAACCTGTTTCCCTAGTCACTCTCTCTCTCTCTCTCTCACACACACACACACACACACACCAACACAAACAACAGCAGCAAGCAGTGCTGATGTTGGATGGAGGCCAAGACTTAGCGTCTTGTCTATCAGCAGCAGAGCAGCTGGTCTCAACTCTAAGCGTGTGTGTGTGTGTGTATGTGTGTGTGTACATGGGTGTTTATGTGATGAGTGATGGGGTTGAGGGTCACTGAGCGCTCAGGAAGCCATGTAGACCCCTCAACTTTCCACAGGAAGTAAACACACACCCTGGGTGCGCATGCAGAGCGGTCTGTATATGTTGTCCTCGCTCTGACAAAAGAGGTCAAACTGCTGAATCTCAGATGTAATTTGAAGCTGTTTACACCCATACTAGCTCAACAGTGTTGAATCTTCTTTTTTTTAGTCCTTTTTATAAATAATGCAAACAATAATGCAGCAGGACAACACATCAGAACCATATAGACCAAGTATCCAAAAACTTTTTATGACCAAACAGTGTAAAAGTTATTGTCCACAGAAGGAAGGTTTCACTTTCTGAACAACAAACTGAGGCCAAAATTCCCCCAAAACAACTAACAAGAGGTCATGATGCCCAAAAGGCACAAGTTTGGTGATTTGATGTCAAACAACAATAAGAATCTTTATTCAAGCTAGTTGCTCTGTGGTGCTGTGCAATGCTCTGTGCCAAATGCAAATGCTTTTATGGCAATATGTTCACATTGAAGATGCTTGGCAGGTGTTATGTTTACCATGTTCACCATCTTAGTTTAATATTTGCTAACTCGTAGTAAAGATGGAGTTAAGGCTGACGGGAATGTCATGAATTAAAGGTTTGACCTGAGGATAGAGGTGTGATGAAAACAGAACCAGAGTTACAACATCTTCCCCAACTTCTGGGAAACATGAAGTTTATAAAAACTTTTCAGGACAATCAAACTGATGTTGATGTATGAATAAAAGATGTCCAAGTTGAAACTAGACTAGACTAGGCTGTAAATGTTTTTTGGACGCCTTTATTAGGATTGTTTGTTGTTGTAATTGTTGTTTCAACAGCATTTCAGTGACTGTATTTCAATACCTAGGTAACACCTCATCAACAGTGAACAACAGTATGCTCATTTCATTAAATTTATGAGTCCCCGAAGTCCATAAAACTTTTAACATCAAAGCCAAGGTGACTTCTGACCTGCACAAACAGATCAATACTTAACGGGTCACTGTAGTGCAGTCCTGGCAGAGTATCAGCAGTTTAAAAGCCAAACGTCTCCTTATGTTTGTGTATTTTAGCCCTCAGACATTACTCAAATGATAATGATGTGACCTCAAATATCAATATGTTAATCAATATGATGACTTTGTTTTAGATTTGTGTTAACTTCTCTGTTTTCTTTCTCCCCACATAGAAGGTCTAATAATTAAGATAAGATAAGATAATCTTTTATTGATCCTCACAGTGGGGAAATTTCACTGTTACAGCAGCTCAAAAACAACAATTAAAGATAGAGATTAAATAATAGAGACAATATAAACACAAAAACAATATGTGTCAAATAATTCACACTTTGTAAATTACAGCTAAAAGTCAGAACGTTAACCTCACAGTACGAGGACAACAACACAAACTGTGTCCTAACACCCTCTGACTTCACTGAACAAAGTGAACAAAGTGAAAAGTTTTGATGCAGAAAGGTTCCTCTCCACCACCTTCCTGCCATGCAGCACAAATTCAGTGATAAATCTTTTGGTCCGAGAACTGAGCGCTGCCTGTGGTCGAGTGAGGGAAACGGAGAGAGAGTCCAGCCAGCTGTGAGTTTCTGTCAGTCTTTTTTTTTTTTTAATAAACTCTCAGCCTCTTAAGCCTCTTGAGAGCAGTCAGCTTCTGTGTCTCTGTGAGTGTGTGTCAGTGTATGCTTTGGCCAAGCTGGGAAGGCAGTGGGAGGAGGATGGGCATGGTGGTGTGTGTGTGTGTGTGTGTGTGCGGATGGGGTGGTGGAGGTCAGAGTTTTGAGGGGGGGTTTGGTGGTTCTCCAGGAGTTGAGCTTTACAACACAGGAAACGGCGGCAACAACAACAACAGAGAGGCAGGAGAAAGTGATGTCTGTGTGTGTGTGTGTGTGTGTGTGTGTGTGTGTGTGTGTGTTTACTCTTGCGATCAGATGCATTTTTAACTTCCCATGAGAAATCTGGTGAGTTCCCAGGGCGTGAAGGTAACACTGTGAGAACGTCTGACTATGTGTGTGTGTGGCTGTATTCCCATTACTCAGCAGTCTTACAGCGTAGAGGTGTGCCTGGGAAACAGGTAGAGTTACACACACCTGATCGTGAGAGCAGATGCCGGTATGCGTCACACACTCTTCTCTCTCACACACACACATCAGCTGATTTCCCCTCCATAAGCTGTATTTACATGTCAACAGTCTCTCTGCAGCAGGAGATGGGACTTGAACGAGGCCTTCGTCAAACACTGAGGTTTAAATGGAAATCAGAGCAACCGCTGTGCGCTCCACAGTCGTGTCTGCATTCGATTACGGGCTTTGAAGCCGCTGGGTGCAGCTCACCACAGTCCCATGTGTTTTACAGCGACGGATCCATCTTTGACTCACTCACCACTGTGATTCAGACCAGAGAGCTGTCTGCTCGCGCTGTTTGATCTCAAATATTTATCTGTGAGGCTCTGCAGCTGAACCTCTTTCAAAAACCAGTAGGACTGGTAGTTAAATAATTTGGAAAAGATGGCTTCTGATGTGCTCACGGCAGAAGAAGAATCCTCAAAGAACTGGCAGCAATTTTGATAATCGATTCGTCTTTTAGGTATTTTTTCCAAGCAAGATGGCAAAAACTGAGAATTTCCAGCTTCTTAAATGTTTTCTGATTTTCTTACTCCTCTGTGACAGTAATATGAATATCTTTGGGTTTCAGACTGTTGGTAGGATTAAAAAAAGACATTTGAGGACATCACCTTGGTTACTGGTCTTTTTCCCATCTTTAAGGAATTAATCAAACAATTAATTAATAGAAAATAACTACACCAGTAAATGTTTCACAAATCTAACTTTGTGTAAATTGTCACTCTTAAATGTAGTTGCAAAGAAGAAGAAAGAGGACTAAAAAGTACAACTACCTTAAAATCTACTTGTATTTTGTTACTTTCCACCTCTGAGAGTGAAAAAAGCTTCAACCTCAACTTGCTCTATTATTTCAAAGCCACAACATGTCAGCCTTTATGACGTTTGAGCTGCAGGAAGTCTCTGCGTGCTGACGACAGTCTGAACTACAACTGAACAATCGTTTTGTTGTATTTGCAGGCAAATGTGCATCTCATTGAGGGGAGATCCTGGGGTTCATTCATCCCTCTGAGTGTCCTACAGTACAGCCCCCCCCCCCCCACCATCTTTATATCTCCTGCTTGTATTCTGTCAACACATTAACAGCAGTGCGGTCGGCCCGTTAGCCCTCAGATCTCATACATAACAAAAGGCCTCTATCTATCTGTTTTACAATTCACTGGCAGGCGAGATCAGAGAGCCAGTGGAGATCAGTCACATTTCAGGGGGTGGGGGGGTTATAACTTGCATGCCATTGCAGCAGGAGAGGAGGGAAACCTTCACCATACAGCTTCCCCTTGACATGGGAGATATTTACAGGGGATCACACTCTGCATGAGGCCAGACGATGCATCAGAGCTCTAATGTGAAATTAAAAGCTCTGCTCTGACATGAGAGGGACAAACTCCCCCTTCAGCAGCTGATAAACCACATAAACATCTAAAGATCTCAGTTATTTACATCAGAGTCCTATCCAGGAGCCTGTTTATTCTCCTGTTGGGTGAGTAGTGTTTGCACAAAATAACAAAGTGAATGCTCTTGATCATTCACTTTCTGAATTAGTATGCAGTAGTCTCCACCTCCTCTGGTTTCTAACAGCTGCAAAAGTCATGTTCAGGTCATATGTCTCTTCATTTATATGATTTGTCTGACTTGTCTGTGTCATAAGATCAGCTGTTTCCAGGTATCAGGCATCTTGCATTAAGCACCGACTCACCTGTTGCAGGTTTCTGGAGATCCAGGTGTCCATCAGGAGCTCCATCCTCTGCCGGTGGTACCTCCCGGTGGTTTTCACCGCCACGAACAGGTCCGCCGGGGAGAGGAGCTCCACCGGGCCCGGGGGAGCCTTCACCCTCCGCGGGGGGCCGCTCACCGCCCTCCTCTCCCGCGTCAGCTTCTTGAAATAGGCGGTGAAAACTTTGCCGCTCGCCGCCGCCACCGGGTCTCCGCTGCTCGGGTGTCCGCCGGTGAGCACCAGCGTCCCGGTCACCAGCAGGCAGGTGACCGCGGCGGCTGCAGCCCGGGGCCCCGCTGCGGAGCTGAGGGCGCTCTTTGCTGCAGAGCTCCTCCACATGCTGATGTTCCCTGCTTCACCCAGACAGAGAAGGAAGGGTAAGATCGGGTTAAATCATCCCCACAGTGTGTCTCCTCCAGTGGACGACGTCCAGCTGTGAGAGCCGCTTTATTTCTCAGACAAGTTATAAACTCCTCCAGTGGGCGGGGCGGCGCCTCCGCTGAGCCAATGGGAGGTTTGAGCGCTTCGTGTGGGCGGAGCCAAGCGGCGAAGAGGCGGCGAGGCCTCCGGAGGTCCGCATGGCAGCAGCGTGACTGCAGCAGATAGAGAGAAGAGACAGTGAAAACAAATGGGATTTTAAAGTTTTCTCTTTTTGTTTAAGTATTAACTGTTGTATTTCTGCCAGTTTAATTATTTGTAATTGTATGTCCTGTTTGTGCTCCATATATGACTAAATGACTGAATGAATGAAAGAGATGTGCACTGATTTGTCTTCTCTGAGTTTTCAGCTTTGACCTTGAAACATCCAGAAGTCCTTGCACGATATAAAAGTCTCCTGAGTAAACTTTTCACAGTGGCATTTTAGTAATAGCCTTTTTTCTTTCTTTTCAGGTTTGCATGAGATGGGATGTATCCTCTCTCTGGTGGTATTTACACTATTAAAGGTGCGGTCTGCAGTTGTAATCCAATACACTTTAAGTCAAATTCAGCCATACTCCGCTGTCCTTTCTGTGTGTGTGCTGAAAAGAAGACCCAGCGTTCATTCACAGCTCTGACTCTATAAATGGGAAACAACACTCGCTCGTGCACAGGACAACGAGTTTGGACGACAGCGAGTGTGACTGCAGGATTATTTGTGTTTATTGTGAGTGTTCGCCTCTCCATCTGTCAGCCAGTGAGTGGCAGTAGCGTTTCATAATTGGTACATGTCAAAATCAATAAATATTCTGTGTATCTAGCGAGTCACACCTCGGCTGGATTAGTCTGGCTTACAGCCGCAGTATGATCCCAAAATAAACAGATTCTGCTGCAATAAATGGATCAAAAGGATGCAGAAATAACTACATTTATGTCTGAATTCATGAATTCAGTAAGCAGCTTCTATAATGTTTGTTATCTGAATGAAGCTCGGACCAATCAGAGCTCCCCTGAATCAAAGACCCTGCCTTTACAGGATGAAAAACAACAACAAAAAGTGTCTTATTGAGGTGTCAGTACAGACCAGCTTCAGGATGTTATTCTCTGACATTTTTACCATCTTAACCTCTCATTGGTGTTCATTTAGGTTGAGATGTGGTCACTGCAAGAGCCACAGTTTGTGATTTACATGATTTTCATACTCTTCAGTGCTGTTAATTGATTCATTCAACAGTTCTTCTCTTTAATTTAGCACCTTTCTGTACTTCTGTGTGTCATTTTGTGGCGTTTTCAAGCCATAACTCAGCACATTGCAGGAGTTTGAAGCCGCTGAAGATGAAAGCCGTTGTTTTTCTTGTTGGGAAGGAGCATGCCTGAAATTCCTCGGCAGGTCATTCTCCAAGAGGACAGATGTGGAAGACAACCATGACATCAGAGTGTGTGTAGTGCTGCCAACTACAGACACACACACACACACACACACACAGAAGACGGACGTGCCAAGCCGACAGGTTGCCAGATCCACCAACCATCTGAGGAATGTTTCCTTTCTAATAATGTGCAGTTTGTCTGTGCTGCATAATCTGTGCTGATCCTTTGAGCAAAGCCGGTATAACATTACATTTTAGAAAACACAAAAAATGCCAGAACATGACTGTGAGTCCATTTAGGACTTCAAGAGAGAGAAAAAATGGAGAAATACCACAAACTACACAGATATTAAAGAGTAATGTAACACCAGGCTGAGCAGAAGTGTTTTGCTGCCCTCTCTGGTTGGAAGTTTTAATCCCTTTTTTAACATCCAGCGTCACTAATGGGTGTGTGGATGGGTGTGGTCAGATGTGTGTTTAAAAGAAAAAAGAATATACTCAAGCTGCAATGGCCTCTTCGACCTCAAAATTTACCTTTTATGAGCACAACAGATTTTTTGAAGTAGTTTCTCTTGTGATCTGATAGAGTGTGCTCTTAAAAATCTGTATACTCTTGACCTATCAGTTAATAAAATATAAATGGATGAGGACGAACCTGCACGGATAAGCGGAAGCATTTTGGGTTTTACACAGTACGGTTGGGCTCCAATTAATTATAAAATACATGTTAGACTTGATTTTGTGAAAAAGTGGCAGCCCCAGTCCTTACACAACATAGAAAACGTGTACACTTGCATGAAATGATCAAAATGTTTAATATGACAAAGTTATTCAAACTCAACGCTTATCCATGTAGGCCTATAATTTATCATGAAAGTTCATTCTTGACCTTGATTTTTGCACATTTGTCATAGACCTCTTCATATACAAGCTGCAGAAAATAGCTTATAAATGGACCTTGAGTTTGGATTGGGTGGGGCTAAGAAGTCCTACAAAATGAAATCATAGCAGATACTGAGCTTGCATGCCAACAGGTCCATCTCCATGACAAATGAGTAAACTCCATGTGCTGATGAAGACCATGCGAAATGTTTAAACGCTCTGAAAAGTGCCATCAAGTATACCCTCGAGTGTGGATTATTTGGTCAAATTACTGTTTGCAAGTTGAAGTTGAACATTTAATCATTGTTTCTCATGCATGTGTTGCTCATGTTTTTCATTATATTTCAAATGGAGTGAAGTATACGTGTGTGTGAGAAACACATTATACTCGTTACTTCACATCCTGTGACTTAGTACCTTTGAAGATAAACATGTTATTAAGAATGACCTTATCTGTCAGTGTCTTGAAAAAAACAGTCGCCTTATTAGCATTCATCCTGCTTTGTGTCACTAGATACTGAAACTTTTCAGTAATGAAACTCAGCACTTGAGTCAATATGACTAAGTATTTTCCTGTTTTGTGCTGCAAGTAAACCTGTTCTTAAAATACATGAAGCTGAAATGACGCTCTATTTGTGCAAAATGCAGGGAAATCATGTGGTTTTATTTTTATAAGGGGAACTGCGTGATCTCTTTATCTCACACAATCTAAGTCAGTTAGGCCGGAGCATTCATCATCCTGCTGATCACAGAAAATAATCTAACTTGAAGATGCATTAAAGAAAATGGCTTCAGGTGACATTATCTTCAAAGGTCATCAGTCACAGAGTTTATTATTTGATTACAGTGCTGCTCCTTCTTGTAGAGACACTTTCATGTGTTCTCCATTTATATTTACCACAACTGAATTAAATCATGTTAATCTGACCCTCATGCTTATTAAATCTTCAGAGGTGATTGACTCTATTTTTAAACGGTTAATATGAATTAGGCTACAGGCATGCTAGCAGGTCTGTGCACATTTGACCGAATGATGCTGTTGATGCGAACTACAAAGATGCAGAAGCTCTGAGAGATAAGAGGAAGTGTTTCTTGTTGTGATACTAATTTCGGCTACAAGAAGCTGAAATATATACAGTTGTGCTCATAAGTTTACATAACCCTGGAAGAATTTGTAAGATGTGCACCATTCTTTCAAGAAAACATGGGTGATTTCAGTTATCATTATAATTTAAAAAGAGCGCACATATTTTTGTGATAATAAATGGCTTCACCTGACCACTATCTCTAAATAACAGAAAGGTTTTCTGCCATTTCTGTCATATTTTCCAAAAAATGGCCAATATTTCACAAATTCTGCTGGGGTATGTAAACATACAAATATATCTCATGTTCTTAATAGGACTGAAATGCACTCTAAGCACAAGGTACATGATATATTATGTGTTAGTAAGTTATATAACTTTACTGTTTTGTGGACAGTGCTCCTCCTACCAAGCTGCAACATATATCTTAATTTATTCCAACAATGAAATGAAAACAAACTAGTTCCCTCTAACACAATATCTTTAAATGACTTTTGCATGTCAAGTTTACCCATATGTGGTTTCCTGGTAGTTCACTAGGCAGAGTTCTTGCTACTGAAGTTTAGTCCTTTTTGCAGCAGCTAGGGTTTGACCCTGACCCTTTGCTTAATGTCTATACAGAGAGTAGAATTTCATTTAAACTGGCCTGGAACAAAAAATGAATATAAGTTAATGTAAACTTCAGCTTCTTGTGGCCAAAATTAGTGCAAGTGCACACATGCACTCAGGTCTTAGACGCGTCCTGGTACTTAAACAAACAGCACTACACCTCTGAGTACAATGTAAAGTAAAATGATAAATAAAATGACTTTTAGGACATTTTATGAATTTGAATTTGTTCTCTTCTGCAGAGATTTCTTCTACTTTAAACTTTTCTTTCTCTCTTTCTTTTATATTCTTTAACTTAATTGTCTACATGCCTTCATCACTTTTATTATATGCAATTAGCCATTCCTTTTATGTCTTAGTCTTTGCATGTTTTCATACAAAAAGGGTCTTTACACACCTTAGCAGAGCTGAGTATTTGGTGACTGTAGTTTTAGACGGCTTATGTAGTCTTTATTTGGGTGTTCACAGTGGTCATTTACATTTCAAATGGTTGTAAATCGAGTTCTAGTAAATTGTAGCAAACTGTCCTCAATTTTAATCAAATGAAAGTTTTTTTTCCCCCCAACAACAAAATTGTGGCTAGTGACAATACAGAGTGGTGAGTAAAAAAAAGATTAAAAAAAGTTCATGATCACAACGTGTATCTGAATATTGCTTTTATTAGAACACATTGCCAGCATAAATGATGGTGAGATTAAGAAAAGGAAGTGAGTTTGGGCCAAAAAAAAAGGTTTTGTTTCTGTATTTCTTATCAGCAGATTTCCTCCTCTGCGCGACACGAAGAGGAAACGCCACTGATACCTTAAAGAAACAGACACGGTACTGAGAATTGGCGGCAGATGAGCAAACCCAGACCTCTTGTTATTTCCCCCCCTTTCTGTCTGTCCTCCGCTGTCTGCCTTTGTCGTGAATCCCTCTTTATTCATCCCCATCAAAGATAAGAGCAGCTTACTGTCTTCACTTTCATCCCGCTTGTTGTGGTTTGCATGTTGCCTGTTGTTTCTTGTGCCCCTTGTGTTATCCTGTCCTGTGTCCATCTTCGTTTCTGTTTCTTGTTTCCCTGTCCTTGTATTTTTGTTATCTTGTTCTTTGTGTGTTCTCTGTTAGTTCTTGCTTCTGTCTGGCTGTGTGCACTTCCTGTTTTATTTTGTATTCTTGCCTCTCCTCACTTGTTGAGCACTTTACTTCCTGCCCTTTTGTGTTTCCCTCCCATTTTGATTACCTGCTCCTGCCCCAATTAGTTTCACCTGTCCCCTGTTAGTCTCCTCACCTGTTTCCACTTCCCTGTCCATCTCACAGTGTATATATATCAGTCCGTTCCCTTTGTTCTTTGTCGTGTGTCAACAATGTCACCAGCCCATGTGTGTGTGCGCCTGTCTGTCTGTTCCTGCCCACCTTGGTCCTCTTTGTCTGTGTAATAAAGAAGTCATTCAACCTACTCTGCCTCCTGCCTCGTCTGCATCCTGGGTCCAAAACCTCTCTTCGCCCTGCACCTACCCTGACACCGCTGGCGACAGTGAAGAGCCACTGAACAGCTGAATTGCACTTCTGCCACGCTCGCACACTTGCAAGTTCGCTCTCTCTGCGATGGCTTTAATTTCCTCTCAAACCAAATTAGCGCAGCCACAGTGCGAGCCGAGCGTGTTAGCTTGTGTGCATATCTGGAGAATGCTGCGGTTGTTGCACATGATGTGCACTGAACAATCTCTATTTATAGTCTTTGTGTGTGTGTGTGTGTGTTAGGAGAAAAAAAGAATGGCTTTCTTTGGCTCTGTGTGTGTTTGATATGTGCAACAGTAACATACAAGGACAGTCGAACTTGAAGCCGGTCTTCCCCTCTCCTCTTTCATCTGTAAAAATCCCCGTTTTTTTTCCCATAGCTTAATCCCCCTCTTTTTTTTTTTTTTTTTTGCTTGTCAAACCACCTCCTCTCTTTCTTTCCTTCCCCTCCCATCCTTGCTTTCTCCCCGCTTGTTTCATTTTTTTGTCAATATGTTGCAGGATTCAGAGTGCAAGGTCACAGTTTTCCAAGCCTCAAGTTGGGACTTTTCCCCCCCGTTTCCTCTCACCATCTCCGGAGCTGCACAAAAACAGACAGAAAAAACACAACACATTCTTTTTTTTTATCTCCATGTTGAAGTTTATCGAAGACCCGCTGTGGTGTGAGTGCGGTTATAGCTGTGAAAGAGGAAACTGTAGTGCCGCGTGACTGCGAGTGGGAAAGAGAACAAACAAAAGGGATGTTTTCTTCCTTTTCTTCTTGCCGGAGTGAGGGATCACTCTCACCACATCCAGAGGAGAAAGAGGAGGAGGAGGAGGAGGGGGGGAGGAGGGGGAGATATGTCACAGGTTGCAGTCTGGGACGAAGCTTTGTGGCTATCAGGGGATTGTGGTCCACAGTAAGATATTGATTAAAGCTTTACTCTAAACCCGTGAAGATCAGGAAACAATTCATCTGCTTGTGTATTTGTGCCCGCGTGTGTTTAAAGGAGTCCTTCAGTGAAAATCTGACGCTTTGGTAGACTTGAAAGTGGCTTGGTAGCTCGTTTACTTTGCGGAGGAGAGCAGCTGTAATCGGTGAGATGGATTCAACTGGACACGCAAACTCAAACACCTCCTGCAGCTCCTCCTGCTCCTCGCTCTTAATCCATAGGTTGAGCACGCAAGGCCGAATGACCAACCAGGTCAAGCAGACAACTACCTGGAGCCTCTTACTCTTAGAGGCTCAGATGTTGCAGGTGCTCTGTATGTCAGCTGGTTTTATGTAAAATGATCTTGGTCTACATTTTACCTGCAAGCTGCTGTAGGCTCTTAGTCTTGTTGGTAACTAACGAGTTGTGAATTCACTGGAAAATTTGCACCACTAAAGTTTGAAAATATCTACAAAATTACTCAGAGGGATGGTTTATCATTTCTTGAAGTACACACACACACACACGAACATTGAGCTCCATGAGAACATTGTGTTGCTTTTGAGTTGAGAACAGAGCTAGAGTTGGATCATGGCTAACCGAGCATAAAGCAAAAAATCACATGGATGCACCTGAAGCCACAATGACAGCAAAAGTAATAGAAATAGTTTGACATTTTGGGAAATACCCTCATTAGTGAGACTGAGACTACTCTCATATCTGTTCATTACGTATAAACTTACAGCCAGCAGCTGGATAGCTTAGCTCAGCGTTGAAGGGCCCTTTGGCCTCGTAACAGGTTAATTAATTGGGCTGCATCAGTTCCAAGCATTCATCGTTTTGCCAATATATTGCTAAATACTCTATCTCCAGCTGAGCTACGATAAGGCAGTTATGTGTCAAGGAAAAATGTCTATTGATCGGTATCTGCAGGGGTGGTTTGCAAAGTTTCCCTGGACGCTTTGATGCTTTTTTGCTGCGACTCCTGTAGCTGCTGTGGATCTAAGCTGCAGCCTTCATTGAAAAGCGAGCTACAAAATGCTCCAAGTCTCTTTTCAGCCTGAGGCGTCGATCGACTTATTAAGGCAGAGTTTGGCCTTCCTTGACAACGTGACTTCTTTAGGTGCTGCACAATTGCGGAAAGAAGCAGCAGAGAAAAACAGACACCCACACTCATCGGACTGAGATAAGTGATGTTTTACTGATGGAAAAACCTGCAAATCCTTCCTTCGCGAATTGAGTGTGTGTGTGCGTGTGTGAGAGAGACAGAGACAAAGTGAGAGGGACAGAAAAAGATTAACATTTAACAGAAGGCCTCAAGGACAGGCAATGAGAAACAGATCTCTTATAAAGAACAATCTGGATGGAGCACTTTTTTTCATTCTCTCTATTTTTACCCATCCATCTTTATTCTCTCCATCCTCTTTTGTTCGGCACATTCGTTTCTGTGCTTCACTGTCTCTCTGGTTCTGTGCCATGGTAGGTACTTTCCTCCGTGAGTCACCGAACAGAGGAGGGATGTGCAGTTGTGCCAAAGGTTCTCCTGTTCGCTGCCTGTGTTTCACATCACTCGCCTGTTTTCATACAGTAATGCAATTAAAACCACATTAATGGGGAAATATGTGTGTGTGTGTGTCTCTAATCTATCCAAGACCTTCTGTTTCTTTTCCCGAATAAATAAACTCACAGACAAGAGAAATTTTCCTTTCAATGCACAGGATGTTTGACATTTTCCAGTATGTGTGTGGGGGTGTCTGTCTGTGCATGCTGTGTGTGTGTGTGTGTGTGTGTGTGTGCAGCTAGCCACAACAAGAGGTCTTGTCATCTTAACCAAGATTGTACAGTCATGTGCTTCTCATTAAAATACTTCCCCCAGTTTTAAAGATAGGATAAAAGGACTGATACTGCGCAGTCAATATGTTAATGAAACTGAGTGTGTGTGTGTGTGTGTGTGTGTGGCCCTATTATCACACTGTTACTGTTGGTTAAAGTCCTAATGAAGAGTCTGATTAGTCTTTCAGCTCAGGAGGAGTAATGAACTGTGTCAATAATACTTTGGTGTTATATGGTACATAATGGTGTGTTAAGGCTGCTGCTGATGATAATGATGATGATGATGATGATGGTTATGAAACACTCCAGACAAAGTTTCCAGACTAAGAAAAAAAAAAAAGAAAAGTCATAAGTCATAATCATATGATTAATCGAAAACAGGAATAAATCTTCATGGATGACCTGGCAGCTACTTACGCAAAGCTGATTAACTTGGACCATGTGAGTCCATTAAATGATATCGCAACTGCACATACCACCCAGACTGTGTGTGTTTCTGTGTGTGACTGCACTGTGTGTGTGTGTGTGTGTGTGTGTGTGTGTGTGGGTCAAAGACGCCTCCCAGGAGTGGTTGGAGACACAGCGTATGATCCGCAGGGAGTTGAAGCGCAGAATCCCTGATCACAAGATTTCACAGCAGTAACTTAATGAGTCTGCTGTGTACATGGTGTGTGTGTGAGAGTGTGTGTGTGTGTGAGTGTGTTTGAGAGGGAAACTAAAATGGAGAGACACAGATGCTGTGAGAGACTGACAGATGTGACGTTGACAGGCTTTCTGATGTGTTTGAACTTTGATTAATAATGGCAGAGTGTGAGATGGAGCGATAGACTGAGACAGAGACAGAGAGAGAGAGAGAGTGATTCATCTATCTATCTATCTATCTATCTATCTATCTATCTATCTATCTATCTATCTATCTATCTATCTATCTATCTATCTATCTATCTATCTATCTATCTATCTATCTATCTATCTATCTATCTATCTATCTATCTATCTATCTCTATCTATGATACAATACTAACATGCATAGTATTCCTGATATTTTAATGCGATGCAGCAACAGCTCCAGGTTGTTTTTTGGACTTTTAAGAAGCCTGGATAAGTATTAATAATAATATTTGGTAATAGTAATATTTGGCCACTTGGAGGCAGTGGAAACAAGCTGACACATTATTACTTTAGAAAGCTGAAATGCCAAACATGTTGGCCAACCGTAAGTTGCCTATTTAAACCTTCAGAAAGAACAAAGCAACATTTGTTTGTACTTGTGTTTTTGGCCACCAGGAGAATGTAAGTACTATGTCCACCGTCCTTTAGCTCTGTTTTGGTCTCCACCAACTCTTCAGGGAAATATCAAGCTCTTTAGCTGCTTAATGCTCCACAACGTTCACAGTCTGTCTGCTGTTTGGTGCAGAGTGGGAAGTGCACAATGAAATCAGCTGCCTGCTGTGGCTGGAAATGACAATGATGAGAGCACTAAGGATGAACATAAACAGCAAAGTTGTTTAAAGAATGAGAATGAAACTCAGTATAAAGCCCCATAAGGCCGAGAGAAGCTGCAGATTCTGGTGATAACTGAAGGTTCATCGTTTTCACATGGTTTTATATGTTTGATTGGCATGTGTCATTACACCTCACCTCCACCTGTACTGAATTTGTGCTCTCTAGCAGCTGCTGTGCTGAACCCCAAATCCATATCTTTGATCTCTTATTAAGCACATTTATAAAGGACCTCCAACAGTGTGTGTCTCTCTGAATGTGCATACGAGGCTGTTAAGGTTATGAACAGTGTGAGTAATCTAATAAAACAAGCTATTGTGAGAGACTCGGGAGTTATGAAAGTGGAGCTGCTGGGTGAGAAATATGGTCGTAGAGGGCGACAGGGCTGTTATGAAAATAAGTTTGATACATTCAGTGGTGCAGCAATAGTTAGTTTGACCGATGACGGTGCAATGCAGCGCATGACACCCGAGAGAGTCAAATATGACTTTGTTTTCTCTCATCACCTTTTTCACTTCCTGCCATCACCTCTCCCACGATCGGACCACGGGCTGCACCGAACTCCCACCGCACATCAGTTCTGCATTATCATTCACATCAAAGACGGCAACATGATGATAAAGCCCAGTGTGAGTGTGTGTGTGTTTGTTTGAGTCCAACAGTGAGGGTGAGGAAGACAAATAATGTAAGAAGAAGAAGAAGAAGGGGAAATTAAGTGCTGTTTCATTTGGGTCTGAGCCAAAAGACATCTAATCAGTCTGGATTAATATCACCACACACACACACACACACACACACAGGAGGGGAAATGGGGGAATGGAAAATAACAAATAAATGAAAAGAAAACAAAAGAAAATAAAGGCAAGAAGTTCATGTGTCTGATGGCGAACACACACACTTTCCCAGGACTGAGAAAGATGAATGAATAGATAGATAGATAGAGATTTTTTTAATCCTTTTAACACCCATTTTGCCTTTTATTTTCCATCAAGTGGCTTTAAGGTTGTAATAATAATCTCCACTCCGCACTATAACAGCATTACATTGATGTGAGCTATATGATATTTACACTGAGTGAGATATTTAAACATACGACCTCATGTTTTTATGGCTCCTCCATTCAACTGAAAATATTATAGATCACATAATTTTAATCACATATTGGCATCTTTAGAAACCTTTGCTTTTAATTTACCCTCAAGAATTGGAAAGTTATTTAGGTTTGAACAGGCTGCACACGATTAATTTGCGGTGTAACTTGTTTTCGTGACCACCACTGAAAAACTTTGCCCCCGCTGCCTCTACCTCAGCTCTTGGCGTTCTCCCTCCAATTGTTGAAATCTAACGGCTCATTTGTTTTCCCCTCCCCTGGTGGTTCACCCTTAACCCGGGCTATCCTGGGCCCTGAAATCCAAACCGTCTGCCCTGACCTCCCTCGACACACGCTGACTTACACACACACACACTGAATGACCTCATCCTCGGACTCTGTGAAATCCAGCCAACCAGCTCTGAGCCGTGACAAATGCAGAGGAGCCTCCGGTCTGTGTGCATGGTCACAGTGTCACGGTCATCATCTGAAACTGGAAAGTGAATCTGCTGAACTGATGCCTCCGTGGTGATGACTGTAAAGGTGCAATGTCTCTTTTTGAAGTCAGATTCTCTATTGATGGAGATAGGAAGGGGCCTTGAATGTTATGTTGTAAATGGATGCTGAATTGAGCGAGGGGACAGGAGGGTGAAGGGGAAAATGAAGCAGCAGATCAGGTTTTGTTTGCCTCCACAGGCTGATAAATCTACAGCTGTTATTCAATCTTAAACATACATATCTGGTTAAACTGTCTGCTGGCCCCGCGTGTGTGTGAGAACTTAATATTTCTCGCTAAAAGAGACTTTCTATTTTACAGCTCATGACACTTGCGGCAACTGGTGACCTCCCTGTGAGTGTGTGTGTGTGTGTTGTAAATGTGGCTGCATGGGAAACATGGATTCATATACATCCAGCACGCGTCATGCTGCAAAAATGTAATAGTCAAACCCCCCCCCCCCAACAAATCACCCAACGTGGCATGTAAAAACAGAGACAACAAATGAAACAAAACTATGCTATCTGCAAGCAAACTATAAGTCAAGCTCACAGCAGCTGGGGCCTCAAATCCTCCTGACATCTGCCAGGAAGCCTCAAAATATTCACTTATATCTCCTGATTAATAAAATGTGTTCAGCGCTGAGATCTGCCATCTGCACAGAGATGAATTTGCAGCAGTAAACCATACATGACTGATGATTTAGTGTTAAAATCTGTGCTTAGTCTGGGGAAAATGTTGAAAGTTAGTTCTGACAGTTGAATGTAAAACAGGTTTAGAAATTCAATATAAAACAAAAGCGAACTGAGACACAAAATGCTGAGTGAATGAAGGTGAAGATGTGACAGATCCTTTGAGGTTAACCTGTTAAACTTGAGGGTCCCCCAGTTAGGGGACAACAAAAAACATAAAACACTGCACTAATCACGGAAAAAAAATAGTCATATTTTGTATTTTACTCTTTCCAGCTGAGGCATGACAAACAGTAGACAGATTTTAGAGTTAGATTGTGTAAATAGTTGTTTTTATAGTTTGCACTTTACAGTTTGTTTTTATTTTTATGATAAATAAATCTGTTTTACTTTGATTCAAACTTCAGTTGCTTTGTATGGTTTTTCTTTGAAAAATGAATAGCGGTCTGGTTGATTTTTCAAAAAAGTAAAAAACTGTTTTATATGTATGTGATGAACACCAATAGTGACATAAAAATTAAATATGTGCCAAAATTACCATATTGGAGATTCTGCTTAAATATTCTGCACTAAAACCTCCATGATTTTATAAGAATCAGTCTTAGCAGAGATAATGTTCACATATTTTGCTAAGCTTTGATTTAGATTTAAAACTGCAACTGGATCATTTCATTAAAAAAGATTACAGGTTAAATCTGTCTCAAACAAACATCATGTGTGTAAAAGTACTCTATAAACATCTGTCTATTTATAGCACAAAATTCCAGCACAACTAATTCAATTAAACTAATTTATATGAGTTGGTTGAGCACTAAAGCTTTAAAAAACATTTTGAAATCCACTAGAACTAATGTCATGTCATTGCTCGACAGTATTTGGAGGCACTTGGACTGTTTCTCATAACTTTCATCTTTAAACTTGTGATGTGACTTGGATTTTTCCAGAGTTTTGTCTGTGTAACCAAAACTTGAAATAACTTATTCTTCTCTGTCATAAAGCTTCATCGTTGTCCAGAAACTATAAAAAAAAAAAAACTTACCACTGAGTCACACTGTTGCACTGGGTAACATGCCCCTTCATTACCAAAGTGGACGCACACTGTAGTTTATTTTTAGTCCAAACCACATACAATGTCCTTTTGCTATAACTTTATTCATCCGCAGCTGAAAATAGTCCCCCCCAAAAATTTTACTCCTGTCTTTTTAAAGTTTGCTTAAAAACTACAGTGTGCTCTTTTGTTTTAGGGAATATTCAGTCCTTATTAAACAATACATATATATATTTGTAACCTATCTTTATAGATTTACATGTTCAACAGGAATGAATGGGTTTGATTGGCACAGAGAGGAAGGGGAGGTACACAAACACCGGACTCACCCTTTAAAAAGCGCTCTGGTCAGTGACCACAATACAACTGTCGTCTATTAGAAAAGACATTTTAAACTGCACAACCCGTTGCCCCTTGACACAAAATGATTACAGTATCTGATGAGCTGATTGCAGAACCACCCTCTTGTAGTAATTAATCACTATCATAATATTTAATCATGAAAACTAACTGTGACAATCAGTGAATTCAGCACGAGGCACTGCAGTCGATCAATTCATCATTTTGATTAATTTAAGTGTTTATTCGCCGTCCTGTTTCTGCTCTGCTGAGACCTGACACAGTCCTGATGAAGAAAAAAAAGACTAATGTAAATATAATGTCCTCACAAGCACAGCCAGACAAGGATATGCTTGTGTGTGCTGTGCATGAGGTGTGTGAATGAGAATAACTCATTAATCTGTTGGGATGAAAGGAGCTGACACCTTTCAATTTGTGTGAATGTGATAGTGACGGCCACAGCGTCTTATCTCATCAGCGACGTCCTCGCAGCAGAGATGTGTTGCATCAGTCTGACACCTGCAAATCTCCACTGAGACGCTGCCAATTACATCCTCGTTATGGACTGATCCATCACACACACACACACACCAACATGTAACAAACACAAACACACACATTAGACAGCACCGCACACTGCTGCTTTTTATCTCAAGTATGATCTCATCTTCATATACCAGTCTCGTTCTCTGTATTCTTTACCATTGATCACACTATTACCACTGTGGTTATCCTTATCCTGTGCAATATTCTTCACGTGCAGTAGCTTTTTTTCTTGGAAATAGTTTGTTATCGATGCAAGTGTCTCAGACCTGGTTCTCTTTATGCAGCAACTCCCGTACACTACTTTATCTTATCTTAATAAAGTTGTTCGTTTACGTATTTGTATTCGTATTACGTAGTTTATAAGAGTATAAGAAGAAAAAAACTAATTTGCTTCCTATTCTTTGAAGAGTTGGGTGCTTGTAGAACAATACTCAAAGCCAAAGGTCTCTAAAGTTGAGCCACGTTACAAGCTCCTCAACTGTAATTTCAATTGCAACGACAGATACATTGTGAAATAAAACATTCAAACATCGATTGAAAGGTGCAAAAAGAACATTTTGCCATTTTGGGAAATATGCCCCTTGACTATCTTGCTGACAGTTAGTTGAGAATATCGATATCTGACTGGTGGATGTGACGCCGGGAGGTTAGCTTAGCTTTAACTGGACACAGCTAGCCTGGCTTTGTCCAAAGGGCCCACCTCCATGTGAAGATGCTGAATCCTACATTACATTTTGATTTTGAGTCTTCTTGTCATCATGAGGTTGCCGGACAACCAGTTTGGGCTCCAGGGCTGAATCTGAACTCACCCTCTCCATGTAAAAAAAAAAAATAAATAAAAAACACTGTGTAGTTCTTGACGGTGAGCAGAAAATTGAGATTTTGCACACAAAAAAAGCCCCGCTGTCCTTTTGCGTCATCACCTCAGCTCTTGGTTTGACATTAAACGGTGGCACCACTGGACTCCACCTTTCAAACTGTACGCAGGGTGAGTGGTTGTCAAAAGTTAGAGTCTCAGTGGAGAATTATTTGAACACTGAACTTGAAAAACTTTTACAATTTAGCCTAAAATTATTGTGCTGAGGAATAAAAGATACTGTGGGTTATTTATGCTGAAATGTTGAGAGGAACATTAAGCGTCGTCTAATGCATGAGGGAGTGACTGTGAGTGTGTGACAATGTGTGTGTGTGTGTGAACATCTCAGTGTGAGTGTGTGTGTGTCATCTCCTAGAGACCAAATCAAATCAAGGATAAGTGATACCAAAATAAGTCAGAACAGCGCCTGTTGTCACCAGTGAGTCATCGTGTGAGAAGAACGGCTCTTTCTCTCTCTCACACACAGACGCAGACGCAAACACACACACACACACACACAGGATCACATGCACACACAAACACGCACACACAAGATCGGCTGCCCTTACAGTGCAACACTTTCCACTGACACTGATAAGCAAACAACCCCAGGGACACGTAGAATCATTTATAGCGCTGCTGTGTGTGATTGCATGTTTGATTGAGTATCTCTGGGTTTGCACATGCATGTCTATTTTCCTGTAAGATCAAAAATTCCTTACAGTTTCTCCTAAAAAAAAAGCCATCATCTGTGGCGTTAATGCTCCTCAGGACTCAAACATGACAAGAAGAATCAGTGGAAACCAATCATGGGGTGGTTTTGAGCTTCAGACCAGATCTACAGGCAGACCTCCGGTCAGATTAAACTAATCCACGCCGACCCTGAGACCATATCTGGAGTTTGTTCCAGGCACTTTACAGTCCTGTAGACAAAAGCTGCTCTAATCCTCTGAAATACTTTGAGTGTTTTTTATTTGAGCTGGCCGCAGAGAGCCACACGGCTTTTCCCAGCGGGTTCCTCCAAGCTGCAGCTGGAGTTGAGCTCAACTTATCGATCTACTGTACGAGAGACCCGGTGCTATTTGCGCAGCAGTTATTACTGTATTGATCCGGCTCCGGTGACATAAAAAGCTAAGTATTGGCTAAGTATTGGCTTACCTGTTGGCTTGTGGAGAAGAGCTCGCTCTTTAGTCAAGTGTCAGCAAATCTTTTAGCCAATACATGCTGTAATCATGGCCTAAGTTACAACAGAAGGTGTCACAGGATCATTTATTTGTGCATAAACTGAACTGCAGAGTCAGAAACCGCTTTACTGACCAGGTATCTGTACAAATACAAGGGATTTACTTACTGTATGCACACAGAAATACAGACACATACAGTTTAAAACAAGAACAGTTTGATAAGATAAAAATAAACATTAAAATAAACATTAACATAAACTACAAGTATAACAATATTTACACACACACACACACACACACACACACACACATATACATGTACATATATATAAGAAATAATTAACAACAACAGTCATATGTAGACAGTAAGAAAAAAGTGCAATGGTGCAGAGTACAAAGAATGATTAAACAAACATGATTACTGCAGCAGGTAGCTTTATATACATGAGGAAGGTGGATATGATTATATATACAGTGAGCAAGATTTGTGTTTGACAGTGGAGATATTTACATGTTAAAAATGAGAATATATTATTTACAGGTCCAGTGGATGTTTGTATTATTGCACAGAGATTGTTCCTGACGCTGTGGCTGGTGTTGACTGTTCATCAGAGTGACAGAAGACTTAACTCGCTTCTTGTTGTAATTTCTGTAACTTGCAGTTCCCCGAAGGCGACTCCATCTTGTTTCATAGAACTATAACAGGATGCTTTTCTCGCACGCAAGTCACTTGTTTTTTTTATTGTTTTTTTTTTTTAGAGCTTGCGCCACTGCTGCTGGACACATGCTGAGCAAGGTTAAATGTGAGCATTTCTCCCCACTAGATGGTGCTGTAGCTTCTCTTAGTGGCACATCACATACATGTACACAAATCCTCAAAGGCATGTTTAGTTTTTTTAGTTCCCCACACACACACACACACACACACATTTCATGTAGAGACAAATACATGTATGGAAGAGCATTTGTAAAACCATTTTTATCACGCTGAAAAGCCGACTGAGAGACAGGCGGTGGTTCACACACAGGCCGGGAGGGGAGAGCAATTCAGCTGATGTGATTTACTCATCAACTCATCATGCAGCTCATACATCTTCCCCATGAAATGGACAGGGACTCGCCGACATGTCAATGTGTAACAGAAACTCTCTCGAGAAAAATTCATCTTGTGGTGCCGTGGGGAGTTACACCAGCACAGTCAGTCTATTTGGCCTCCCCCCTCCTCCTATTCCCCACACGTGCATGCACATGTATATTCCCCTCTTTCTCCTCTCTCTCCATCCTCTCTCTTGTAACTACGCCCCCTGGCTGTTTGTGTCAGTGTTCTTCCAGAAAGTGCCTGGTGACACGAGGGTGGAAAAACCTATAGCCTGTAGCCAAGAGATAAAAGAGGCCTGTGATTTTCCCTGTGACGTCGCTGGCCACTTGTCGTATGTACCGGAGGACAGGATGAGGTGTGGAGTTCAGAGATGGGAACGAGCGTAAGATGAGGCTCCTGTTACCTCTGTCTTACCCTCATTATTGCACAGCAAGTGTCCGCACAGCATGAAAAAGGACAGTGGTTCACATAGAAAGATCTCCTTGCAGAATGACATGGGACCTTTGTTTTTTTTCCCTACTTATGGTAGCTTTTTATGGTGGCTTTTTATTAATGTATATTTATATCTTTAAATTAATGTATTCATAGATTCACTTTAACACCAAGTCGAGCTGTAAAACCCAGAATGTGCTTTTATTCCACCAGTGTTGCTTTTTCTGAGTTGTTGCGATGTGTTTTATGTACAGATGGTCTAATTCTCATGATAACTGATTATTTCCTGTCAAAAGATTAGACTAAATACTTTAAAAACATGTGACAGAAATGTTGTAGGTACCAATGAACATTTGAAATGATGCCATATGTATACGAAAAGAAAGAAAGACATCTCATTGTTTTTGGTGTTTGGAAAGCGCTGGATGACTAAATAAAGAGCAGAATAAAAGGAGGATGACGACAATTGAGTCCTCTGGGATTCCCTGGCATCACGGATCTGGATCAGATTTGTTTTGAGAGTCCCAGTGTGCCAAAATCTATAAGCTTGCAGGATGATTGATCACTGAAACTTTGTCCAACAAACAAACTGGCCATGAGTTTTCTTTGTTTGCAAAGAATGAGTTTACTTGAAACTGCAGTGTAAGAAGCGAACAGAAACAGAATTTCTCATTATAAAGAAGTAAATCTTCTGCAAGATGTGATCGCACCCTGTATATACTGTGATTGTTCTAACCTCTGCTGCTCCACAAGTTAAAGCTCCTGTAGCTTCTCAGGTCAGTTTTCACAATTAATCAATGCTGACTTAAAAAATCCACACGTTTAGACAGTCCATCGCACACACTTTTCCTCTTTGAAGCACCTTGAATCTGCTTGACGTTTCCTCGTTTCACTAAGTATCATCATTCTGTTTCTTGATAAAGTAATTCTATTATTTCTATTTCTATCTACTTTACTGTATAAATGGCAACAAACATCTCTAAAGATAGCACTTGGCACCCTGTTAAAGTGTTTCGGTGGATTTTTTCTCATCTGAACTGAGCATAAGAAATAAGGCTGAAAATCGACCTGCATTAAAATAATTGTTGTTTCAGACTGCTGAGACAATGAAATATGATCCAGGAAGTCCAATTTGAGTAATAAATCAGTGAATTTGACAGCTTCTCGCACTACAAATTGTAATAGCTAATATACAGCATTTAACAACTTACTTTCACTGTGGCGACTGCAATGTGCTTTTGCATACATTTGATAGTGCTGTGTTGTCTCATTTAAATGAATGAGAAGGCTGCGTTTTTTTTTCCCGCCAGGCTACAAGGCTTAAGGACAGAAGGCGTTGTATACTGTACTCATTTTAAAGCCCTTTGAGGCAAATTTGTGATCTTGGTCTAAAACTAAAACTGACTTGACTTGGCAGACAAAGGCATTTTTACCCACAGTCGTTTCCAGTTCGCCTAACTTGCATCTCTTGGAAGTATGGGAGAAAACTGGAGAACAAGGAGGAGAACCAGTCCAAAGCCCAGTTTTTTTTCTGTATGCAACCACTGCAAAATAAACATCTGTAAAACAATAAAGACAATTTATTGAGCATCACACACATTTAGAAGTTATTATTTGTATTATAGTAATTCTTGCCATGTTAGCTTACTACCTACTATGGGAAGGGCATAACACTGCCAGTCAAGTGTGCAGCGATGCCAAAAGGGAGCTCTACGGCCCACAATCTGTGGGGAAAGTGGACGACATAAACACTCCACATGGACGGCTTGCTGATGGATTCCTGTGAGACCCACCCACGAACCACGGAGCCACCATCACCGAACATTTGAAACAGTTTTTGTTATAATCTTATAACGATCTCATTATAATCTTAATAAAACTGAAAGAGTCATCGATTCTAGCAGTCTCTCATATTTTTTTATCACACTGTCCTTGCAGACAGCAGCATATAAAGCCACATTTCTCACAGCCTTGTCAGAAAGAAATTCCACCTTCACACTGTCGCTCAGTATCCGCTTTTCCTCATTAACACCATGGCTCTGCTTTTCTGAGTATTTGCTGAATGGTTGTTTCACGAGCAAACACACCACATCCTGTTTCTGTGGTCCATAAGTGGGGAAGGTATGGTTAAGGAGACACAGGAGTATAGATCACAGTGAGGGGAGGATTATAGACGAGTGTTATAGCTGCAGATCTACTGTACGGTGACTGACTCTGCTTGACGGACAAACTGAGGGATGACCAGGTTGTCACAGTGTCTGACACAAAATGCTGGACTACAGACTGGATTTTTGAGAGTCATATTGTGGCCTCGTACGCAAGCTGCCGGGTTTTGAATTTGATATGAGCGGCTCTGTCATCTCACGTTTGCTATCTCTACTTTTTTCGTAGTGCGGAGTGCACAAGCTCTCAGTTCGGCACTCCTTCATATCTATTCCAGGTGAAAAAGTGATTTAAACATGAATATTTCTTGACTGTAGTCCAATTAGGACTAGCAAAAGGTAATCCAAGAGTCAAGATCTCTCACACTCGCCCTTAAAAAACACACCCACACACACACACATGCATGAGCAAATGGGGGGCAAGAACAAAGGTGACTTAAGAAGAAATGAAATATTTATAATGCAAAGCAGAGGGTTGGGAGCGGGGAGTCGCCCCGGGCTCATTGAGTAGCTGCACCCAATTTCAAAATAAGCCATTTCCTCTGTAACCCGCACAAACACGCAACACACACTCCCATGTCCAAAGTGGACATATGCGGGCCGTCACATCCACCAGTCGCTGATGAGGACGACTTACGAGGCGCCTGTTCGGGAAATGATGTGCAGGACAGGTCACTTTGCGTGTGCACAAGGCAGAAAATGAGAGCGAGCGAATGCAAGACCACGCATCCCCGAGCTGACGTTGATACCGGGAGGTGAAAGTGTAAATCATCAACCACGAAATGCAAAGCTTAGCACATCAGCGCATCCCGTATAACTTTGCATTAATGTTTTTTCCATGAATATTAAACACGATTTATAAGTACTTTGAACACCACGAGGTAATGCATAGAAGACGTCCACACATGACGAGCGGCTAATTCTCTTTGAGTGCGGCCGAAACATGTTTCCCACATGAACAGAGCTGAAAGATGCCGAGCCTCGGGGCAGCTCTATCTTCGATGTTGCATTCCACTCACAAAGATCAATCGGTTGCAGCCTTGACCTTGTTTACCTTTCAACACACAGCTAATGAAATGACAGCCGTACTCTGAAAACAACCTGTGATGGGTAATGCGCAGACTGCGCAGACTGATCACCAGTTACTAACCAGCTTCCTTTTTCTTTTGGACGCTTCATGTCTGATCCCCAACGTAGAACAAACGGTCAGAAACAAAGGATATCATTTAGTATGAAGGTGTACATCTTGACGATGAACTGCAGAACCTTGCCACCCTTCGCCCACGATCCTACCTACACACCACTTGTGGGGGAATATGAAATGAATAAAAAGCACATACAAATGGTGCACTTTTTAGCAACAGTCACATCCAAACAAGGTCACGCTCAAACTGTGTTAAGAGACTTCTCGATATTGGTGATGAATGGTTTTCAGGCTTTATAAAAATGTATCAGCACATCCCTTCTCTAAATCTAACCTTTGCACGTCTACAAACATTGCATTGGATGCCTTATCTGACGGGAACAGATTGAGAACGTTTCTCCTTTTGTGTTAAACCGAAATACATAATTCATAAATGGTGTTTGCTCGGTTGTTGTGTTTTTCAAATATCTGGCTGCTCTCTTGCTCCCTCGACTTGGCGTGTGTGTGTTTTGTTTAGTGGGAAAGAAAATAGTAAAAAGGCACTGAAAACAAAGTAAACAAGATCAGCTACAACAGCAAAAACAAATATAAGAGCTGTGCCTATACGAGGCCTCTGGGAACAGCATTGTCAAACAAAAATAAATTCAGCTCACAAGTCCATTATTGTCCTAGAACAGTTATGTTACGCTGTTTATTCATAACGTCATGCACGTACAAATGGACTCATTAGGCACCAAAAAACGTTGCAGCGGTGAATCATCTGTCAGACATAAACAAAACTTCTTACATTACATAGCAAATGAAGACCTTTGTCCTTGCTGAGAAATAAATCATGCCACTTTTAGTCATTCAAATATTCACAAGAACTCATCAGGAACAGATGTTTTAAGTGTAGCTCTGAAATCATCACATCATGAGCAATAAAATACTAAATGGACTTCTTAAATCTCGCCTAAATCACATAATAAACAAAGTCTGCTAATGCGCAAACAGAAGTATTTGACCTTTGGTTTATTTCTGTCTCTATAAAGCTTGTGTTCATCAACATGTTAATCTACAGAGCATTTTCCCTCGTACACTGGGAACAAATTGCACCGAGCGTCATGACTGCTACTGAAATCTGTTTTGAAAAATGCAAGCATGAATCATAAAAAATAAAAGATGCCACCTCACTAATCTGGGGATGTCCATGCAAAATATCCCAGCAGAGGATCTTTCTAGCGAGCCGCTGTTCAGGCATATTCACAAATCTGCCCCAGAGCATCTCAAATAATTGGGTTTTGCTTTTCAGTTTTTCTTGAGTATAAAGTTTAGAATGTCCCACAGTGCAGAAAACCTGGTCTCACCGTGGAGGTCTGAGATTCGCTGGGATGTTGACCAATTTAACATCTTTTAGCATTTGCTTTGACGGTTGTTGCTGTTGCTGTGGCAGCGCATGCTAAAGGTCACGACGACACAGTGCTAAATTGCTTATATTAGAGTGGGGAAGTGGGTCAGGGAAGGGGGAAAAAAAAAGAGCAGGAATATGCTGTTGTGTGGATTTTTCAGGGTGCATGCCGCTCATACTCAATGCTTGATCACTCAGAATTGAAGCTAATCGCAGGTTGCCATTCGCTTCAGAGTAATGAGCGCCGAAGAGAAGCTGGCGAGATGAAAGAAATAAAAGCAAAGGTTCAGAGACAGCTGTGAAAGGTCATTATGAGGCAGTTAGATGGGGGAAAGAGTCGGGGTATGTGTGTGTATGTGGAAGGAAGGGGTGGAAATGCCTTGGGAAATAAATTGTCCCCATACACACATCCTGATGGCTGAGATGGTTTGTTAAACGCTTCCAGAGATTCAATTAATAGCGGGAATTAGATCATACTGTGTGCACGTGCATGTATATATGTATGTATGTTTGCGCGTGGTGTGTGTGTGTGTGTGTGGAGAACATGATTCATGTGCCTTCAGCAGGGATCCCAACATTACCGCGGCGAGAGAGAGAGAAGTGCTAATGATTTATGATAATCACTTCCTGTCCCCAAAGGAAGAACATAAAATATGATGTCATATCAGGGAGAGAAAGGAGGAGAGAGAGAGAGAGAGCATTGTATGAACTCAGGTTGTCGCAGCTGCGGAGGACAAGAACAAGACACAGACACTTTCATAAAAACAATACAGTCACTCGATGTGTTTGTCTGAGGACAGCGCTGCAACGTGTTATCCAGATTTTACGTCCTTTATCTCGCCCATTTTAAAGCTTATCTTATCTTTTATTTTACTGGATGATGCATTGTAATGTATGCTTGTGTGTAATGTCCAAGTAAACAAGAAAATATAGCCTGTGTGCTTTGTATTTATGTTTTGTACAAATAACATTTGATCTGGTTTTATTCAGGCATAAAACAACCTACACATGACACCCTTTTTCACATATTCACCAAGAAAACACAAAGATTCAACCGACATAAAATATGGATATATAGAACCACAAGACAGACCAAATAAGACAACCTGTTCCTGCATATAAAACAGACAATGTACTAATCATAAAAAACTGATGAATTCTCATTTGATAGATTTAGTTTTTTGTTTGATTAACATGACCCTTCCTATATTCTCTCTCTCTCTCACACAGCACAATAATGGCCCATTTGCAAATTCATTGTGGTAGATTTGCTGCAATCAGTGGATTTATCCCCAGTTTTTTTTTTTTTTATTCTTAAGTGAAAATCAGCCATGTTGACAATCCTGACCTTTGAGGGAACTTGGGAGCGCAAAATCTAAAGTCCAACATGGAGGAGACCTCTGCAGCTTGTTAGTTGTGTTGCACTGTCCAATTTATTTATTTATTTTACTCTCAGCTTACTGTGCGGTTTGCAGGCAGGTATGATGGTACAAATACGTCTAAATACTGTGAACTTTTAATCCTGTTAGCGATCTAACTCATAGATTGGAGAGCTTGGAGAGCTGTTGTGACCGTGGTCGCAAAACCTCCAGTCGACTGCCACAGAACATGAAGTAAAATCCTGAAGCCAAAAACTACCACCAAAAAAGAGGTGTCAAGAAATACAAAACTACCACAACTACAAGAAATTATCATAGAAACTGACTTTAGACTTACTAGGAATTTACCACAAATCTAATCAGCACCATGTTCCTGGTTGGAGTTTTTGCCGTTAAAGCTCAGCTACAGTAGATAAACGTCGCTGTGTCATTTTGACTTTTAAACATGCTACAGAATTATTAAAACATCATGTTTAGAATAGCTTGGCAAGTGATTTTAATGTTTAAGATTAGAGAATGTGCTACATCAGTGAAGGCCCTCAAAAACCTTAATGGTCACTAAAAAGGGACCTTGAGGTGAGATTAGATTGTCTGCTGTGTCCTAGATCAAGAACGAACTTTGGATCTCATCTTTTAAGCTAACCTGGAAAAGAAGTCCTTAAAGTGATCAGAAAGAAAAATTAAACATGTAATATTCCATGACAACTGGGCAAACTCCGGATAAGCTCATGTGATTGAAACAGACCTTGAGGTAACACTGCTGTGTTGCATGTACATGTGTGTTGAACCCCCTGCTGCGAACATTTTGTTTTGTTTTGGGCTCTCAGAAGTTGTTTCAATTGTTAGACTTTTAAACGTTGTCGCCCACCCACCCAGATCGTGCCTCAGAGTAATGGAGTGCGGTGGATGGTTGAATGTGTGCTTTGCGTCTAACGGTGAGAGTTCAGAGCTCTCCGTCCGTGATACGATACGTTTCCGCTGAGACATCATGTCCACAACTCCCGCGCCCGTGTCTGCCTCTTTCTGCTCGCATGTCCGCGACGTGCGGATGAAAATCAATCAACGATCCATAAAGCGACGTGATGTTTGTGTTGTGTGACAGCTGTTGGCGCAAGTTTAAAAATGAACTTGAATGGATGAAGCTGGAGGAGGAAGAAACGTTTGTTTACTCACCTAACGTATTCAAACGATCTTGTCTTTGAAGACGGTTTTAACTATTTTGTACGATGCATACGTCAATGTTTGCAGCCTTCAACGCAACAGTTGGTGCACAAACACACACTTGAAAATCAAGACTGTCATCTTGCTTTCTGCAGACCAGACAAATACATGACTGAAAACTAGAAAACAGACGCTTATTTTTAATCCCAAACAGACGCTGACTGACATTCTAACAGCTTCTGTCTGTGCCTGTCTGTTCGGTACCTCCATTATTTCAGCGACAAAAGCCTGTAATGCATTAACAGTCGGGCACCATCGCAGTAACTAAAGCATTCAGGTCATCACACACACACACACACACACACACACACACACACATAAAAGACCAATTTGTCAGAAGTACACACACACTGAGCCACTCTATTTGAAGTGGCCCCTAGAGAAAATAAGAGTCCACTCAGAATGAAAATGTGCCACTTAGAGGACAATTCCAGCGTTTTATTGTCATCTTTCGCCTAATTTAAATATCTTTGTTTCATCTTTGTTTCAGTGTTTCAGTGAATCCGCTCTGTCACTGCACGAGGGGGATCCGCAGCTCTCAAAAAAAAAAAAAAAAAAAACACTAAGCCACCTCTCAGAAATCAGCGGCGCACTTGCTGTCGGGGTGAAAGTTATCAACTCAGGCAATCAAGTCAGCTTGTTTCAGCCATGCCAACAATGAGCCCGGCCTTGCTCTCGGTGATGGATGATGCTTTCAGGTTGATGAGGAGTTCTGTCTGCAGGAATCTGACTTTAAAAGTGAGCGAACATTTCTCTGCATAACTACCTAAGTTAACTTTCCTCCCAGCCCACAAGATTTTTTTTCTTTGTGCATCTTACCGTAGATTATACAGTGTTATTTCAGAGCTTGAATTACATGGTGGTGTCTAATCTGTGGTTCTACCTCACGACCATGTTTGCTCCATTGAATTGTGGGATCTAAAAGCCAGTTTCGCCGCTCATGTATAAATGTCTCCCTACAAGTTTCTGATGCTGGCAGTTGATGAAGTGACTTTAAACACAGCAGACATCTCCTTCTCGGTAAGAGGACAAGATGAAAAAGGAGCTGCCTGGATGTAACTCTATCCCAACTTTAAAAAGCACAACGCGGCCCGCTCCCGTATAGATAACAGATTGGTCCGGTGCTGCTGTGGTGCTGCCCGCAAGTGAAATCTAACGTCACACTATGATTCAAAACCTACACTGTGGTTATATATATGACGGGGCTGCTGTTATTCCCTTGCATCAAATATAAATTCATTTTATATGAGTTCCTAAATTGGACCTGTAAACTAAATTTACTGCGCCTGAAGTGACTGGTCATTTTCTCCTGTCTCTCTCTCTTTTCAATTTACAGTTTGGCGTCACCAAAAGGCTCCAAACTTTGTCAAGAAACATTCGCACCCGAGGAACATTTTGTTCTTTAGTTCATCTTTTATATTTATGACCATTTGTTCATATTAAAATGTTTTACTGAGAGTAGTTTAGTTATTATGCTGTGTTTCATTTGTGTGCTGCACTATGAGCTCACAAACTCACTCGATCAATACATGATGGCAAAGTGAGAACCAGCTTGTTACCAAGAGAAACTCAAATCTACCTATGATTAATTATTTTTGCCTTAAAAATAAAGATTTTTCCTGTGCGTACTTACACATTGACCATGAAGGTAAATGACTCATAGTAACAAAATTCCTTTGAAAAGCAGAGGACTCCTCCAAGGCTGCCTTGGTGCGTCACTTTGCACAGTGAACACAAAGGTGCATTTAAAATCTATAAGAAAGCAGTGAATGCAGATAATGTCATGTTGTGAGAAAATGCGTGGTGAAATGGGTTTTTTTTTCATGCAAAGTACTTTTCTACAGTATAAAGTGCTTCTGATGACAAGTGAGTGGTTGTTGCTAAATGTCAAGCAATTGTTGGGGTTAAGGCCAAAATATTGTATGACATAGATATCACGAAACCCGGGCACATAAAACCATCTGTATGGCCAGATACCACCATGAGGAAGTGAGAAAATCCATCCATCCATCCATCCATCCATCCATTTGCTATACCCGCTTATCCTTTTAAGACAGTCAGTCACGGGGGTGGGGGGGGGGCTGCAGCCAATTCTAGCCGACGCCGCTGGTGGGAAGCGGGATGCAGCCTGTCAATCACGGGGCTGAAAATCGTGAGAAGACGATTTAGTGGCCTCTAGAGTTTGCAGATTGCATTAAAGAATGCGGATACAGTATCTTGACAAAATATACAATTTTAGCACTACATAGCTATCTGGTGAAGGTATGTCACAGTTGAAAACATGTCTTATGGTGGATCTTAAATTTTTAGGTCCTGCTCATCACTTACAGTACATGCACTATATGTAAGCCATTTACATGCCATTTGAAAGTGTCACTTTCAATTTCCTCCCACTCTGACATATCCTTTCTCCATATGCCTGCTCATGAAAACTTTGCTCTGCACTCCATAAGAGTACTTAATGTTATGGATATGATTTGGATTAGTGATATTAAAGATAAGATAATAATGTTAAATGGAACAGGATGCTGTGATATTGAAGCACCACATGCAGAGCTTTAAGATGGAGCTGTTGTTTAAATAGAGAAGACATTGCTATTAAAGATGATGTTCACTAGCTTATTTAATGCCGTCATAACTTTGTGATCAAATTCGACAGACGCTCGGAGAAGAATTTAATAAATTCTGACTTTAGCAGCTCCTGGTGGTTTTGTAAAATCCCTGAGATATGAGAGAATGATTAAGTAAAGTAACACATCAGTTTTCCTACAGACCAAAAACTTACAGCCTCAAAATAAACAAAAAGATTAGAGAACATCTCTGCACACAGGGACTTTAAGAAAAGTTTCATCACAGGTGGACTGATCTGTTTAAAAAGAATAAGAAATAGATCCGCATGACCTCCGCTCACGCTGCGATTTGACTCAGAGTCGTCCTGGTGTGCGAAGGTGTACGTCATGTCAAGACCGTGACTATGAATACACAGGTGTGCATGAGGAGGCGGGCAAATGCTGCTGCCCTTTTGTTTTCCTGCCCTTTTCAGACCGAAACATGGAGACAGAGTTTATAAGCAAGGTGCTGCTAACACTCATCACTGGAGGAGCTACAGAGGCAACAGATGGCATTTACTGTGCAGCACTTCTATTATCTGAAGTGTGTTCAAACCTGGTACACTCATTTCCGGCACAGTTCACATTAGTCATCGATTCAAGGTCGCAAGAATGTCGTTCATACTTTTGATAAATGTAGACGCTCCTGTGTTCGCCGCTCTTATGAAAAGCAACTTTTAAATATGTGAGACGTTAAAGTATACAGAGGAGGCTGCAAACACAACAAGTGACTTCACAATTCGATCGGTGCAGCATTAACTGTATTTTTAAGCTACATTTGGACTTCATATCAAACAAAAATGTCGTCAAAGGGAATTGTAGACATATTTTCAGAGAGAAAATTCTGGATCTCAAGCTTTTGTGCCTCCTGAAGAGATCTGAGTGTCGACTCTGACTGCCAGTTTCCATCTCGATCTTGTGGATAATCGTGGAAACGTGACACTGTTTAAACCTGGTGGGGGAGAAAAAAAAAGGGTTTACTTACAAAATGCAATGTGAGCCTGTCTGTTTGGATACAGATCTGAGATTCACAGAGGAATATACGGGGAAAAAAAGAACATAAATGATTCAGTCTTAGAAATGGAGCTAAATAATAAATATCTTCAGCTGACTCATAACTTCACACCAACTTTTGTGCCAGCAGTCAATATTTCAGAGTGGGCGTCTCTTTTTATTTCTTACAGTGGGTATTGAATTTAGGGGCTAAACTTTGGGTCAGTGCTTTATTATATTGAATAAGATGACTTTTCTTCACTGTGAAAGGTGAAAATGAAAACAAATGTATGTATTCTGTTGGAAGAATCTGAATTCTTCTTCATCTAATACACAACAAAGGCGGTTAAACACAGCAGGATGTTGTATTTAAAGTTAAATGTACCATCTTTGCTGCTCAGACAGGCAAAAAAACCCCCAAAAAACAAAAAAAAAACAATGTGCTGCTTGGTCGGAGCCACATTAAAAATGTGAGAACTGGTTGTTTTCGCCACCAGCCATGAACTCGCCGTTTATAAATGGACAAGAGACAGCACATGTCGCCTTGAGATACAATACATTAGTCCACTGTGGTGAGATAGACAGGCAGGGTGTGCATAAATTTAGACTCTGTCGATTTACTCAAAAGGCTATATGACAGGGAATTATTAATTCGCTGATACTCGGCCGAAGCCCAGTGATTCAGGTCAATCTAACCTTCCGAGTTAACTGAGTAAAAATACGTTTTCTCCATACGATCCGGTCTCACATTTAGTGGGAAGAAAAGCTTTTGTTCCACGAGCTGTGCGTCTGGTACTGCAGTCATTGGAGAGATATCATAGCTCAGCCGTTATCAACATTAACGGAAGGGCATGGCAGCGTCATTACTGGTCCCCTGATCCAATTATTCCATCCCATCTGATTAATTCAAATACATTTTCTATCTTATCAACAGCAGTTAAAAGTGTGAAACCGGTTTCGCACAGTCTGAATAAAATGTTATAAGAAGCATCTCCGACTGTATGATGAATGTTTGCATGGTTTAATGTGAACGTATCAGGTTTGTTAATTTAGCCTCACAGGGTTATTATTACAGATTTAAATGTTTACATACAGGCCAGTCTCAAATGACGTACAAAACACACAGCACATCTCAACAAAGTGTATGAATGTTTGAATTTTGTGTGAAAACACATTACACTTCTGTCCTATAAAGATTTTCTCTGACTTCCATTGGACCAATTCAAAAATGCGTTTCCTGTTTTAGATGTGGTTTGACTTCTGCAGATATACAGGTCAGAGTTCACCTTTGTTCAACTCTGACGGAGCGGACGTGCTCTGCCGGCCGACAGCGTTGTGCTGCATTGTGTTTGGAAATGGAGAAGGTGTTTCCTCATTGTTTTTGGTACGTTGGTACGCTGCCAGACTGCAAAAGGTGGCATCGCTCTCATAGGCTGTTTACATTTTGTGATCACTTTGATCAATATTGATTATAATATTTATTACCTGCATCAGAGACGGGATTTTGTGTTTTTTTAGAGCCGAGCACAGGAATATGTGACCAGGTCTTTACGTTTTCAATACACAGATTCTGGAAGAGGTATTTTTTACTTTACCCACAGCATTAATGGAGTTTAAATTTATTCACATTTTCATTTATATCTATATTTTATTAATCTCAAAAATAAATAATCATATCTGTGATAGAACGTGGTCCAAAGTGGAGTTTGAAAGAAGTGGGTGTTTAGGAGGCATGGAGGGACTAATGAAATACACTATCCACTTGCATTCCTGGAAAAGTAGGATCTAGTTTTTTGGAGTTTGACTCTTACTTGATATTTAAAGTGAAGATGTTTCAGCCTCCTGTGTCTCTTGTGAGTTCCTTGTGAGTGTAGCAATACCATAAATAAAACAAAAAAATCCAATACGGGTAAAAGTCCTGCATCCATAATTCAGAATTTATGCAGTATCATCAAAATGTACATAAAGTATCAAAAGTAAAAGTTCTCAGCTGAACTGCCCTTGTTAGAGAATTATATTTTTATTTTATGAGATTTTTATATTTTATCTTGTGATGTGTATTGTACATTTTATATGAGCAGTTTATATGATGTTTAAAATTGTATGTTGGGCTTGTTCATTGAAGTGAATGAAAAATAAATAAATAATGGGAAAAAAAAGAAAAGTTTTACTGTCATGTTAGCTCCGCCTGCAAAATTTCATATGTGCTGTATAAAATTTCATTCATGCATTTTTTTCTTTATTTTTATTTTTATTTGCGCAGTTCAACATCAACAACGATACCTAATCTAAATCCACTGGTCCTGTAAAAAAACCTGAATCATACTTTCTTCTCATTTCTAAATATTATATCCTTAAAAAAAGTAGCTGAGACACAATGCCAAGTCTGTATCACTCTTGCGCAGGAGCTCTTGTTGGTCATGGGGTGTCATGGGAAATAAAGAAGCTGCCAGGCATGACAGACCGACCCGGGGGCCTGAAAACTAATATTTACCCAGGGGCCTCCTGGCATGTTGAAATGAAGTAGAAGACATTAGCACATACTCAAGGAAAGCACTGTATGTATAGAAGCACTGTATGTCACTTTCACTTTATCTCAATCACTGCCAACACCGAACAGACACAACAACCTAAATACACATCGGCAACATGCGTGTTTTTGCCTCTCTAGTGATATTTCATTTATTATTGTTGATTTACTAAATCATATGTTTGTAGGGGAGATTACTGCAGCCAGGTGGAATATGATAACGGATGTATTTGATTGATGCTGTCAGAAAACATCAGCTGCATGTCAATAAGCTGTTTGGCTCCATAATCAATCAGAGGAGACAGAGAGAGTCCAGCAACCTACATTTCCTGCACACACACACACACACACACATACATACACACACCTTTTTTCTTTTTTTTTTTCACGTGACAAGAAAAGAGACAGCAGTCAATTTTCTGGGTTGTAATGAAAACACATGGTGATGGAGAACGATGCTCACTTTTTTGACTGATTACGGGGTTTAAGAAGTGTTATAGGTGCTGCGCGGCTGAGTGGATGTGTGTCCCTCTGTGTGTGTGTGATAGAAAGAGTGTGTGTGTGTGTGTGTCAGCAGTGTGCTGCTCCCTCCCTGACTTTCCTCCTCTCTCATATTCAGTCCTGCAGAGGCGGTTGGGCTTGGTGCTCCCGCCGGCAGGAGCGCAGACATCTGAGAAGCCTGTTAGTAAAGAAAGAACAGCTGACGGAAACACAAAGGGCTTCTCCCATCAACAAATCCCTCTGCAGCAGCTTTGAGCCTCAAAGATGGATTAACAAAAGGAGGGTGGGGGGGAGTGTAAAAAACGCATCCACCGTCTGTAAGCGATCCAGGAGCAACTTTTTTTTTTTTTTCTTTTTAATGTTGGTTTTTCTTGGTGCAGATCATCATAACCTCTTTCACATCTTCAGGCTTTTCAGCACAAGAGAGGATCCGCACACGGTCAGTAAGCAGTCACTGAAATTTGGGTTTGCTTTACTCTGAGGGGGATGATCATATTTTAAACAAACAGACACTCCTCTTTGTCTTTTGTGCACTTAAGGTTCAGATGTACATTATCAAGGATGTGGTGGAGATCTTTAAGTTTTTACTCTGCAATGTTTGACTTCTGCACACCGTTTTGTTTAAATGGCAGTAATTTAATTTAGTGGTGCAACTGCTTAGAAATGGAAAAAAAATGCGTGTGCAAAATTAAGAAAGTCAGTGTCATCCTGCTATCTGCACTTAATATATGCATAATTCACATTAACTGATTCTTCTTTCCCATGGTCCACATTATTCAAATTACATTAAATATCAAGTCATTTCCTGAGCAGTCTTCACTTTGGTCCTCACTGAATGTCTCTGCGAGCTAACTGGGAGAAGATGTGATCCAGATGTTAAAAGCTTTTCAGTGTTTCTCTGTCCAGGAATGAAACAAATTACTTGTTGTTATCTGGTTCTGCCACGGAGCTGCTAATACAGCTGCAGGTGTGGGGCAGCTTCTGATATCTCTGATGTTTCCCTAAACAGATCTGATTGCATCCTGGTGATGGGCTAAAGGTGTGAGGAAGAAGAAAGAGAGAGCAAGGAGGAGGAGGAGGAGGGGAGGTCTGCATGACGTTTGCCTTCCTTGAAGGTGAGAAAGTCTATTAACAGCTGGTGGTGGATTATCAGGTTCAGGCAGCCGCTCCCTGGAGGAATGAATGTACATATGTTATATAAGGACTGCACTGGGACCTGTGCTGAACAGCGTCAGACTCCAGCTGACTCACAGGAAGTGGCATAAGATGGGGGACCCTCATATACCTTCGTCTCCAAAGATTATCACAGAGCAGACAGAGCTGCAGACCACAAGACTGGGACGTGGAACCTGATGTTTTTTTTAAGGATTTCCCACCTGTTTGGATTCTGATTTTGATGCTTTATTTTTCCCCAACTGCTTCTCTGAGTGGATTTTATTGAGGATCAAGGGAGACCGGTACAGTAAGCATTGCAGCCGAGAGATTTTAACAACTCTCTGCTGCCTCACCTGCTGTGGTTTTGTTTCCATTGGGAAAGCAGCATGGATCTGTTCCAGGACCAGTCGTCGGACAGGAGCTCGGTCCGGCCCACCTTCTCTCCGCTGCTGCAGTACGAGGGCTCTCAGGAAGGGCTCAACCACACCTACAGCTTCCACAGCTCCATAATGCTGCCCTCCACTTTCAGCTCACCTACAGCCTCCCTTCATCAACCTCTCTGCCTTCTCTGCTACCTTCATCCCTCATTTCCGCCCCTTTGTTCTCCACCTCCTCGACCTCATCCTTTGCACAGACACCCACTTTTATCTACCAGCCCTCCTCCTCTCCCTTCCCTTTGTCCCTGTCCACTTTTTCCTTCAGTGACTTGGCAGACCTGGAGAGCATGCTGCTGTGGACTCTCCACGAGCCAAGCACAATCGCCCTGACCATAATGTACTGTTTGTCTTTCATTTTGGGATTTGTTGGGAATTTAATGTCCCTGCGTGTCCTCACAAACAGGCGGAGCAGGCGGCTAGCTGGCGTCAGCGCCACGCGCAGTCTCCTGGTGAACCTGGCAGTGTGCGACCTGGCGGTGGTGTGCGTGTGCATGCCCATCACCCTGGGGAGCCAGATCTACACCGCCTGGGTGTACGGCGACCTCCTGTGTCGAGCCGTTCCCTTCACGCAGGCCGTTTCGGTCTCAGCCAGTGTGCTGACGCTGACGGTCATCAGTGTGAATCGCTACTACAGCGTTCGATCTCCACTTCGGGCACGCTCCATGTTTACCCGCCGGCGAATCTTGGCGACCGTCGCTGTGGTGTGGACGGTGTCTTCGATCATGTGCGCTCCTATTGCGGTGATGAACCGGCGGCGGGAGATCAGCTTTGGGACATTCGCCATCTTGGTTTGTCAGGAGGAGTGGCCTCAGCATCGCCTTAAACAGGGGTAGGTACTCTGAAGGACTCTGTGGTCTAATCTAACTCGGTTCCAGATCCAAACCATGATGCATCTTGAAATCCTGACACACCAAGACAGTGAGCCACCTGTTGGCCCATTGGTATGTTTTATGGTCCTCACCAGTAGCATTTGTAGGTTCCAGCTCTGTTGGCAGCAATTGGCTCTTAAGGGCCAATTGAGCATGTGGAATCAGAGGAGGCTGTCAATGAGAGAGATCTTTCTGAATGGCTGTTAAACTCAGCGAATCAGTGATTTCCATTTAAAGTGTTCTCTCTCTTTCTGTTTTTCCTCAGAGGAAAAAACACAACACCGGGGTGAGGTCTGTCTGTAGTCTTTGAAAAGCACCACATGTAATAAGCTGGTATTCGCCTTTGCTTGTCCAGGAAGTTTGGTTTAGTGTGTCAGGGGCCCTCATACAGGGACTCACTTGCCATTCAGATCTTAAACGCTGTATTTAAGGAGCTCAGACTGTCAGATTCACCACCATTTTGTTCTTAAATCGCAGGTTTAGACACAGACTTTTGTTCCTTTTTTATCCTTCTGAGAATTTCCCTGTTTTGTGTTCCTTAATCACAAGTTGTCAAATGGCACAGAATGACTTCTATTGTGTGCCATCTGTACTATTATCTTTTTGGCTGAAATGCCATTATGGCCTCATTGTCTGTTCAATCACTTTGCCACTGTGTGCTGCGAAGTGTTGATTATCCCAAGAGTCCCTCAAATTTAATTCTCCCGGAGGTTCTAATACAGTGCTGCTGGTTTTAATGTTGTCATATCAATCCTTGTGTCTTGCTGATGAAAACAGGAGCAAATTAAAAAGTCTTCAAAGGAGCCCACTGTGTATCTGATAACCATACTTAGGCTTTAATCCATAACTTCAAATGGAGCCTGTTTTTGTTCAAACATGTGCTTGACTCACCGTTTCTAAACAGGGTATGAAGCGACATAAAATGTCACTTTTCATGTTCCAGATGGATATAATAAACATACTTTAATAAAAAACAACACATTCCAGATTATAGTAATGAAAATAGTTTCAGAAGGGAATTAAGTCAGTATCTCATGATTACTGAACTTTCTTTTCACAGATACAACGTGCTGCTGTTTGTGATGCTCTACTGCCTGCCAGTGACCTTTAACCTCAGCATAGGCTTCCTCACCGGCAGGAGACTCTGGGGAGGGAAGAAATCCACTTTTGCCGATCTTGATCCTCGCAGCCAGGCTCTGCACGTCTCGCGCCTCAAGACGCGCCAGAAGATCGCCAAGATGGTGGTGTGCCTGGTGCTGCTGTTCGCGGTGTCCTGGCTGCCGCTCTACTTGGCTGACCTTTGGATCGACTGCGAGCAAAGGCCACCATCTTGGCTCCTGCAGCAGACGCGGCCATTTGCCCAGTGGCTGGGCCTGACAAACTCCAGCCTTAACCCCATCTGCTACTGTTTCATAGGGGATCTGTACCGCTCAGCAAAGGTGATACGGACGCGATACTACCAGAAAGTCGCTGCTCTCTTCAGCTCCTCCTCCTTCTCCAGCTCAGCCGCTGTGGCGTCCCCCATCACAGCGATCACAGACACTAAAGTGACTGCTGCCGAGCACCACCATATTGCTGCCGCTGCAGTGGCAGCATCTGCATCCATCGTTACAATCCCCAGGCTGTTAAGCTTGGCTCGAGGCCAGGGACTGGGGCAGAAGGTCGGAGACAGTTCAGACAGCCGAGCAGGATCCGACCACAGTATCTCAGATTGGTGTCGGTCCAGTCCCAGCGTGTGTGACAGCTCCTTGTTCCCCTGCCAGCTGCACACACTCCAGCACTCCATACAAAGACAGGAATTCCTGCCTACAAGAAGACACTCGGTGAATGAGAACGCTGGACCATTACCTTTAAGAATTGAGTCTGTGGAAATAGACATGCTGCCTTTGAGGAGGCATTCGGGGGACAGAATATGTGGTCTGTCAGCTGATAAGAGAGGCATCATTACCTCGGGCAGAGACGCTCTTTGTTACTCTGGGCAGCACAGAGGCAAAACATCACAAACCTTTGCTGTGGCAGCAGACAAGGAGGATAAAACAAATGATATGACCAGCCTGTGAAACTTGCAGATTATCTGATGTATCAGCAGGGAGGATTTTTTTCTTTTCTTTTTTGTCACATTCAACTCCTGATTCACAGTTTGCAGTTGACAGTGTGAGTTAATCCCTTGCAAAAGCCATTGTTTGCCTTGAGGCTAAACTGACCTGGTCTACACTCTCCGTCCTTCGCCATGTAGCACTCCCTTTGAATCTTGGAAAACACAGGGGATCCGCGACCGATTCTCTTGCATCAATGAGATTAGGTCTTTCAAGGAAGGCGGATGAAGCAGTGATGAGTGAAGCCTGGAGGGGAAGAGTCGGAGTGTTATTTAGCCCCAGGCTAGAAAGCCGGTTATCAGTAATAAGGATGGATTGCAGCAGTACGCCATCACATGTCATTTCATAAACAATTCAGCTTCTTGTCACAGTTGTGTCTAACATCTGCTAAAGACAATAACACAGCAGGCTGTAACTGTGTAAAGATTTTTTTTTCTCTTTAGATTTTTCTTTTTCTCCCTCGTTGCTTTGCTAAGGTTTCGATTGTATTTGTTGCTCACAGAAAAGGTCAAACATTGTGTTACAGTGCAATGTAGGAACATAGTGTATCACACTCAGATACAGAATGTGTAACGAGTTTCTGACAGGTCTTGACAGGATAACGTCATCCTTAATGTCTGCAGTAAAGATAAGCCCAGAAGTGGGAGGTGTTCATGTGTGCAGTCATACAGGTAATTTGCACGTAATATGAGACATACTGCCTATAAAGCAGAGAATGGAAAACTCAGAAAACAGTGAATAGTTTTGTTTTGCACACAATTGCTATGAGGTATGAAATAACTTTTCAGGTTCACCTGATCTTTGAAAGCCAGACCAGGTCGTCTGAAATAAGCCCAACTCAAGCAGGGTTACTCCACCCAGAGGAAATTTAAAGGGAAAGTTCACCCAAAAAGCCAACACAAAAACAACAACATATTTACTCAAATACCTTAAGTGGTTTCTAACCATGCAGATAGTTTTGGTTTGAATTTTATGACACGATCCTGCATTGTTTACATCAATGTTTACTTGTTAGCTGTCTGCAGTTAGCTGGCGAGCTGCTGTTTGAGGTGCATTTCTTCAACAAACAAAATGGGCACTCTTAAAAAAATTGTTGCTCCATAATGCTACTAGTGCTCAAAAAGGGTACCTTTAAAGAGTTTGGGCCACATCTGCAACACACTTGTTGGCAATTCTGGCACTGACGCAGGAAGATTATGTTCCCATTCTTCAGATATCTCCAACCAAAACCAAAACTCCATGTCTACATACCACTAAAGGTCAGAGAAAATATTTGCTGAGCCTTAAAGGCGTTTGTGTATGTGTGTATTAGCAATGTGTTTATTGCTGATATCGCACTGACTGCACCGTGTATAACACTTTGAATATTTAATAACAGGAGAGTTTTGGGCCCGACCGTACACACTACTTGTTAAACCAGCACATGCCTTGTTGAGTAAAGGACTGAAACAGGGTGCCAAAATAGCTTTAAAGGTTAAAGAAATCAACATATGTACACACACATTCGCTCACACATACACAGATGCATGCACGCGGACAACAAAATCTAATCTACCCTCAGGCTGCTTCCAGTTGTGTGCAAGACAGAGGTGGTGAATAGCATGAACTGCCGTGACATCAAGCTGCTAATCACACTCCTGTCCTCGCAGCAAAAGTGGTGCAACACTCAAGGCATCAAACTGTGTTGAAACTGTCCTATTTATGTCTTTGAATAAGGTTGCTTTGTACCTTTTAAAATCTCATTGCCATTATGCTGTGACTGTGTCTTTCATCTCTCCTCCTCTATTACTTTCATCTCTACTCTCTCTCTCTCTCTCTCTCTCTCTCTATTTCTCAGTTTTGCGCTTGCGCTGTGTTCATGGAGGATATGTGTACAAAACAAAACAATGTGCATTCGGTGTTTCATTAAAAAAAAAAAAAAAAAAAGCAAAGCGTTTGATTTTGGTCACCTTTGCTCACATCAACGTCAGCTTCAGTTTTCTGGATCTTACTCGTTGTCTTTGCCTAATAAGGGTGTAATAAATGGTGGGAGGCCTGGAATAGACAGATAAAATGTCTCTCCACAGTTCTTGGTTCCTTTGTCCGGTCTCCTCTAGTTCCCTGAGGTTTGATTGAATCTTAATGGGATCTGAATTTAGTTTTGAGTAGCGCTCATTCCATTTATTAAATGAGTTACAACGAAGTTGAAGGGGGGAGCGACTCAGAGACAGTCTCATCAAACTCCTGAAATCGACGTCGCTCCACCACGAATTTGATTAGTGATTGCGGAACAAGTTGCTCATGCTAATTTTACTCGTCCATCATGTGGAAACGTTAGCGAAGAGATCTTAGAAACTGAAACTATCTTTGGGAAGAGTTGAGTTCTGCACCTTCTACATTTCTTTTAAGTGTCTATAAAGTTTTTTCGCAGGTCAAAGATTACTTCTAACCAAATTTCTTACAACATTCAATGCTTCTCACTGAGAGTTGCCATGTGTATGCCAAACTAGTGTCTTCAAATGCATTTCTTCTCTCTGTTTAAAATATTTGTACATCAGACTTTACAGAGAAATGTCAAACCTGCATTGATTTTATCCTCGCTTGCTACAGTAGCTTACAGTCTTCTTCCTCTTCTTACCCGTGTTTGACTTGTGCATTGCTGCTTTTGTTGGCACATTACTGCAACCAGTCGATCAGTGGAAGCCGTTTGGCATCAACCATGTTCTCGTGCCTGTGCGTGAGACACAAAACAAAACATTTATTTTCTGCCATGTGGTCAAAAACTTTGCAGGGTGCCTTTAACATATCGTAAACTTCATTAGTCTTGTTAATGAATTAGAGATGTTGAATGTCAATATGATATTTACACTGTGATGTTAGACCACTATATACAGATTGATACCACCAACAATTATACAGTTTTCAAACTCTGTGAAATAAACAATGATACTTTTTTCTATCATTATCATTATCAATTAACCTGTTTAATGAGTGCAATGTCAATAGAAAGAGAAAGACAAAGCAAAGGAAGAAGCTGAATGAGTGGAGGAACATAAAAAAAGGCTATAGTTTTTCTGGACATGTATAAAAATTCATAGCAGGCCCAGTTACACTTGAATTTTGATTGAAATGCCAGCAGGAAAAGATCTAAGTCACTCAGAAAGGGAGTTTATAATTAGGGCACAGATGGCGGGAGTCTCAGCGATTCAGCTGAGTCATCCTTCACCCCCGATCTTGACAAGTGGGCGAGGGCATGTGTGGCCAACAAGTCCTCTAAATTAGATGACAGAAAACACAATTACACCAGAACTATAGACTGAGACACAAAACGGTTTTCTGCTCGGACGCCTCCCTTGGCAGGATAATTTGTCCGTGGCTTTCAAAGCTGTTACAAGTTGCAGCTGCAAAAATAACACAGCTTTGGTCAGGTTATAACTTCACAAATCCCATTATTTTATTGGTTTTATGACGTTTTCCTTTGTGACACTCATTTAGATTAAGGTAGCATCAGGTGGGATGCAATTTTCTTTCACCCTCTTATTTTAATATCAGAGTACCTGGTTCTGCTTGTGCTTCCCTCCCTTCCTATAATCGTCAATTATGCATCGTCAACAAAATATGTTTATGTCACTGTAAGACAACATGCATGTGTGATGAAATTTCAGGATGCCAGTTTCCAGCTGCATATAACATATAATGTGTAGGGACCTGCAGATATCCCTGTTTGTCAGTCTGGCTACTTGAAGCACTCCCGAGGATGGGATGAGCACGCACACACACACACACACAGACAATTTTATTTCACAATTTCAGATATACCCTGGACTCACAAGGAGGCACTTCAACTCATGATGGCTTCTCATTTCTTTCGACAACCAGGCTTTTTGATTCTCTCCGATCTGTTGTCCTCATCCTCTCATCGCTGTATCTTCTGTTGCCTCTCTCTCTCTCTCTCTCTCTCTCTCTCTCTCTCTCTCTCCACCTCTCTGGCTCTCGTTTATATCTTGTGTCTTTCCGTTTCGGTCATCTCCTTTCTCCTTGCGTCATTGCCGCACCAGTGTCAGAAACGTGTGCTAACAATAGCCTGTTTCCCTTTCTCTTCCTCTTCCTTCATTACTGTCTTCATATTTCCTTTTTTGGCAACAAGACAAGGGCCATTTAACACCAGAGAGCATAGCCAGGGGGAGGCAATGCACACTAAAGAAAGAGAAGCAAGCAAACTAAAAATGCTGTGAAATAATACATAATGACGAGGCCTCTGCTGCAGAGCCAAAAACAACACTTATATTTTATTGACGAGGTTGATTACGGGGGGGGGGGGGGTAATGTAGTTTTGTACAGAAACTATGTTCTCCTGTTGACATAATGTTGCTTTTACTTAAAAAATTAAACACTGATAGCAGGCTGTGAAATGATGTGTCTCACCGCCGTGCTCACATCAGGGTTTTTTTATGTTGCCTTAAAGGGGCTGTGCATGACAATTTACATGTGTTAAGCGCTTTCAATAGTATTTTTTAGCCATTTTCTGTTGCCAATGTGTGAATAGACTGTAACAAAACTGAGACCTTGCCCCAACTTTCCAGGTTGCATGTAACACCGAGATGTAGACTGATTTTTCTTCAAAGGATTGACAACAGTTTTGTGCCTCCCAAATGTCTTTTCTCTCTTCAGCTCCATTTTGTGTTACTTCTTTATAGTCATACAAAATTTAGATGATGTCTTTTTGAATGTTGATGGAGCAGCTGCGATGTTAACATAGCCCTGATTGAACCAAACTCCATTCAGAAAACAAACATTTTAAAAGTTGTTTGCTTATCATCTTGTGTGCAGACCTGAGGAAACATAAATTCAGACTTAAGAATACAAATCAGCATGATGATATAATTATTTTGGCATCCTTTTGATCCGTTTATTGCAATTAAATCACTGCTAAGCCTGTTTATTTATGGATCGCACTGCTGCAGTAAGTGAGGTCTGCAAAGGTCAACAAATGAGCAGCACACAACATGACTCACAACTCCACACAGGCAACACATCTTATTTAAAATATTCTGTCTGGTTCGCTCGCCGTTAGCGCTTTCATCCAGCTAACGCAGCTCTGCTGACACTGCTGAGCCTCCCAAAAGGTTGCTGACTGCAGGTGAGTTTAGGGCCACAGGTGTCATTGTTAACAGGCATTTCCTCAATGTTATATACAGGACCTTTAAGAAAAGAAAAGACGGTTTCTTTCAACCACAATTTGTGTCTGTTTTTGAACACTTGTATATGCTATGTAACCAATTTTACTTTCGATTAGTAGGAAAAGCATGTGTAATATAATTCACAATAGTTTAAATGTCCCAATATAAGGACCCTGAAAGTGACGTTTTACTGATGCAGCGCACCTACAAGATGGAGGCTGGAGGAATTTTTATGGTCCAGATTTAGCTAGCATTTTCCAAATCCCAACATTTTGCCTCCAATTACTGTTTTTCAAACATTTTATGCCTCTATTAATTTGAGGAGTACCCAAAACCCAAGGACAGTTGACTCATATTGACTCATTATTTGTTTAATTGTCTCAGCTCCATACTCGGGTATCAACACACTGGGATTTGGGGTGCAATAAGAAAACAAGAGAGTTCACTTTTAAGACTAAAGCATCAAATATTCAAATATCCGTGTTTTTGCCTCAAGCACAAGTGACTGTTCTCAAACATAAACATTTCAGGACTGAGCTTTGTTATTCACAGCTCCACAGCAATGTGAACTGAGTTGCTCTGGGCAACCAGATATGGACCACTGTCAGTCATTTGTTTTTGTGTTTGTTGTCCTTGGTGGTTTTTAGTCTTCCGCACCCTCATTCTTACAACAAGGCAAATGCTGCTGCGATATTGATTGACTCTGCTGGATAAATCAAAGTGAAAACAGCAGTGTTGATACAGAGTGAAACAGCTGAGGCACCAGATTTAAAGAGCACTTCATCAAACCTGGAGAGGCTCGGCAGGCTGATAAAGCTGGTGAAGAAGTCTCAAGAGTTTTTCAACACAGCAAAGACTGGAAAAACTTTTGGTAATGCTTTCTATGAAGAACACATCTATAATACATTATGATATTATTCGTAGTAAATTATGATGCATTCATAATGCGTAATATTCATAAAGCTTTCTGAGGCACTATGTTATTAATGAATTATCAAGTAGGGAGGTTTTTGACTAGAGCAATAGGGCTTATAATTCTTATCACCAACAATGAAATGTTACGATGAAGCTCACATTACGAGAAGTGCATTGATATGTTCTTCACTTTCCTTAACACAGTATAGTGCATGGACTATTATAGCCTACTGTGAGTCCTTAATACAGTGATTGTGATGGTGTGTATAGGTGAGTGTAAGTTTTCATTCATATTGCATGAATGAATGCTTGTATTTATGAATTGTATTCATTTATTCCTCCAAACTTTTCAATACTTTCTCAAAAAGAAATTACCCTGTTTTGCCTTTCCTCAATCGCATCAACTCCAAAAACCTGATTTAATCAGCCACGACTGGGACACTGGAGATCTGACCAGACGGACAGGAGGTCATTGTTCCATTAAATGTAATTTAGCCAAATAAATATAATAACACATCATTATCCCCCTAAATTTAGGATGCTGACAACAGTCTGGCAAGGTTGAAATCTTATTTTTGTTATGATAACAATTTCTTTTTGCCCCATTGTTGAGTTTGAGCCAACTATGCGGTCCCATTTGTGTGTGAGGCAAAAAAAAAAAAAGTGTGAAATTGTATTAAACCATATTGCTATCACTTTTTCATTATTGGAAATGGGCTATAATTACAAACAGGACTATTACAACTGCAATTATATAATTATAAACAATTAAAATGTGGGAAGCATTCTGTCAGCTTTGGCTCGATATCAGCCGTTCAGCCAGCTCTTAAAACTGGGCTCTGTTGCAGCTTGTGATAATGGCTTTAGTCAGTTGGCAGCTTTGCATGCTATGTGTCATTCTCCTGTGGTATTTAGAGCAATAGTAAACAAGGATCTTGGATTTACGGTATGTACGTGTTAGCTGTGACCTGTCCATCATCAGCTACTTCACAGCTGGCCCTTTTATTTTTCGGTCTTATTTTATTATTCTGACAGATAATTCTCAACAGTCACAAACTCTTGGGTGCTGTCTTTGTATGAATGACAGGTGCATCAATCAGTTAGTACTTACCGCAGCTGGGAAAACAGCTGCAGTAAGCAAAAACTGAGCCAAAACACCCCCTCAGTGTATGTAGACAAACATAATTTGCCAAATTTTAAAACTCTTTAAGCTAAAATCTGTGATGGAATTTAACTGAATAAACTTGACAGAGTGAGACAGAAATCTGGTTGAACTTTTGAACCGTTATGAGTCAGTGGTCTGCACCGCAAGGTCAGCAGCTGCCGATACTAATCCAATGACACATCAGCTAAGTGAATCCCCCCTTTCGTGTAACTAGCTAGTAAACATGACAAATGAGGATACATCTAGAACCAAACAACACGAAGGGCCCTTTTTAAATGATCATTAATGCACGGGGCGTGTCCAACCCACTTATGCTAGTTAAACGGTGCATAATATGAGCATAGATCAATAAAAGTCGAGCAGTGCGAGCTTTTCGGGTGATTTCTTTCTGGCACATCCTGTGTGTGTTACAAACAGATGTCATCCGAATATGCATGTATGTACAAAGGATGCACCCACCAGTATTTACCCAATTTGGAGACTCGTACCCGTGTTTTAAATTAAGTCGAGCAGTGCGAGCTTTTCGGGTGATTTCTTTCTGGCACATCCTGTTTGCATCCTGGTGTCAGTACCCAACAAAGCTATCTGCACCCAGCGTGCAATCCATTGTGGGTGGACAAGCACCCAGGTGTCCCTAGCCAACATTAATAATGTGGTTAATGTAATGTGAAAGGCTCTGTTTTAACCCAAACCATCATCTTTTCCCAAACCTGACCGTGCAGTTTTGTTGCCTGATCAATCTGCATATAAAAACTGAAAATGATGAAATTAGTAAGTCGACTAAGCAATCGTTGTTGACTGTCACACTGAGATGTGTACCATGTCTACCTCTGTGTACCATGAATACCTGTATTGGTTGTCATGGCAATCTACCCATTAGTTATTGAGATATTTCACCAAGGACCCGGAGATCAATACTGAGCCATGCAGCTAGGATGAATAAAATGCCTTCAGACCTCTATTAACTTGTTTTAGAAGATTTCTCCTTTTACAGTTTACAGCCCGATGTGTGACTCTGGAGTAAAGATGTATCACGAAGGAAACAGGGTGCCAGGAACGTCCTAGATTAATGTCTATTCATCTAAAATAAGTTTATAGTCCCATCTAAACATTTAATGGGTCTGTCTGGTTTTAGGGCCGAAACTGTGGCCCACATTTTTTTCTCTTATGTGAGAGAAGTGATTCTGGAGGCTTTAAATTTGCTGGGTTTTGCACTTTTTCTGCTTCACTTCTGAAGCATTTCTACAAACGTATTGTAACCAAGCAATTAACTAGAACTGTATATATATTAGAGAGATTAGGGGGACACCTTCCATCAAACTCGACTTGACAGGTGCCCTTTGACCCCTATATAAATCAAGCTCGACAGGTTGAACTTGGATGGAAGGATTCTGGGGCTATGAGTTCAAGTATGAAACCAGCGAGTTATATTTTTACCAACAAGAAAAGGGAGAAGAGGAGTCATCCTTACCTGCCATTGCGGCGTTGTCCTACAATGACTGGGCAGTTCTGCGTGGGATGATGTCCCATGTTTTTGGCAGGCCGACGGAGAAAAAGAATACCATGAGACGAAACCAGACGAAACCAGCGACTCTCTGGACAACTTGTCTTTCCTCAGCACAGTCTGGCAATCTCACGGCTCAGCCACGGGTCGTATGTACTTCAGAGCCAGTGTCCAGCATAACGGACGGGACCATCCGAAGGACTTGCAATAGTCCTGCAATGCTTCAATTTAGAGTGCGGTGTGTTTCGTACAATGCTCACCATCCCGTATGTGACATGGGAGGACCAGATGCATTCTGAGAGATCAAGGATCATGTCCCTGTTTCATACTTGCAGGGGATGGGTGAGTGACATCTCGGTGAGAAAAGTACTTTTTTTCTAAACCCCACCTCCTCCACACCCCTTCCACACACCTCTACGGGATATAAGAAGGCAGGACGGCATACAATCTCAACACATCGACCCCAGAGGAAGAAAATACATGGATACCCTTCAGCGTAAATTCCATCCAAGACAGCGCTCCACTACCTGGCCCTTGGAGGGCCTCCCTATCGAGCCAGAGGTTTCACCCTCACCTGCCACTAAGGTTGGCTGAGACTGAAACCCCTCTACCCAGTGAGTCCTGCATCGTGGTGTTTGAGGAGGAGGTGGAGTCCGGTAAGGAGGCTGATGATGAGCAAGAGGGGGAGGAGGGGGAAGAGGAGGAGCAGGAGGAGTCAACTGAGATGGAGGTGGAGACAAAGGAGGAAGAGATGGTAATCACTCTGAGGGTGATAGGATAACCTCTTTTTGGGACCTGTACCTAAATACCTGGTGCTGGGCATGGTGCATCTCAAAGCCTTCACAGGAAAAAGAAACCTGTCTCCCTTCAATTTCATCCACAACAACGTGGAATACCTAGCCCTCTGCCAGGACGGCAGGCAGGTTCCAGGCTAAAGCTTTTCAGCTTCAATTTGGGCAGGGGATTTCAGTCAGAGAGTTTTAAAACATGTTCATCGTCACAGGCAGACACTTGCCCCTGAGTATCAATTGTAAAGAATTTAACGAGGGGTACTCCGTGTTTGTGTTCAATCTTGAGCGTGAAGACAGCGATGCCCTGTCCCCCTGCCTCCACCGGAAATTTAAGACTGGAAATGAAATTGAGGCAGCCCGTCCTCCACACCACGACACTCATGGTGTACACCTGTTACTCTTCGATTCTCAAAGTGAACTCAAAGAGGCAAGTGCTGGTGGATTACTACTGATTGAAAAAAAATTAGTTGGGCTTTGGATCAACTTCGCTTTCCGACGACGCACTCTTTCAACCCTCCCACTTATTTTATCGTCAACACCCATCCGGCTCATATGCTTGCCTTGAATTTGGAAGAAGACGAGGCCACCTTTTTTGGCTCTTTTGGCTTCTTTCCGGACTATGGCCCCTACCCTGCCGATATCTTGGAGTTTCTGCAACGTCGCTCCCGTCGCATATTCTACCACAATCAACGCTCTTTCACTGGCGTGCGGTGAGCACTGCGTGTATTATCTTTGTCATAGAGCCTGCGGGTTATCTTTGGAACAAGTGTTATCTTTGTATCAGGAGAATGAGGCAGAAAATGATGCCCTCGTTACCCAATTTGTTCATAAATTTCAACGATGAATTACAAATCATAGTTCCAGCAGCGTTCAACATGGAACCTTCTCTTTACAAATGTTTAAAGATTGTCGTTGTGTATTAAAAAAAAGATAAAGTCTGTACAATTGAAATGTGATAAATAAAGGCTTTTATTGAAAACAGCATAAAAAGTATTTTGGGATTTTTTTTTTTTATATTTGAGGCTTATTCACAAAGGATAGGGGAATGTTGAGGTCCGTTAGAGTTTGTAAGAAATTCATCCAGCCTCTGGGTGGTGGTGTACGGGATTTATTTGTACTGGCTTGAAAGGTTTTTCAATAAGTCCATCAAATGAGATCCCTTCACAATCTGCCCCCGGATGAACAAATTCCCCTTTAGAGGTCCACCCGCCGTCGGTATTTTTGCTTTTGCTTTTTGCCTGTGAGAGGGGAGGCCTTTTAATTACCCCGCTCATCGCCTCATCTTCTTCGGGTCTTTCAAGTCTCACGCTGGGGTTCCACCTCCGGCCTTTCTGGGGTGCTTGACTCCTGGTGCAGAGTCATTTGGCGTTCCTCCTTTTGATCTTGCTTCATGAGCGACAGATATTTTTGCAGCAGCAGAGCGTCATACATTTTAATTTTTTCATAAGAACTCAATCCCGGTTTGTTTAATATCTTTCTCATACTTTCATCCAAATCGTCTTCGGCTGTCAGGTTTCTGAGGAAGGGAACTGCGGCTGATAAAAGAGGAAGGATGAATCCCCCCGATTGTTTTATCGGCTGTAACATCTATATAGCGCACAGATTCAGTCAGCGCAATGGCCATGTACCTCAGCCTGATGGCACTAGTTCTACCGCCAAAGAAAGCATCGCGCGGTCGCAGTCAGCAGTGTTTCTGGGAAGTGCAAGGTTTGCATGATCACAGAGACTTCTACGCCCATCTTTACTGAGGTGTTCAGAATCAGATAGCTGTCAAAACCCTTTGAATTATAGGCTATAAATGTACTGAAACGGTGTACAAACTTCTCGACGCAATCTACCCCGTACGACCACCACGCGTTGCCCTTCAGCATCTTGGTATACACCAGATAGGTGAGGTGCGTGCCGTTCTGGTCCAGCATCGTTTCATGACGTGTTGGAGGGTAGGATGTTTTCATGTACGTTTAGGGCTGAGTCTATCGAGAGTCTAGAATGAAAGACCGGAGGGGGGCAATGTATGAAACCTATATTGCTTTACCACAGATACAGATACAGAAAGTTTGATAAGGGGTCTGTGTGTGTGTGTGTGTGTGTGTGTTTCTCTTTGCAGTATTATGACTTCATTAGGTGAGGATTAAAGATCGGAGGGGGGTGATGTATAACACCTATGCTGCTTTACCGCTGATTCAGAATGTTTGGAGGGATGCATGTTTTCTCGTGGGGTGAGAGACCTTGTTTGACCCCTTAAGTACTTTACCGCTGATGCTGAAAGTTTGGAGGGGTGTCTGTTTCCTCTTTGCAGTCTCCCGAGGTCAATAGGTAGGGATGAATGACCGAACAGAGCCTTGTATAACACCTAAAGTGCTTTTACAACAGATGCTGAAAGTTTGGGGGGGGGCTATGTATGTATCTGTGTGTGTGTGTTTTTTCTCTTTGCAGTCTACCAGGATCATGTTAATGGCAATGATAGAGCCATTGTATGAAACCTATATTACTTTTACACAGATGTAGAAAGTTTTTTGTGGGAGCTGCATGTGTGTGTGTGTTTTCTCTTTGCAGTCTTGTGACTTCATTGAAGAGAATCAGGATCTGGGTTCTGCCTGTAGCCGACGCATGTAGAGCATTCTTCTCTTAGGAGCGCCGGTGATACCAGGCGAGGCATGGTAGAAGACGATGACCGGGGTCTTGCTAATGATTTTCGGGACAGAAGCTTTAGGAACGTTGGCTGGAGATGAGTTGTTCATATTCATATTTTATTCTTTCCACTCCTGCGTGCTCCTGCGTCTGTGTCAAGCTTATGTAACGTGTGGGGTGGGGTGTCAAAAGTTCAACCTGTCAAGCTTGATTTATAACCTAGGGGTCAAAGGGCACCTGTCAAATCTGTCAAATCGAGTTTGATGGAAGGTGTCCCCCTATTCTCTCTTATATTAATCAAGCCAGAAACTACGTTTGTTTTGCTCAGCTGTCACGTCTGTCATCTTGTACGTCTTACATTAACTCCATGGGACTGACTTCTTTACTCTCCATTTGTTCACCAATGCATAGTTTTACTTTTATGTTAATTAAAAATCTGCACTCCCAGCGGTATTACTATTACTATTTTTTTTTATTGTTTTAAATTAACAGTAAATTAGCAGTATGTAAATTGCATTCTTCTAAAACAGGGTTGCTCTGCAAATATTAATTCTGCCTCTTTTTCTTTTCCAATGAACAGACAAATTAAACTGTAGATCAATTTGACTGCTGCAGATCTGCAGGTCAATCACGTGGTTTGCCAATATAACCAGTGTTGTCATAGCGTACTTTTGAATGAAAAGGCATTGATTCTAATTATTTTCAGTCACCTTGTTTTGTACAATAAGACAATATAATCTCTTTGCTCAGTGTTTCCTGATCAAATGTGTCAGACCTATGAAATGATAAAGTCTAAAATCCTTACATACAGTTGTGTCAAGTCAGTTTTATTTTTTTTACAGCCTTAAATCACAAATCATATTTTAGAGCGTTTGTGCTGCTCATTTCACCAGACAGACCAAGAGTGGTTTGAACCCTCCCAGACAAATGACCCCACTCTGGAGGCCAAAATATGATTGAATGGACTGGAAACTGAGAGTATAAAGGATTACCTTGAGCTTTACAAACACAGAAACTGGAGTTACAACAGTCTGAAAAAGTGTTCGGACAGTGTTCGTACTTGTTCGAAGGTTTCAAATTCTTTGTAACTTTTGACCACTGATGGTCAGCACCGTAATTATCACTTATACTTCACACATAAGCTCCTGTGATCTTGCCCTCACAGGTGTTTCACATTATTATTCTCTTTCTCACCTCATTTCACATTGTCTTTTTCTTGCACTCACCGCCAGGTCCCCATTTACCTTATCAGGGCAGCAGGCCATTAACAGAGCCGACAGTCAACCTTTAAGCTTTTGTTTGTTGCTATCTCACACACGAGCCCTGAGTGGACTTGGAGAGCGTGAGATGATTATGCAAAATGTACTTGTGCAAGTGGTCAGCAAAGCAATCGGTGCCAATGCACGTATTAGCAGATGCAACAAACAAATGTGCACACATTCACAAAAAATAAACACACACACATATTCAATCAGTAATTTACTTCTGTCAAGGCACTGAGAGTATTACTCTGAAAGTAGCTGATAAGATTTTCTTATTTTCCCAGATGGAAACTGTGCATCTCTGTGTGTGTGTGTGTATGTATGTGTATGTAAACCGTATCTGCGTTTGTTTCTGAAGTTTTTCTTTTTTCGAACACTTCACAGTTTCCCCCATGATGGACTCACACGCAGGCCAGCGCTCCCCAGATGGCGAGGGCTCTGCAAGTACACTGGTGTGTGTCGCCTCCATCACCGATTTCCAATACTCAATGTCCAAATCAAGTGAAGCGGAAACCACAAGATTTTCCGACATGGCGCCAAAATAAAAGGACAACCTGGTGAGGCTGGCTCGGCGCTAGAGACTCAGTCAATCCCCATAATACATAATGGAGACAAATGAGCTCCAGAAATAACTGTTTCCTGTTTTTCAGCTTAAAAAGCGAGGGAGAAATATTTTCCTGCTGCAGCAACTCAGTAACGCTGGCTTTACTGGAAAAATCCTCCAAAATGGGAATTCAAGGGCTGAAATTATGTGTGTATTATTTGAACATCACTGTGACAAATTTGGGGATTTGAAGTGTAAAGATCCAAAAAATAACAACAACAACAACAATGAATCCTGACCAACTTTGGCTCCTTAAAAGTGTCTTGATGCAGCACTTTTTGAACAACGACTGGATTTGAGGTATAGTAACAAATAAACAACATTTTTTCGGCGAGTTAGACGTGATCATTGAGGTATTTTCCAGTCTTGTGCATGTCACAACGTTGGTAGGATATATATGTTTGCTTGTATTTAGCTGAGGGTGAATAAGTGCCTAAGTAGTTGAATTCCTACTCTGCAGTGGGTTTATTACTGTACTAGAAGACAGTTTATAGTCCAGCTTATCATCCAGAATGACCCTTTGAGGGAGGGAGATGCACAACTCCTCTCTTCTAATGAGTGGTCAGCATAAAGGGTGACTTACAGCAGGGTGAAAAGCAATGTTTGTCGTCTGTCATTGAGAGTTTCGAGGTTGTTTTAACTCTGACCACACTCAGAATCACTGTTGGTTTAAGTTTCAGCTCGTTGTTAAGCAGGCAGGCAGCTGTTTTGGATGAAAAGTCCAGGAAGTACACTACCTGCTCATCACCAAACAGCAGACAGACTCCGTCAGCAACTTAAAAAGACAGATATTTTGCTCAGGAGTTGGTGGCGACTTTAACGACTGAAGGAATGAAATGAATGCTAATGTTGCTCCGTGACTGCCGGATATGTAAATAAGCAACTAAAACTTCAGACTGCCTGAAAGGAAATCAATCAGAAATGGAAATTTAATGTCTGCTATGTGTGCAGTGTATATTGCTCTCGAAATGTGGAGAATTTTAAGGGAGCATGCTCTCAGCCGTACTGAGAGAAAGAGGAAATAAAAGTATAGCTGACTCCCCGTAATGACCTGCTATGAGCCGAGTCAGGTCATGTCAGACTCAAGACGGACTCACATTTACACACACGCAACATCATTGGTTCTCGTTTGATATGCAAACAGCACACACTTACTTATATGTCAAAAATGTGTCTCTGTTCAGTTGCTGTATGAACTCACCACTGACTCAAAATATGACATGATGGGACGAGACGACTTCACCAGTGTGTGAGAGTCAGTGTGTCTCTGTATGTGCTTCTATTAATCACACAGCAGGGACACATTAGCTACACAATACAGTTTTATACCAGGTACACTTCGCGAATGCATTACTTTCTTAACCCTGAAATATGAAAGATGAAAAGAAGAAGATTTGTAAACTGTTGACATGCCACCTCGAATGGCACACTAGGTCAGATATTATTCTTTGTATTATTATTCCCTTTATACCGTGAAGGTTTAATGTTGACAGAAAAGCTAATTTCCTGCATGTGAGGTCATTTCTTTGTGCCGCTTCTCTCGAGGGACCAGCGGCTCTAAATTGCCAGTAGATGTGGAAGCGAGCGCCTTTGTCCACATGCGTCCTCGGCCTCTGAGACAGCGGTGACGTCCCGCCTCTCGCCCGGTGTCTTCTGGAATTAGCTCAAGCTCCCCGTGTGACTTTGAACAGCACAAGCAATTTAAAAGATGGATGAGTGGATGTAGAAGGAATCAACCGGAGGGGCGGGGGCGTAGGTCTGGTCCTGAAGTTGTTCTTTAGATCACTTATAGTGCTATTTATTCATGTATAGATCTTCTTCACTCGACAAACATAAACATTCAAAGTGTCCGCCCCAGTCTCTGGAAGAAGTTGCTGTTTGGGTAAAACCTCTCATCCTTGCTCTTGCACAGGGGACTGACAGTATCATGAAACTGCAGTAACAGGATGAGGAGAATAAAAGACGCCTCCTGAAGAAATATCTGCACCCACGGAGAAAAGACATTTACTCATCAGCCATTTGTCCCCTGTACTCTTCCTGCAGAAAATGACATTGTTGGGAAAAGCCAAAGTGGTGATTTCTTGGATGTCACAGCCCCACAGTTTACTGACATCCGACGTGCCATCATTTCTAGTGCCCAAAGAAGAAGAAGGGAGCCTGAACGCCCTCTTTAATCAGGAAAATATTTTTTGGACTGTAGCCAGCTTGTTAAAATGCTGTTAAAGGTGTCTTAGAGTAATACTGGCCTGGGTCCAGTGCTATACATCATCTGCAGCAGTGACCCGAGCAGAGAGTTACCCATCCCAGCAACACACTGCTGTTCAGGAAGCAATGACAGCTGCCTGTTTCTGTCACAGCCTCCTCCCTAAGGCCACCGTCACACCAAAAATAGCACTATTAAAAATCACGACGGTCCTTGCAGGTGTGGGTGCGTTGCTGCTGAAATGAAAAACAAACCAGGAAGTCCTATTTGAAGGCTTATCAGCGTCCAAGACGGTGCATAACAATTTGCACCCCTTTGTGTCAGGATTTGAGAACTCTGGAGAGCAATTAGGGGAGCAATAATTAGCTCCTTCATCATGGCGCTCGTGGGAAAATGAAGCTGAAGCGATACAGTCCTATACAGCGCATGCAACAGGGTTATCTAACCGAACTGTGGATGAAGTACGTCTGGCTGAAGTTGAGACAAGCTGGACTGTTTTGCCAGACAAACCTGCATTGTGTTGCCCCTGCTGAGTCAGAACAGTGGGTTTTGTTGGCGGCGTTTTTTACGAACCAGTGCTAATGTTTGTCCGACTGCAGCCTTTCCTCCGTCGTGTTTGTTTCATGTCCACACTGGTGATGCGCAGGCATGGACAGGCGGCCAGCTTATCCGGCAGATGTCTGTCGATGGAGGCGGCCAAGTTTTATGTGTGGCCACGTATATCAGGGCTTTTTCTTTGTATAGCTTAGCCATTGTATATATATAAGGATGTGCACTCTTCTTACCCTGAGCTCAGTTTTCCTGACCAGACACTGATCCCAAAGACACGTTACTCCCTTCATCATGCTGTCTGCAGCACAGCTCACTTTCTCATTGCTCTTGTCCTCTGTTAGTATTCTCTCTCATCCCTCACTGCAATTCACCTGGCCTTGATTATAAAAAAATCTTTCATTACAAAAATCTTATTATCATCTTATTATAAGCTCTTACAAAACCGCTCAATTATCCCCCCATTTATTCTGCTCTTTGTTACTGCCGCTGGGCATGTAAGGCATTTGTGTGTGCACAACAAACAAACAACACAACAAACAAAGCACCTTAATACCCAAAGATCGCTTATCAACAGGACATAGTTGATGTTCCTGTATGTTTTTTTTTTTTTTTTTCAAAACTACTTTCCGTGATTTTTCCGAGGCTTCCTGCTCAGTCTCGATACGCATTATAAAAAACAGATGTGATGATATGAAATCGTGAACTCCTGCTGTCAGGGCTCTCTATTTGAGTGGCAGAGTATATTGAAGCAGACACCGGCACTGAATTACAAACACGGTTTTATAAAAAAAAAAAAAAAAGGATAGATCTCTTCTCCTTCTATGCTTCAGAAGATAGATAGATAATTTATTTATTCCCTTGGGAAATTTGCAAAGGTGGGTGAGTTTTGAATTTGAAGTAAGGGTATTTGCAAGAGAAGAAATAACAGATTGTTTCTTTCTACAAATAAAAAGGTGGATTCAGAGGCAATAAAATGCACTGTTTCAATACACTCAACTCTCAGTTTAGATACAGCCTTATTTTTTCTGTTAAAACTATGTTTTTGCCTCATTAACAGACATTAATGAGTCCATTTACTGACTTTATGACTCTTCTTTACCTGTGGTATTGTTAAAATAGGTTAGCAATGAGCTTAATAGTCTGAATAGTTTTTAGCAATTAGCATTATATCATCATCATCATCATCATCATAATTTTCAGTGTGCCACGTGTTTTTAAAAAGTTGAATCATTAATTTGTAAATTCATTAGTTTAATTTCAAGTTCATTAGTCTCCAACTGTGGGATCTCACATAAAATAATGAAATTATACTTGTAAAGGTGAAAGTAACAAAGCCTCTTTTACATTTTTAGTTAATAACATTGAGGTAATTTCACACTTCATTGGCTCTCTGCATTAATCGTTCCCTGTGTTTGCTGTGGGTATAAGAACGGTGATCTCTCGTAATCCTGTATTAGAATATTTAGCCGCCTCTGAAGTGAGGAGAGAACAAAATAATAAGTGTGAGAAGGAAGAGGAGCAAAAACACTTGGCAATTGGCAGAGCAAATTTTTAAGGGAAGATGAACCAATTTGGACAATGATCATCTTTAGGAGGAACAGGTTGGTTCGGAGTGAACTGGCTTTCATTCAAACCAATTATTTAAAGCTCTCCGCACTTGGCAACACACCTGTGGATTTGGCATCCCTCGACTATTTACTTAAATGTTTTTATGTCAGGAAAACTGGATTTAAATGTTGGTCCAGTAAGTTGAATACTTAAAAACGGTCCACGCAAAACACTTACAATGTTAAGAATATTAAGGAAGTCTAATAAATTATTTTTGAGATATCACAAACCCTGATACATGCTGTCATCAATTAACTGCAAAATGAAAAATGTTCAAAAATTACCAAAATGATTAATGATTGGCATGTATAATATGTATCATTTAGTAGTTTCTAATGAATCAGTGACATTGATATATTATTCTCTTATAAAACTGACAAGGCCAGCTGGCAAACAGTTGCTTATTTTAACATCCAACATTAGGATTCACTTGGACTCGTGTTTCTTGCCCAATCACAAACATGAAAGTCCAATATTTATTCTTCTTTTAGCTCTGTTTTGATCTTCATTAACTCCTGAGGGAAATATCCAGGTATTGTGGCTGATAAATGCTCCATGATGTTCATCAGATAATTGCTAACTGTGTCTGTTGTTCGGCGCCGTAAGAAGCACCACAAGCCTGAGAGTCCTTTTACCTTGATCCATTATTGATATAAAACAGTTGATTAGTGCTGATTTATTTATTTTTTTACAGTTATTCATCAAAAACAAATACTCAAGTTTAGCATGTTTGTACATCACTTGTTGTTTTTTATGGCTGACCCGTTGCTAAAAAGCATGGATGTTGATAGTGTTTATGTAAGACCTTGAAGGTTACAAGGGCTACAAAAACCACTGTGTTCCAGCTGCCTGCTGAAATGGCTTTTCTGTCTCCTTCCATCTGAATTAAGCAAACCCTCTGTGCTACAACATTTCACCAGGCGAGACACATCTGCCTTACTGGGCTCGAGCCTGCTGCGACCACTTAATGTCTGGCAAATAAAACTAGGTTCTTGGCTGCAGGCTTGATCGAGTGAGCGAATTCATAAATCCCCAAATTTACCACTGAAAACTGTCATCATCACAGAGCCTCCCTCCACAGCTGGACCTGGGAAATCAGATTTGTCTTATGAACTAGTGAAGACCTGACTTTACGTCCTGCGTTGTATAAGACTGTAAAAATAACAAGGTTAATAACATCAGGCTTTTAGCTCAGTTAGAAATGAGTTATAGTTTTGTTCCGACAGCTTAATCTGGTTGTTTATGTGAAATTCTTCTCCACGCTGGAAAAGTGACAAAATTAAATACTCAGGTATTGATTGACTGTTATCCCTTAATGCAACGCTCAAGGGGAAATAGAGGAGCCACAAGAAGACAGCTGAGAGTCTTTCTTAATGTTGTCTTCCCTCTTAACAAACTCCACCAGCATTAGAAACACGTCGGTGAAAACAGTCCATGGCAGCATTTTCAGTCCTCACATGATATTTCTCAGAGGTAGCAGGAGATGATGATGGATGAGGTGACCCTCTACAATAGAGTCCCTGAACCCTTCTGTAATATCATAAGGCTGATTTTAAAACTCCAAGTGCAACTCCTAATGTTTTACCCTGTTTGTGCCCACAGAGATCTCATTTATTTACATGTCCAGCGAACACGGAGCAACATTACTGTTCGTTTGTGTGTTTGTCAGCTGACTGGATCTGGAAATCGGCTGCTGGGAATAGCATGTGATTCAAAATAGCAAATCTGCCTCAAACAACCCCCAAAATGAACTAACAACAGAAAAAAAACAACTAAAACTATAGAAGTAGCTAAACCACAACCGCTATAAAAGGTCAGTAGGGCCGAGGTCATCTGTAATTAAATAATTGTATGTGGTTTGTGCATATGAACGACCTCCGTCACCCACACACTCCATACATGAAATATTTTCTGTTAAACTCTCCAACACCAATGCCAAGAAATTGAGGTTGACATTGTTAGTGTTGGTGGCATCTAGTGTATCTTCATTTTTCTGACAGAGGAGACAGCACAGAGGACAGAAGTGAGCAAAGAAAAACAAAAAGTAAACTCACTGCCACGTTTACTTTGATTTCACAAATTCTGAGACAGATCTGAAACTGTTCCCCAACTTTGACAAATTTAATTAAAATGCCTGTACACCAAAAAAGATTTTTTTTAAACTTCATCCTGAATTTTAAATTAAAGTCTCTCAAGTGTGACTAGAGTACAAGAACAAAGACAAAACAAATGCACAGAGATTATGCACGTACAGTAGACTGAGTGAGAGTTCAGTACCTTTACCACTCATTATTTAACCTAACTATTGAACCCTGCCACGACATGAACCCATTGTCACTTAGTTAGTAATGTTACTGATTGACAAAGATGAGTCTCTGAGTTAAAAAGATGGTAGCTCGAAAAAAAATAACATATACAAACAAACAAAACACATTTATCTGTTGCAGCCTTCCTACTATAGATACTATCCTATCCTATAGAGTTATGTTTGAACATTTCTGTGGATAAATGAAGCTGAGAACAATTTGGAGATCTATATTCTTAGCCTTTCGTTTTTTCTCAATTTAGTAATTTAACCAGACAAACGGTACGTCTCAGTGCTCTTCATGACCTTTCAGTCTTCCGATGGAATGCATCATACAATACCACGGCTTCATGTTTCTTTCACAACCACATCTTTCTCTGAGAAAGCTCACAGTAACACATGACATGACACATGACCTGCATAGATTTTTAATATCTTTCAGCTTCCTTCGCTTTTCTAACCCATGACCCACAATACCTACCTCAGAAAAATGTTTTAAAATTAATAATGAGCTATAAGCTAAAGACCCAGATGGTAAAAGTAGTACGGAGGTAAAAGTTTAAAGCGTGTTCTGCTGCATACAAATGGCCTAAAAGTCAGTTCATTCGTGTTAAAATCTAAACATTTTATGAAACTGTAATGACTAGTAATAAATCATTCATTTATTAGCCATTAGCCAATGATGAACTAACGATTTGCAGTGATTTCAGGATGTTCACAGTGGAGCTAATTTTCTAAACTAGTTAAATCTGCAATACATCATACATTTTCTTGTACATAAAATCAGCTGTGATTAGTGTATTGAATTTGTACTTAAGAACAGTTGGATGCACCTACACACAAGTGAATCCTTGTGAAACATGACACTCTTCGGGAACTCAGTGTATTACAAAATTTTGTCTATTATCTAATCCAGTCTGGATAAACAGCTTGGGAAAACAGACAGACAGACAGAATACATATCATGTCCAAAGTTATTCCTTTTATGGAACATCTTTTTTATATTAATCTTTTCTCACCTTGTGTTTTCACACATTCTCCAACTATCTTTGCTGTTTGACCAGCTCCCTTTGAGCATTCATTGCTTGTAGTACAGAGTGTGAACACCCCTTTGGCCGAACGAGAACAGAGGCTGGATGGCGGGTTCATGTGTGAATCAGGGCGTTTGATAACGAGAGAGAGTAATCGAAACGGAATGAACGCTAATGACAAGACAAGAAAGAGAGAGAGAGAAAAAAACCTGTCATAATGTTTTATGGGAGACATTTGCAAGCGAAAAAAAACCCACATCAGACAGGGAATTCATGAAACTCTCTTTCACACACACACATGCCCCTCTTATAATGTTAGAGGCCTTTTTATGAGATAGGTCGATCTATCAGACAAGGCTTTTTATATTCCTCGGATTTATTTTTCCTTTTTCTCTGTCTCACTCCCACTCAAAGACAGGGTGGAGTATTTAAAGCAACAAAACCAGGAAAATTTATGAGGCTGGACTCGCACTGATGCTTTGTATCGCTGCCTTATAAAAATAGACTGCACTGTAAATATAGCGATATTATGAAAAATATGAGCTGCAAATAAAGAGGTAAATTGTCATCCATAATTGCCTTCTAGATTAGTTTTGAAATTCTGACCTATAATATCATACTGTGACAATTTTCTGCTATTTATAGGCTGATAAACTCCAGCGCCTCTCTCACTCTGCCGTCCATCAAACGTGCGCTTGTATGGGACTCTTCAAGTAGACTCTATAATTCTCCAGGCTATCATCTAATTAGAAAACAGTCAAGCAAAAAAACATTGCACATTGCCCCTTGAAGTGAAGCCACAGGTCTCTGGCTCCCGTAATGTTTAGTCCCATTGTGATGTCCTGATAGGTAATAATTAATTCTCAACACGCGTGATTGCTCCGCGTGGGTTCTTAGTGCAGGAAGTGGAGCGGAAAAGGTGAGAACGGTCTACGCCTAATGAATGAACAAACAAATCGATGTTATGAAACATGAAGAAACCCTAAAATATTCTCACATCTTTCTGTTACCCACTTTTAGTGTCACATGTCACAGATTTAAGGCTCGTGTTGGAGGCTTTAATTATCAAACATGTATTTGTATAGGCTCAAGTACACATTGTATTTATTGCAATTTAAAAAAAGTAAGTGAGTAAGTAAGTAAAATAGATTGGTAAAGGTTTCAGTTGCATAAATAATCTTGACTCAGTTGTGACTATGGATGTTGTCAATAGCTGTGGCTACATGCATACTTTTTTTTACCTTGTGATTTAAGATTTCAGGTGAACTGTTTTCCTTGAGTGCGACCTAATACAGTCTGGTGTTTACATGCAAGGATGCATTTAATCTGATCATCCATGTGCCATACAAAAGTGATGAATACGTAATGTTTTCGTCTTGTTCGTCTTGTTTCGTCGTGTTCATGTAATGATGACTGCATGCACAGAAAGCCTGCAAGTAGTCATGTTGAACCATTTAAATTGTAGAATTTTTCTTTCGATCAGTTTCTGAAAAGATTTAAATTACCTCCGTGCCACAGACTGAAATTTCAATTAGTTTGAGCCTTTTTACACAGTTTGAGGTGTTTTTTATGAGACATTTTCTTTTTGTTTGTGCTCGTAAACTTATGATCAGAATATCAGGCTCCATGTGAACCATGAACGTCTGCACAAAACTTCGTGATAATCTGTCCAGTCGTTGCTGAAATATGGTCCAAAGCTTTGCACAGACAGACCGACTTCGTCATCCCATGAGTCGTGCCGCTAGCATGGCTATGACGCATGCACACACACAGAGACACATGCAGAAATAACACCTCACAATTCTTGAAGTGACCTATATTCAATTCCTCCAAAAAAAAAAAAAAAAAAAGATTAATTTAAGAGCATTACACGTTTATGTCGTGCTTTAAAGTCTGACCCATATTTCAAAAAATGAACACCGGCCTGCGGATGATGCAGAACTATCACCACTTATCATTGTTTCTCTCTCCCTTTCCCCCTGACAAGCAAGGTAATGAGAAAAATTGGAAATGATCATCAGTGTGTCGAGAGGAAAGGGAGGGCGGGGAGAAACCCGGGGAAACAGAAAGCTCTTTTGTTGAGCTTTCAGATAATCTCTCCCGCTGTTCTGTCCACCTTGGTGTGTGTGTGTGTGGGCGAGCTGGATGAGAAACTGTCGACCACTGAAGCTCTCAACACTCCTCTGTGCTTTAGTGGGCTGATGATAAATGGACCCACTGCTGGTCAGTAAAAGTGGCACATTACTCAGAAACAAACACACACACACAGACAAATTCAGAAAACATTATTTACACAAGTAACTGTTAGATGCATATGTAAAATGAAGGAATGCAACAAAAAAATAAATTTAAAGATCTTTTTAGATTTTCCTTTGGGAGATGGGGTAATGAATATTTTACATAGACAATAGCTGAAATGACGATGTGATGTGTCAGGGGTCGAACTCACAGTGCATTATAATGCAGCTCATTTAACTCACCCCACAGCACTATATAACGTTTGCTCATCTTTCGCCTCGCTATTTTTTGTGTGTTTTAACTCTTCTGATTCAGTCTCGCTGCTCTTTTCAACGCCGACCCTGCCTGCCTGAACAGACAGTTAGCAACTAGCGAGCGAACACAGTGGAGTATTTAGCAGCGAAAGAGCCGGGTGGATGGGGACCTAAATCAGAGCTAAAAGAAGAGTGAACATCGGTGTTACATTTATTGGCTGGTCAGGCACATGATTCTAAATGAAACCTCATTTTGCTTTGTGCCTGATGGATTTGTAACAGGCATCTTTTTGCCAAGTAGCCCATATCAAGTTCACAGGTTGATAATGTGTTAATTAATGTTCACAGCTTGCTCTGCTTCCCCCAAGTAGCCAAAAAAAAAGAATCAATACTGCCTTAAGAACCTTCACGCCTTCAAATTAATGGTAAAATAATGTGCAAAAACAACCTGTAATGGCATCATAAATCAAATGTGTTATTTTCTGACATTTTTATCACTTTTAGTTTTATAACTGTTTAGTATTTGGACGTTAGGACAAACGTAATATGACAAAAAGGACTGATTGTAGTTGGACACATGGGATAGTAAATGTATTATAAAGCTTCACCTTGTGTTAATCCTCACCTCTTAAAACCAGAAAGCCCTTCTCCTTCAGGCTTTTCTCCAAACTGTGTTTAATTACCTACCCGGGAGATACAAAATGTAAGTGGGAGGATGGAGTTTCTCACTTGTACAACCATATTAGCAATATTGATGTGAGTTGGGAGAATAATAATGAATAATTTCTCTGTTTGATTAAGTCCTCTGTGTTTTACAGTATGTGCCTAAAAATAATTTGTTGAAACAGCTGCCGGGTCCTTGTGTTTTTATATGCATCCAATTCCAGCTGTCCTGTGAACCGGTGGCATCTTCATTTCACTATTCCTTTGTAAGGACTGTGACCACGGCAGCTGTCTCTTTTGCGTTCGAGTGAATCGGTCCTCTTTCTCACGAGGAGTTTCACCACAAAGGCTGCTGAAGGTCGTCATCGTGGATGAGATGAGGGAGGAGAAAATCAATAGGGCGCCAGTGTTGAGTGATGAACTGACTGCCTTTGTTTTATTAGAAATTGGTCCCCACCTTAACCTACATCCTCCCTGTTCTAAGACTCTGAGACATGTCAGCCTCTGCCTGACTTACACCTCATCCCGCCAAAGCTATCAGATTAGCAAAGGTTGCGGGGGAAAGAGTAATTTTCTATGTAGAGTCACACAGATCACGGATCACAGCTGAGGCAATTTTCAAGGCTCCGCTGCTTACCAAGGGCAGTTTCTGAAACTCTGTTTTAAGTGCACTAACATCAGTATTCAGTGTAAAGCTATATGCTGCCAGACAGAAGAGAGGAATGTCAGCGAGAAAAATTAGACGAGAAAAAGATGTACGTCATGTTGCATCAGTGTATTACATCTTGCTGTAAAATTGCTTTGTCAAATTGTCAGAATGACCCCGCGTAAATGTAAAGATCATACAGAGGCGCCTTCAAAAGCAGTTACTCAAATTGCTTCGAGCTCCGCAGTTGTGAACAGGCACAGGCATAACTTTGTATGCGATACCCTCGCCCTCGTCACCTGCTGTTTGAACTGTTTGAACAATCGTACCACTGAACCGTTGCGGTAAATGCGTAGACCTGTGATGCCAGCAGAAAAAGAAGGCGATATCTCAAAAAAGTAAAGGTCACGAAACAAAATACAGTCAGCGGTCTCTGAGCACTGAAATGAGAGTATGGCCAGAAAAACATGCAGTATGTGTGTTATTTGAAGGTGGACATCTGGGAAATAACCTTAGAGCACTATAGCTTAAAAGTCTTAAGCCATATTGACGTGGGGCATTATTTAGTAGTGGGATTACTATGTATGCTCAAAATCAAGAGGACTTTTGGTTATCTTGGGATGGATTTGTAACAGTATTTGGGTTTTTTTTTATGTTTCACTCAGAAAGTTGTGTGCACTTGTTGTTTTGCAGCCCCTTTACATTAAAACTAACATCCTCATATTGTATCTCAGCTAAAGCTTATGCCTGAATTTTCTCTAAATCTGTTTGCACACTTAATTGCACCATGCCGCCTGGAATTGGATTTTCTTTACCCCAGGGGTGTCCCAGTAGCTGTCTGGTTAAACTACATATACATAATTTTTTTCCACATGTCCCTTGTTTGATCCTGGTCTCTGGGCTTTTTGTAGCATGCCTCACCCCTTACCAACAATGCTGACTGTGCTCCAAAAAGGAAATATCATTGTTTTTCAGTTTTTCCGGTTTTCCGATTTTGTTTTCAAATCAAAAAACGAACTGCTTGAACGTACATGCCTTTACAGAGCATGCCAGATACTGCTCACTGCTGAACTTTAATAGTGATGTTGGATCACAAACAGTATATCCATGTTTGTCTCTGGTCTCTGGTGAAAATTCTTCTTCCTGTTTTGCTTGAGGTGAAGAGACAAACTGTATGCACTTGCAGATCAACACATATATTAACCAGTTTACACCATGTTAATGTTCTTTTGTGAAGGATAATAATAATAGGCATAATGGAAAAGAAGTAAAATGATTTTGTTTTGGGGTGAAATTTACTGTTATGATACTGGATATGGTTTGTGGATAGTAATGTCAGTCCTATGAGCCAGTGACAGAAGTGGTTTTTCACTAATGTTAGGATTATGTTAATGGACCCCAAACAGCCTATTTCATTAGAGTGGGGAGTTTAACTAAATGATAACACATTTTCACAAAAAGAAAATCACCAACGTGCTTTGTTGACAGCAGTTTCCCAGAAAAAACATACATATAGGAGGTGGAAGATGGGACCATAAACATCTGGTAAGATTAAAAAAACATTTGTTACCCCAGGGGTTACTGATGATATCATCCATTACTGACACTGTCAATATTGGCATTCGTATCAGCCTTTAAAATCCAATAAGAGTGGAGCTGCTGAATCAGCAGACCACATTCACAATGTGCATTGCTCAATAATAAAATCTTTAATCTTGAATCTGTGCTTCAACAAACAATTTCTATTTCTTGTCAGTAAAGACATTTGAAAAATGGTGCTTTAACACACCTTCCTTATATCAGTAATGAGAGTTACCTCACTTGAAATATGAATAAAAATAATTGAAACATTACTTTTGATGGACTTTGCTGCACTTTTAATGTGCTCATTTCTCTAAATGTGAAATATTCAACACAAAAATCAGCTTTTAATTAATAGTTTACTTTCTTAATTCCCCATATCTGCAATGAGAGATATTCTAGATCATACTGCTTGTAAATTGGAAGAAAATTGTAATGGCATCATATTTTTATTTTAAAAAACACAATTCTAGATTGTATTTTAGTGACCAAAAAGAAACAAAAAAAAATCCAAACAAAAATTATAAACTAGACAAACAAAATTAGACATGGCTTTTACTTACACTAATCACAGTTGAGATCATGAAGACAGTTTTTCCTTACAGCAAGAGAAATACCTACCGCTTTGTGGGGATTTATTTTGAAACAGTGATTCCTGAATTTTGGACACAAGAAGCCAAAAGCATGTGTGTCATTTTGATTTGGCTTGCAATTAGAGTGAAACCTGAAAAAGGATGCAGTGGTTGCTTGGCAATCTCAGTTTTGAGTTGTCTCAGTAGTGATCTCAGTTCAAACGATGAATAGCATGGAAAGACCACAAAGATCAAACATGGTGGAGTTACCAACGGTGTCCGTAGACATCATCCTAGCGCTGATCGAATCTTTTGTTATTTGATTATCAACAGAACAGTGGACAGAGTTGAGGGCAGGTTCCCCCGATGATGCCACCAAAGTTATTTTAGCAGAGCTGCTGTTGGACTTAATAACAGCTGTGTCCAACGATTTATTGAAAGCTCTTAGCAGCACACAGGACAAGATCTTTGAGGAGATGTTCTCAGCAGTCTGGGCGACACGCTGCCTCAGAGTTTTGCTGAGGTCCTCAACATTGAAGATGAAGTCCTGTGTGTGAGCTCAGAGCGTTTATCTGAATTAGTTGCAAAGGAGGTTGCAGAGAGTCTCAACTCTGCCCTCCCCACTAGCATACATAGTGCAGATCAGCCTGGAAGAATTAAAGACTTAATGCCATGTTGTCTCATTTGAGTGCAATGTTAAAGACATTCATGGCCAAAATGAAAATTGTCTGCACACCTCAACCACGCAGACGCAGAAAAAGTAAAGACACCGCACAAGAAGATCTCCACATGGAAGAAGAGGAGTCGTCAGACATTGAAGACACCCATCAGTCATCAGGGAGAAAAATTGAATCAGGGACCCTGACAAAGTTTGAGTCAGGTAGCTCTGCAACAGGAACAACTTCCTCTGACTGAGCAGGCATCACTTATGTCTCTAAATCTCCACTCAAAACACTGAAGACAGAGACCCCAGAAAAGATCTCTTCAGGGGGCTAAAGGGGATAAAGAAACTGTCAGAGTTGTCCAGGACATAATTAGGAAAGAGGCGAGTCAAATCATAGAGCCTCTTTTAGATGACCTATCTGATGATGAATTCAAGCTGCTTACGATCAAAATCTTCTGTGGAGATTGAAACTGTAGCTGAGGAGATCGCTCAAATTGTTGAAAAGGTGACATTCAGAAAAGTCAGACAGGTCCAAGTCCAAAACCAAAAGACAAAAGCAAAATGTCAACAAAGGAAGTGTGTCTTAAGATCAAGACCTTTTTAGACAAGTACTTTGCCCAAGCCTGGATATACAGGCTAGTGGCACAATTGAAGAAAAAATTCCACAAAGATTCCAAAGTCAAAAGTAGGGAGTCGATAAAGTCGCTTATCGCTGAAGTCGACTCTCTGCTTCTGACCTAGGATGGTAAAGAGCCACAGAAATGTGAAAAAATGTGAAAAAATCTGCCAAAGCCTTCAAATTCACAGAGGAACTTAATGAGTTTCTCTTCCATCCCGTTGTGGAGCATATGCCCACAATTATCCCTTAAACGAGCAAAATCTTGCCAAGGCTATTTTTAAACATCTCTGTAAGAAGTGGAGGTGTCCCGAGATGGTGCTGACTGCCATCACGTTAGTTCATGATACGACCGAAACGCAGTAACGCCATCAGCAGGTTCTTCTGTGCAGCAGGAAGAGTCATCTCCAGGCCCTTCCATCCAAGAAATTTGTAACGCAGGGTTGACATCATTTAGGTGGCGTGTAGCATTCATCTTGAAGGGAAAAATATTATATAATATAATATATAGAATATATTTAAATATATAGTTTCTATTTTTTCCTTCAAGATAAATACAATAAAAAACTCAAGTCCTGCCTCACATCCAGGTTACCTTCTCCTCCACTGGCCTTTGTCCTTTATTGAGGCACAGAGGCCAGTGGAGCAGGAGGTTACCTGGACATGGGGCAGTACTTGAGTTCTCAAAGCCACCTAAACGTTAGATTGTGTTGTGTGTCTGGTTCCCCAAATTTCAAAACCAAGCAATAACTAGTTTTATATAATTAAATAAAAACAACAACAGCAAGAAATTCATTTTTCCTGCTTATCTCTCTTATTATTTGCTTATTATTTGCTTTCGGGACAGAGCTCAGTTGATTCAGTTTCACCTCTAAATTTCATTTGTAAAGAAAACATAAAAGAAAAGAAGAATTCAAAGCAAAAAAAAAGAAAGAAAGAAAACCTGAATTGCATCAAATGGAACGGGACATTTGCAAAAAAAAAACCATAAACAACTTTAACATTCCTGTGGGCACAGAAAACTATGTAGTTTGCACCAGAAATTTCCCGTGCCCACAAGAAAGTTTCCTGTACAAGTGTCAGGAAATGTTTTCAGAACTACTTAAACTTTCATTAACTGGCATGTTTTACAACATTACTATAGGTTTTGAGTAAGAAATATATGTTTAAATGCAAAAAAAACAAAAATCAGAAATTTGAATTTTTCATGTTTTTACTGAACAATTCATTGTTATCACACATGAACAAGGATTAGAACATCTCATCTTTTTCCTAGGACTGTCCAGGCGTCTTTCTGGACAGTCCTAGGAACTAACAACAGTTTCTTTCCAGCTGCAGACACGGGCCCACATTGCACTTCTCACTTCTGCACTTCTCTCTGGTATAGCAGAACCTTTAGTGAATGGATAAAGAAACAAAAAATAAGCTATAATCAGATACATTTGTTCGTTGAGCAAAGGAATAACTTGTGCCAGATGTTGCTAAAAAAATAAAATATATAAACAAAATGCAATACAATAAACACAAAATATAAACCACATAGAAATAAATAAAACACCAGGACTTTGTCCAATAATATGATATATAAAGTATATATATATGACATATATAGTAAACAAAACAAAAGTAAGGTAAACTTAGTAAAGAAATAAGTAAACGGAGATAGAAAGTAAAAAGTAAATGTTGAAATTCATGTTAGCAAAGATTTTCAAAAAGTAGCTAGTAGTATTAGCTAGTAAGAAATACCTACACAATATTGAAGAGAAAGTAATGCTACAGCATGTGATACTGTGAAATAATACTTATAAATACACTGCATTTTTACTAAAACATCATCTTATATGTTTTATGTACTTACTCTTCTTCATTTCTGACAAAATCCACCAGTGATAAAAAGTCTTTTCATAGTCATGCAGAGTAAATATGACTGTGTATTGCATATACCTTATACACATGTGGGGTCATGCAGAAGGAAAACACTCGTAGTTTTGTAATGTGTTCTGCGCTGACAATGCTGCAGATCCCTGGGCCACAAAGCAAAATCTCATCTTCTGCAAAGGACTTTCCATTATTCATCATTATGCATGAAAATAAACCGATTCTTTTAAATTTTTGTTTCAGAGAAATTCATTTGTTCATTTATTATACTATGTTCCTTAAATGCCAGTTAAATCCAAGAGCATTTTCCATATTCTGTTTTATATTATCTTTAGTTATGAATTTTATTTAGGTGTATAATTTATATTTGAGGTATATATTTTAGTCTATTACTTAAGTTTATTATTTATTTTACTTCTACACCCATTTTGCACATGTGGTCTTTTTTTCTAAACATTTTTGAGCATTGTTTTACGGAGCCAGGGGCTCAAGGATTTCATTGCCAGCGACTACTCCATGTAATTGTTGACTGTGCATAATGAGGTCTTGTATGCTGTTTATCTGACTGTTGTTGGTTGCAGCTATTTTTTTCAGATCACGCTCTCAGTCTGTGCCACTTCCCTCCATTTTTCCTTGCCTCTATGAAGCTCCCCTACCTCCCCTGTTTATTCCCCTTCTCTCTCTCCACCCCATGTCCTTGTTACCACCATCACGCCTCCTCCCTCCCCTTATACTGTGCTGGCTTTTTTATTCTCGCTCTCTGTCCATTCACCCGGCTCACCTGGGGCAACGCTTTGATGCTTGGTGTCAATCAAGCTACCCCGCGGATAAAACGCATCTGTACGTTATGGCGCTGTTCCAAGCTGATGTCTCACATAGGCGGTCAAACACACACGCACACACACATAAACAAACAACTACACACAACACAAAGACATAGTCCTATCTTTCATGATGCACTAAGCGACTCCCAGTGGAACGCTTTTGGGCTGATCACTGATTGACAAACAGGTGAGTGACAGCAGTTCATATAACAACCACTCACGGGCATGCAGAGTAAATATGACTGTGTATTGCATATACCTTATACACATGTGGGCTCATGCAGAAGGAAAACACTTGTAGTTTTTTAATGTGTTCTGCGCTGACGATGCTGCAGATCCCTGGGACGCTGATCTGTGGACTGCAAAAATACTATGGATGCTGGAAAACCCCAGGGTGAAAAAAAACATGACTCACACATCTCCTCCCCATCTCGACCGCTCCACTGAGCTGGCTTGTTAATTATTAATTAGTAAGTGCGATTTATTTTTAATTTCTCCCATGATCTTGGCCTCTCCGTGCATCATCAGGTAACTTTGCGTTCCTCTTGGTCTCCCTGTGTATGTATGTGTGTGTGTGTACATGAGCGTATGAGCATACACATCACCCATAAACTAATTGCTTTTCCCCGGGGCTCTAGAATATGTGAAGCCTGAATCAGCTATTGACTCTGTCCTCCTTCATTAGAAGAGTATAAAATCACTGCTATATTGATTCCTCTCTTGAACCTTTGCTGATCTGAACATTGTTTTCTGTCTGTCTCTCCACCTTTTTCCCCCCAATTTCTTTCTTTTTCTTGCCATCCCTTCCTACTTTACACTTTATGGACCCATCATGACTGCAAACTCCAATTCTCTGTCCTCACCTTCGGCTCCCACTTATCTATTTAACGTCCCTTTTTCTTTCCCAACTGTTCACTTTCCTCTCCTATCTTGCCCTTGTTGATTCACAGTTGTAATAGTTAATAGACAATACATTGTGTCTGGGTGATGTTGGGGTGACTTCTCCCTCTGTCGACTGTGAGTGAAACATGATTTGACTGACTTCCTTTCTATTTCAGGCTCTCCCACAGCAGTTCCCATGGGGTTAGGGTTAGACGTATGAAGACGTCTTGGCTCAAATCAAGAGTCATTTTAATAAATGTGAAGCATGAATATGGAGGTAGTCTGGAAATAAAACAATGATTCAAACACTCTGGAGCAGTGAAAAAGATGTGTAGAAAGTTGAAAGGTCTGTAGCAATTATGTGTTATATGAGTTTCAATACTTTACTACGCCGCTTCAGATGAGTGGCAATGCCAAAAGCCCTTTTATGGATGTTTGAGTCAATCACACACTTATTAGCTTTCAGCATTCTGCAGATAAGATGTAAAACTTGATATTGCTGCCAACAAGGCAAGGTAACACATCAAACATAGATTTTTCTAGATGTCTAAGTCAATAATTTACTGGAGTATTTATGTTTGTGGCGATGTTTACATGCTGTGGGTGGAAAAGCTACTGAAGCAAAGATGACTTTTTGTGAGCCACTTTCACATTTTTCACAACAGATGGCAATGAAGGGCACATCTGCAGGCACTTCTGCTGATTTACTTCTCATGATGTGTGTGTGTGTGTGTGTACATGTGTGTGTGTGTGCATGTGTATGCACATGTGAATATGTGTGTGTGTGTTTTTTTTTAGTGCATTTATGCATTATGTCATCTCACAGAAGCCACTGCAGTAAGCCTGACCTCAGGAGGGCCAGGGCAGGTGGAGACGGTGACTAGGGCGACAGCGTACCCGAGAGAGAGACGGGGAGCGACTGAGTCAGACTGTGACAGATAAAGAGAGACAGTGAGGAAAAAAGTGTTACTGGCCGGTAAGCGAGGGAGATAGGGGGTCCAAGGAAAGGAGACGAGAAGGGCGGGAGGGGGCAAGGGGTGTGAGGACAGCGGACCGAAACAGCACAATACTCTTGGGGGTGAAAGGATGAGAAAGAAAGAGACAGTGACAGAGAGAATTGGAGCTCCTGTGTCACTTTGAAGAGGACATGTCTTCTGTCTGACCTTTTCAGACGAATTCACACCCCTCAACCCTCTCCCTCTTGGATCTCACCCAACCTTTAAAAAAAAAAACTGCCCTCTGTGGCTCCCCCTAGCTTTCATCGTATGTTTTCCAGCTCTTTTCTCACATAAATATTGGTGAGCGAGGGCAACGGCTCTGACCTCTTGAGCAGCTGCTCTCCACTGGGAATTTGGTGTGGTAATTTGGCAATTAAAGCTCATTCTACTGCTCTGCACTTGACCCTCAGCTAATGCCCAAAATGTGGCACAACTGCTGAGCGGGAGGCTGACAAGGCGGCCCCTCAACAGTAATAAATACTGTAAAAAAATCCCTGGATGTCTTTTTTTACTACATTTTGATGCCTTGCATGTATGTACCTGTATATTTTCTCTGCTGCTATATTTGGGTGGCACAGTATAGTAAGTATTTGCATCCTACAGATTGGGCCTAGGTCCTTTTTTGATGCATTTTCCCTCCCACTGAGTCTTCAGATTGCTTCAAACATTAAAAACCATGAATGGAAGCTAAGTATAAGAAATACTCTGGCACCCGTCTCAGATCACGCCACTTGTGACAGAACTAGAGTTGATCCTTGGGCGCTACCCTGTCTGTGACTGTCAAATGCAGACGACAGATTTCCTTGTGGGAATCGATGAAGTATTAATGTAGAATTAAAGTGGAGACATAAGAGTGAGAGTCACTATTGGTTGCAAGGTTTGGTATCATTGACGGTTTGTAGCTAAACTAACTTCAGCTCAGGAGCATTATTTGTTGTAGTTTGTGATTGAATTAAATATCGGTTTGAATCCTTCTGACCAAAACATCACAGCCTAAATAGTCTTATTTAATGTCACCCACAGCAGTACTGCCAACAGCAATCAGCCCATACCACGTTTTTCATCTTTAAAGAAGCTATACCATTAGTGCCACATCCGGGCCCCTTTGCCGTAGAGGTATGCCTTAGTGTCAAATGAATGCAATCAGTGCATCAGTCCGTTATGTGTGTAAATTATTCATATTCACCTGTTCACACTTGTATATAGCATGTGCAGCCACTCACGGCTTACTGTGGACCAATTAACTCATCCGCCTGTGTAAAATTTAATGAAGGTATCACAGGTAATTCCATTACCCATGAACTACTCAGTATAGTATATATAGTACAGTTTATTACGACCCATGTATAATATACAGTTTATTACGACCCATGTATAATTTCCATATATGATTGATGATAATGTTCTCTGTACATGTGGCATCTATTGCACGTCTGTCTGTCCGTCCCAGGGAGAGGGATCCCTCATCTGTGTGGCTCTTCCTCAGGTTTCTTCTTTTTCCCATAAAGGATTTTTTTAAAGTTTTTCCTGACCCGGTTCGAGGGTCTAAGGACAGAGGGTGTCACAACTGTACAGATTTTAAAGCTCTCTCTGTTTATGATTTTGGCCTTTAAATAAATAAATTTGATTTTGATTTGAAAATGCTGACGATGGATGTAGCAGTGCTGCTCTCTGCAGGACAAACTATGTAACTACATTTTTTGATGTTAACGAAGTCACACACATCCAGTTATGTACAGCAGTGGTGGAAATACACAATAAGTACAATTAGTTAAGTACTGTACTTAAGTACAATTTTGATGTACTTACCTGACATACTTTGTGCTGGATTATACTAAGGGAAAATAATGTACTTTCTACACTCCTACATGTATTTGACAACTTTAGTTATTAGTGACTTTGCAGATTCAGATTAATAATACAAAATATACTGAACAAAAAAATGATTATGTAAAATTATGGATTAAGATAAACCTTTATTGATAACTGGAAAAAAAAAGATAAACTCAGTGATAATGTTTCATCTTTACCAGCTGCACCATTAAAGGGATGAACATCTTAGTGCATCAATAATTATACAATAATATAGTATTTCTTATTCAAAAATGAACCATTCTGCATGATGAGTATTTGTGCTTTTTTTACTTTAAGTATATTTTGATGCAAATACTTTTGTACTTTTTAATGTAGAACTTTTACTTGTAACAGAGTATATCTACACTGTGGTATTATTACTTTTGCACAACTAAAAGATCTGAGTACTTCTTCCATTTCTGACATACAGCTTAGTTTTTTTGGACCTTTCTGGAAAGCTATATAAAAAAGTGTTATAACTGTTGCTCATCTAAGGCCTACAAACTCCCACCCGCAGAAACATGGCTGACACAGTGCAGATGTGAGGTTGAATCTGTTGGGCATCTCTAACAGTAAGACTATGATTTCTGTTAATTTATAAAGCCCTTAATGGCAACTTACCATCATACATAATTCTTTATTAAACTGGTCCTACAGTAACTATTCAACCCTTTCAAGTTATTGGCTAATGCTAGAAATCCCACGTACAAACACTGAATTTAGAAAAAGTGCAGTAGTGGCCTTTTGTCAACACTTCTGTTTTACTTCATTAAAACCCACATAGGCACCATAAAAGACAAGTTGTATACAGGCAAGATAAAGTTCACTCTCACTACCTGAATGTAAATGTAAATGTTCCCCTGGTGTCCACAACAAACAAACAATACAACTGACAAAATAACTACTGGTGATAATAACAATCAATAGTGAAATGGCTTTTTACACATGCTTTTAGTTTCTGTGCTACACACACTTCACAACGCACATTAAAATATAATACAATTACTTCACATGGCCAAGTTAAAACCATAATATCCAACTACTCCTTCTCTTGAAACTGAGTTCAGAATCAGAATCAGCTCTATTGGGTAGGTGTATGTATATATGCAAGTAATATGGCTCTGGTTTTTACTACACTCTCACTGTACATGCACAGCAATGTTAAACAAGGTAAAAATAAACATGAATAATTTGTACAAGTATAAATATATTTAAATATATATACTTTATACTTCTTCTCTTTTAATCTGTACTCTTGGAAATGGAAATGATTGCATGCTCTCAATGATTTATCGAGATTTAACTCCTTTGAATAAGAATGAATGAATGAATGAATGAATGAATGAATGAATGAATGGATTTCTCCATCTAACTAAAAGCAGCAGTCTATCTGACATTCTCGCGATATTTTAAGTCCCGCGATACTACGTGCGTCAGATTCGAGCTAAACTGGAGGGAGTTTGTGTGTTTGTGTGTTTGTGTGTGTGTTTGTGGCTAACAGGCTAGCACAGCAGAGATAATTTATCTACAAATAACCTGCTCCTCTTCACTAATAAGCCAGCTCCGAGGTGAGGATATTACCCTTTCTAAGCGAGCGTATAACAACGTCAATGCTTTCTGGCTCTGTTAAAACCGATAGTTTAGCAGCATCTGAACACACTTTATATGTAGCCAAGTTAGCATTTTACGTAGTTTATATTAGAGCCACAACAACAGTTTCAACAGCTAAATACAGAGACACGACGGGGAAATGTCAGAATAACATTATCTAACGTTACAGACGAAATATTAGCTTTTTGTTTTTAACTCGCTTGGACAACTTATTCTGGTGTTTGTGAGAAACACAGCTCATATCAGGTACTGTTAAATGACTGTCTCTTATTTTAATGTGTAACTGCAAACTACTGGCGGCTTATAACTTCAAGCTAATGAACCTTGGACATATTATCACAAGAGTTGCAAAGCCGTAACACAATACAGTCTAAATAAATAAATGAAGTTATTTATTTATGTATCTGTTTGTCTGTCTGTCTATTTGTGTCTATGTCTGCCTATTTGTCTGTCTGTCTGTCCATTTATCAATCAGTCTATATATCTTTCCATCTGCATTTTGCTCTATCTGTCTGTCTTTGAACCTACTCTGCTCCCTTCTGATTAAATATTATCTCCTGAAATTATCATGTTGTGTTTTTAATTCTGCAGTGTAACTTCACCGACTCCCGCTCTCTCTCTGATCCTCCCTTTTGTGCGCTGCAGCAGCAGTGACTCTCAGAATGGATTTAGAAGATGACACCACTGTGTTAACAACCTTGAAGTCCTTCAATTCCTTTATCAGCCGCACTGAACCTCCACAGCGGCTGTCAGAGCACCCAGCGGGGAGCGGAAACCTGCAGAGCCAGTACAAACGCAGCATGGAGGTATACAGGAACTGACAGCATCAACAGTAAGCCACGCACAGGCGGTATTAACATGCAACCTCTCCACTGACTGACTTGTCTCTCCTATTAGTTGTTGGAAGCAGCGGAGAGGGTTCACTCTAAGAATCGCTACCTTCAGTTGGACCAGGAGAAGAAGCACATGGAGCTGAGTCACAAGCGAGCTCGATTTGAACTGGAGAAGGCTGCTTCTGACAGTGCACGAGAGTTGGAGGTACAGGTCACGCATCCTTACACATATGAGTAAATGGTGATAATGAATATTAAAGTAGAAGTGGGATCTTATTTAAAAATTACTTTCAGGCACATCACCATATCACTATGTCCTGGAAGTAGTGCATGAGACGTACAATTAGTTAATTTATGATTAAAAATCAGGCTCCTCTGGCTCTGCCTGCAGCCTTTAAGGCCATTAGACAAGAATCCACCTCGCCTGGGTAAAAAACAACCAATCAGAACAGATAATTTGTTGGAGCTTCATTTGTTGGTCCTGCACAGGCTTTGTCCTACTGTGTGTGCTAACTCAGAATGCACCTAAAGGCAGATAAAGAACAGCCAAGTGACCAAGCAATGAGAAAACAAAGGTTTACACTAAAAAAAAAAAAGCGATGCAGCGATGCTGCAGTGAGGGGCTTTGGAGGCAGGCTGGTGCCCATTGTAGTAAGAGGAGCAGGCAGCTGGAAAGTACACTTGCTCAAAAAGAGCACTTTTAGTATCATGAATCTATCATGAATCTACGTCTTACCACACCTTATGGTACTGCACAAATTTAGTACACAGGATTTTTCTTCTCTTACCCAGAGATTCTCACATGAGCTAATAAGTGTCAGAGAAGACATTGGGTAAAACCTGTTTTTCATTCTTTTATGTGACAGCATGAGGTTGATAAGAACCAAGACCTCTTGGGGAGAATAAAAAAGTTGGAGGAGAGAGAGACTGAGGCAGCTAAGCGCCTATCAGAGCAGGTGGAAGCAAATCGTGCTCTCCGTAAGAACCTGGAGGGCCTGAACAAGAAACTGGAGGAGCGAGATACGAGACTAAACACTGCTAACCAGGTACACACACTCTCGTACACACATTGCATTTGTACGCTGGCCATGTCTTCTATGTTATGTTGGCTTACTTCTTAAATCTGTTCCCAGACAATAAGTTCTTTGAAGGATGAGATCAGAGAGCTGAAGCAGAAGATTCAAAACCAAGACTCGACAATTTCTACTCAGAACCTGGAGAAGCAGGAACTGCAGGAGCAGTTAGACTTACAACGCAGGTACAGACGCATACAGAGACTGATACTTGCTTTGTTTCATGCTTTTGGATTGTGGACTGTACTGCATAAGATAAATGCTGACCACACACTTCTCTCTGATTGATATTATAATCAGGAAGAATCAGGAAGTCTCTCAGCTTTGCCAAAGTCTCCAAGCTGCCCAGTCCTCTTGCTCAGAGCACATCATCAAAATCAAGGTATGTTACACAGAGTGGATGTTACTTTTTGCCAGTCTGTGATCTCAGTTTGTCATTACATGCCCAATTTAAATCACAACATGCCCCTGCCCACAATTCAGAGATGCACTAGTTGAAATGGTTAGTACAACAAGCAACAACCAAGTCATGTGCATATGAACATACTTAATTTCATATCTGTATCTGAACTACTTTTCTCAAGTTTGTTTCATGTTATATTCTTTAAGAGGGCTTTTACAGTGCACTAAATACATACTGTTGGGATTTTTCCTTGTGGTGATTTCTCCCTTCATGCTTTGGCAGGAGTTGGAGAGGCGTCTTGCCCTTCAGGAGCAAGATGTCGCCATTGTGAAGACAGTTAAGTCAGAGGTGGCCAAAGTTCCAAACCTGGAAAAGGAGCTGAAGCGCCTCAGAGATGACAATGCCTTCCTCAGGTCAGGTCAAGGTTTTAATGCTTCCAAAGGGTTTCACCTTTCAGTAGAATAGGTAGGGTTTCATTTTTAAAGACCACAGTGCGACCGCATGGTGCTCAGGAATTGTGCTTTGAATCTCTTGACATGTCGGTGTGACTTGGGTTAGTCAGGTGGATGGTATAAGCAGTATAAAGAGAGCTGTATATAGAGCAGAACAGAGATGCGGGTTGTCATATCCATGGAAAAGAAATTTTTGTAATTAAGGATCTAAAATTCACTCATCAGTTGTGTCAGTTGTGTCAATTAACAGGGCTCAGCGGGTGGACATGTTGCTCCACCAGAAACCTATCAAGATGCACAGTAGGGTGCAGATTCACGAGATTATTTTTTATAGAACATCTTAGTTGTGATAGTGAGTTAGTTAAAATTGCCCTCATATCAGCATAGGAAAAAACGTTGGTCATCCCTTTAATTGTTGATTGTACTATACAATTGTCAGTCAGCACAAGCCTTTTTAATCGTAACTGTTATAATAACTCCTTGGGTCTGATTTACTGAAGGAAAGAAAGCTCACACTATTTACTGCCTAGTGAAAGCATGTTTTAATGTAGGCACAAATCAAAAAATTTTTAGATCTACCTGGTTTGCACTTATCTTAGTAAATAGGTGAGTCGTTATTTGCATCAAAGCACTGAGGATTAATACTTACCTACAGAGCCAACTATTCAGTTATTTTCTAGGAGTCGGACTACTACATGTGTGCCCACCAAACATGTTTTTATTTCACCATGTCTCACCCTGCACATTCAACGGAGAATATTTCATGTTTAGAAAAATTGATGAATTATTAATATTGTAATAACTTGAGGAAACTCTTGCTGATTTATTGTCACTTCCTGGCTGTTCATTTTCAGCACTGCATTTGAAGTGGCCTTGGCTTAGGCTAATTACCTGAGTAGATCTGAATGACTTCAAATAATTAATTACAAACATATCATGATATATACCGTTAATGTTAGTGCTTCAAATTATACCGAGATATACATATACTACCCAGCCCTAACTTGGGTCATAGTACCACACTAGGAGGCGTTAGATGACTTTGTACATATTGTTTTTTGTTCATTGCTCATATCCTCCAACCCAATCACAATATGTTCAACTTTGTTATCTGTATTCTACAGAGTTTATATGCTGTAAAGGCACATTGTGTGTATAATCGCAGTGAAAAGAAGAAAAATGGGGGGAAAGTAGAGCCACATGAGAAATGTTAACCTACCGTCATGACAAACAAAGTACAGAAATATATCATACAGTATGCACATGATTATTCCCCATTGCTGACAGTGTTCTCATAATAAAAACATCAAAGTATAAAACTTAATTAGCTATCTCAAAAGCACAGATTAAGAATAATAATAGATAATAATAGAATAATAATAATGTGGCTGGGGTTAGCATAACTGACTGCTTCGTCCTGTCGACCCTTTGCTAGTTTTGAGACAGTTTTCATTAATAACATCTATTGGCCGCTCTCTGAAATACTAAAATTTGCAAAACTGTGCCATTTCTAAACCAGACACCTTAACTTTAAAGTTGATTTTTTGGTGTTCACTCCGTTCTGTCTAGGGAGAGCAGAGAGAATTGCAGCCTGTTGAAAGAGGAGGTGGAGGGTCTGAGGAGGAAGCTGGAGAGGATGGAGAAAACGAAAGAGGAGATGGTCAATATTGAACTGGAGAAAGAGGTAGTCTTTTTTTCACCATTATAAACAGCAGATTAAAAGTTTGCTTGTATCAGAGCGCACCGATTTTTGACCATTTTTTGTTAACTCACGATAAAATTCTTTTTTTAGGTTTTATTTTAGTATTTTTAATATTTGTTTAAAGTCCTGTGAAGTCCCCATTTCATATTATTGTAGTGTCATGATATTCAACTGTCATATCGCTTATTTTCTTCGCACTTGACCGCTGTGATGTACCCCCTGCGCATTCACAAACATGTGATCTGTTGTTCCTTTAATCCTTAGAGGTTGGCAGAGAAGCTCCAAGCCTGGGAGAACCTGGGGCAATCTACTGGACTCAACATAAGGTCAGACACTGGCTGTATGTGATTATAAGACAGAAAAACAAGAGGTAGACAAGTGTTCAAAACCTTTTATTAAAAATGTTTTAATGAAATATCAAGGAGTGCCACTAGATAGAGCTGTGGCCACTCCAAATAAATGTGCCTCATCACTGTGGATTGATTTCACCAGCATGTATAGGTGTGTGTGTGTTTGGTTTATACCTGCTTGTGCATGTGCTGAGCGTGTCTCAATGCATCCAGTCAAAACTGGTAATGAGAGAATGATTGCATGTTTCCCTGTGAGCAGTGGAGCAGATCTGTCAGATTATAAACACTGCAGCCTTGTCCGTTGCATGCATGCATGCACTCATGCGCGCACATACACACACACACACCATTTTCTCTCTGATTAACCCTGGCTCTGATGTAAACAGAATGTTAAATGAAATACATCCACACAGCGTATCCTGTTTGTCTTATGCAGCGTGTGTGTGTGTGTGTAAAATATGTGTTACACGTACCTACAAGGCAAGAAGAAAAAACGTAGACATACTGTAAAAATTATGAAATGAATTGAAATCTTCTCCTCATGTAAGGTTTCATTTTAGTCTTATGTAAGGTGCTGTGAAACCTGATAGCATCTTCTAAAAGTTTCAGTTATTAAAAACCCTGGGAGGATCACAGGAATGTAACACTGACCTCGGTTTAATATACACAATAATTTGGTCGGGCTGTCCATCATTTTCTGAAAATGTAAATTTTAAACTCAGTCTGGGCTGTCGTCCTGGGTAAATTGAGTTGAAAATTTGAATCCCTCCTTAAAATTCAAGTGTTCAGAATGCCATGTCATTGGCTGCCTGAGTGCTGTTGCAGAAAAAAATCCTCACCTACCCGTTTGGAAAAAAAAACTGCGTGGCACATACGGCTTCTAAAGGGCAGCCATATGTGTGAGGCTCATACTGATCAAAAGTAAAGGTTAATGCAGCTTGCAAATCAACAGTTAGAAACCCCTTCAAGCTGTTTTTACTGTTTACTAAATGGCCAACATAATTGTCAGGATGTTGTTTTCCCGGCGCAGCCCTGTGATGTGGAGGCAAATGGAAACCAAGAGCGTTTCATTCAGCAATCTGTTCACCTTTACTTCACTCTGTACAAAAGCGCTGCGTGAAAATGAGTATTGATTTGGATTTGTGCATTAGTGGCATATTGTGATTGCCTTATAGGCGCTTAGGTTTTTATTGTTTCGTGATTTGTATTGTGCTGCATCCTTTCAGGTATGTCATTTTTATTTGTCATCTTGTAAGTTTTGTGAGAAAGTTAAAGAATTATGAAATAAGTCGAACTGAATCTAGGTTTATGTCATTATATTGTTGTAAATGAAGTTAAATATAAGTGCAGTTGAACAGCAAGTTTCAGTAGAAAAGAAAATTGATCACACTGCAGTGACAGTGATAATGTAAGATTTAAATAAATGTTGACATCAAAACAAAGCTTCCTTTGCACATTTAGGCTGCCTCTTATTCTGTCATTAAATATGAAATATCTGATATGGGCTGGAGTATTTTTTTTTGCATAATCGCGTGTATTTGTTTATTGATTTGTTCATTTTGCTGGCCTGTAAGTCATTTTTCATAACTGCAAGCTACTTGATGCATTGTTTTGCCTTAGTTTACATATTGTAACTCTTCCTGTCACCACACATTTTGTGGTGGTCATTAGTGGTGTGAAAACAATATGTTGTCGAGCAGTTGTTAATGAGGAGTAAACACACTGGCGCTGTAGTTGAAGAGCCTGTCTCTTGCAACTCAGGATTTGGTTTCTCACCAACCATTTGTGCTGTTTAGCCAGACGAAAATAACTTTTGGACAGAAGTTAACCCTCCCCAACGACAATCAACGTGGCTGCCTGGCGAAGTAGACAAGCCTCACAGCCGCAGCTTGACTTTGCCAGCAGTTGGCTCATCGCTGGTGTTTATTTCCTTTCCTTCTGTTACTCAGTCTGATAACATTGTGCTCGCTCGCGTGCGTACCCATGTGGTTGACAATTGGAAAATAAGAGACAGAAACAGAATGAAAATGTTAATGAAACGGACTGGCTATGAAAACATACGGGGAGGTTTTCTTTTCAGTGTTGTTTTGACCAGCTAAAAAGAAAATTGAAACTGTTGGGTACATGTGTGGCTCTAGAAGAAAGTTAGGAATACAGTTTGAGATATTTGTGTGTGTGTGTACCGTATATGTGTCTCTTCATCCTGTTCATCACAATTATGGATTCCTATTATCATTTTTTATCTTTTTTTTCTATACCTCCACACCCGCTGTAAAGCATTAAGAATCATAGCTCTCAGCAATTTTGATAATTATTGCTCACAAATGCTGATCAGTGTGAGTGGGCTCCTCTTACTGCGAATATTTTCTGAAACTGAACCCACAAAACTTTATAAACTCTGGTGTTGATTCATCTCCCTCTACTCACTTGTGTATGTTCAAAACAAGACTCGCCATGGGCTTCAATATCGTGGCAGTGCATTTACTCTTGGTTATCTTGTAGTAGTTCTTAACTTCACACCCAATAATATCCAACCAGCCTGTTATTTGCAACATCAACAGAGATGGGTGGCTGCTGACCTGCGAAAAACCTCCAAAAAACACCCAGCAGAACACAGAAAAAGAGGCTCTTACATAAGCTGAAGAGAAGGCTAATCCCTCAGTGCTCAGGGAAATGTGGAATTACCTACTTTGGGTACTATAGTTATTCCATCATATGATTCATGAACTCATATTTTAGTCATGAGATTATTTCCATACCTAAGGCTCCACCTAGCGGGAGTAGGAGCGGTGATAAATCCACGCCACACAACTTTCACATGGCTTACTCTGGCTTTCCAGCCTTGATGTTAACCTTGCCGACTTACCCCTCTCTAATTTGTCATATGACTCAGCGGGTTGCCTACTGCTGGAATACAATACCAGACCCCAGACTACCACTGACTCTCTGGTGAAACCTTAAGTTGTATGACAGGCTTGATTTTTATTAAGGGAGAAAAGCAATGTTACACTGAGTGACCTCTTACAGGTAGAAGTCTTTTGCCCTTACGACCACACTTAACCTCATTATGTCGAGTGGCACTATACTAGAAGCTCCAACAAGGTGCATCTCCTCAGGTGTTTCATTTTAACTGCTAGGTGGCAGCAAAAGTAAGATTTTAAGCGAAGCTCCCCTAATGTATGCCCATTTCACAGGAGATAAAGAGATAATGACTTTCTTTTTTTTTTTTTTTTTTGCATGGATCCATAGTTACATGCAGGATTTTGAGTTTGGAGTTCATGTGGTGCATCACCGTTGGCGTTTCTGACCTTCTGCATCGTTGCCCTCCCATTGTGTGTTTGTGTGTATGTGTATTTTGTAATCTGTCAATCTCGTCCACGGAGTGAGTTTGTTTTGTAGAACTGTGACCAGTATTTAGCCCACTATCCTCCTCTCATCTCTCCCTCTGCTGCTCGTGTCATTTTATTTCCCAGCTCCCCACTGGATGACTAACAAAAGAATATGGAAAAACCGTCGTTTTCATCTATTCTCTGTCCTCTCTGCTCTCTCAGTCATATTGATTTTTCGCTGTAAGTGTGCGCGCGCGTGCGTAAGTGTGCGTGTGAGACAACACACACGTGTATGCTAACTGTTCAGTGTGTGTCTTGTCTGTAGGAAACCAGAGGATCTGTCCAGGGAGGTGATTCAGATCCAGCAGAGAGAAATTGCTCTGAAAGAGCAGAACTACACACTCAACAGCCGGTAACACACACTTCTTCGCACATACACAAAATCTCTCTCTCTGCCTTCAGACTTTTTTTTTTTTTGTCTCATACTGCCTGCCTGCATGCCTCTCTCCCCCCATGTATCTATTAGAGCGTATCTCTCAGAAGTCCTTAATTGTCACAAAGTTAATTAAACTGGTCCTGATTCTGATAGCACTCCTGACAGTAACCACTGGTGTGTGAGTGTGTGTGTGTGTGTGCAGTACGTGTTAGAGATTGTGATTGAGAGAGAGGGAATTCACTAATTAAACTTGTCCTGTTTAGGCAGAGGTGATGTCTGTAGGGAGGGCTGCGCGCATGCTCTGGTATATCCGTGCAGAAGCTCAGTCCAGCTAAGAAAGCTTTCATTAGCTAACAACAAGCGTCTCTCCTCTGCCGAGCGTATTGGGCTCATTATGAAATATTAGAAACAGCAGAATGGGAGAGTGGTGGGTGTGGGAGGGAATATAATAGTATAATTATTGTCCTATTGATCAGAGCTGGCACAAATCGCTTCTGCAAAGACTTTCTGGACATTTGAATTATTCGGTGTCAGTCAGGTAAGTCGTCTGTTAGGGAGTATTATTCTAAATTGACTGTGAATTACTTTTCTGAGATTGTCTCAACATTCAGCACTAATCACGAGTTTACCTCTCCCCCTGCCCTCTCCTCTCCCCTGTTATTAACCTTCACACGCACACACAACTTTTTGCTTCCCACCTATTCCCGGTCCATCAGCGTGAGGAGTGTGGAGCGTTCGCAGTCTGAGCTCCGCACCGAACTGTCCCAGCAGCGAGGCAAGACTTTGGAGGAGCAGAAGAAACGGGAGACGCAGGACGCTCTCGTCCGTCGACTACAGAAAAGAGTGCTGTTATTAACCAAGGTGCCAGACAGTCCCAACAGTAGACACACACACACACAAACCTGTAACTTCGGTCGCGTTAGAAAGCATTCAGACTGTGACTGCAAAACCTTTCCGCCATCACCACAATGATTTTACTTTAAACACAAAGCGGGCTCTTCAATCTTGAGGCCAGCGCAGAATGCCTAATCTCCACCTCTCTCCACCCTCTCTCTCACCTTCTGATTGGTCGATGAATGTCACGTGACTCCTCAATCTGTCTGCCTTGCTCCCCTCTGTTCTGCAGTTCCTGACTAGACCTCCCTGTGATATTGATTTCTCAGTATGTGTAATTCCCTAGGTCAACACACTCAGTCTCTCTTAGTACACAAATCACACTCCTGACACACACACACACACACACACACTCAGCACCATAACTAAGCAGGGCTACAGGCATGCTGAAAATATGGCTTGGCCCAAAACTGTTCTGGCAGAGGCCGCATTCAGCCATTTGCACTTTACTAACCATTCAGAAGGTGTGAATAATTGTTGTTTATCATCCGGTCACAATGTATTTTAAAATATATCCATTGCAGTCACTGTAGAGTACTGAGCTTTTTATCTTTTTATTTATTTAGGGATGGTTTTCTGAACATTTTGGTTCTAATCAGCTCAATATTCATGTTATATTAAGCTTGATGACTGTAGTGGAGTCTATTAATGCCTCTCATCCAACCATATCTTCATCTGCCTAAATATATTTAGTCTTTTATTCATGATTTTTATTTAATTTATTTAGTTTAATTCCAGGAAAACTTACACATAGAATAGACATAGTAGAGCTGCAATCAATCAATAATAATTTTGTTATCTGATGTATGATCCCTAATGGAGCCAGATGTAATTAGTTTTAGTCTAACAGTGACTTTTTTGTTCATTTCTTATAACTTTTCAAGATGTACACTATGTAGAAGAAGTAGATTATATAAATCTTGCATTAACAAAGACATTGATTTAACTTTATATCAGGAAAACAGCAAATCACATTTAACAGGCTGAAAACAGAAAAGCATGTGACTTTTTTTTTTTAACTGAGACTTAAAGTCTGAATTTTTTTAATCAACTCTTCAGTTAATCAGTCTAACCTTTGAGCTCTTACATAGGCAGATCTCTAGTTCTTCCACCTGTGGGAATGACTCTAGCCACACATTGACTCACAAATCAATGATTATTAAGTGCGTTGCTCAGCTACACATTGACAGTAGTTATTGAGGAAGTGGAGAACAAATTCATTCCTTCCTTTTCTGCCACAAGACTGCATCTCCTTAATGCTGCTGTTGGCCGGCTGAGATGTTTTGTTTCTCACACACTTTTGGGGGAAAGACTCGCTGACCCATTAGAGGCACAGTCACATCTTCACGCACCAGATAAAGCGGTTGACATAAAAGCAATTTTTAAAAAATAGATGATGAAAACAGTAATGATAGTTTTATCACTCTGTCCTCCCGCTCCCTGTTTGGTTGTTTGTTTGTTTATAAAAATGAGAGTTTTTATCAGAGGGGGACTGACAGATTTTTGATTTAGATTGAGTGAATTTCATTGCACGTTAATACAGTAAACAGCCAAAGGGCCCTGCTGGTTAGGACTGTGGCTGGCCAGTGCATACACACTGACCTCTAAGTGTGTGTGTGTGTGTGTGTGTGTGTGTGTGTACCTTTTTTTTTGGATTTTTTCTTCTGTTCAATCTGTCCTCCTGTTGGTCCTCCCTTTTCCCCCCCTCCAAGTTTCTCACAGGAGCTATTAGGCAATTGTGTAATGTTGCATGACAAATGATGCCGCTTCAGTGCCAAAACAAATAAAGTTGAATCGAGGATGATTTCACATATAGTGTTTTTAAATGAACCAGACTCCGTTATCTTTAAATGGATTATGCTGGTTTTGATCTGGCTAATCACAGACTGAATCTGATTAGGGTAATCATGGTTTGTTTTCAGACACTAGCCCATGAGCTAATCTGACAGGGCGATTGCAGCCCATTATTCATAGAATTTTATATGCTGGAATTACAAGGTGCGTTTAAGCCATTCTGAAAAGATAGCACTACTTAGCAATCAACATATCTGAACTGGTATTTACTGCCGGTATTTATTACCTGACTCCGACCTGAATTGCATACGCGTCCCTAAATTAGCCCTGTTTAATAAAAGGCTATTGAGCTTTCAATGACCCTCAGAATTCATGGATGGTCTCAAGCAGCCTGGCTGTTTGCGAGACGTTTATTAAAAGCCTGATTGCCACAAAATGTGGTCTGCTTTGCTTTGTAATTCAGAGTGGACTGGCACAGTGAAGGGAGGGGAGGAGACGCATCATTCAACAGCCTTGACTGACAGTGAATTTGCATTAATAAACAGGCTGTTTGCCAGTTTTTAAACAGATTAAATTGTTCTCGCCCATCATGTTGCTCGGCAACCAGTGCAGATTTACTATATAACACATGAATTAAATGTAGTAATAATTCATTACTCGTACAAGCTAAAATGGTTTATGAGGTAAAACATTTCACATTTGGTATGCATTGTGAACTTTTTAAAATTAATATTAATTAATAAATGGTATGTTTTCTAATGTTGCTAATACTAACCGCTGCCTGATAATACTGTTGCTTCTGAAGATTTTATACATTAAGTAACTGATAACAAACAATAAAATCTCTACATTATGTATTCTCTTTGACTCCAAAACTCCCTGGGTAATTGAACATATATCAAAAAGTAGAGCATGATTTTATTTTGACATGAAAATTGAGTATATTTTAGTAAATTCAGGTTAGTTGTTGAGAGTTAAGTGGCTAAAATGGACCATTAGGTTCAAAAAGTGTAATGAATTAGAGGGCCCTTTGCTGTTTGTTTGTGTTATGTGTCTGTCAGCTACCATTTCCTTTCCTATCACCCACACTCATACACAGTGCTTTTTTTGTTTGTCTTTCATTGTTAATACATCCTGTAGGTGTCCGACTTCTCTTTCTGTACATTTTTGTTTGTGCTTTTTGGGATACCAAGATGTGTGGTTTCATGTGTGGTAGAGTGAGCATTCACACTCAAAACATCAAGCATGCAGACACACACTGACAGAGACTTGTGAGCTATTTGGAGACGGCGTGTCAGCCCGAGTGACACTGGAGAAGACGTTGACTTGAGGAGGTTTTTATCCTCTTTTCTCTAAGAGAAGCAACTGCTTGGTGTTTTGATTTACTGGACAGAGTACAGTGTTGAGGACACGTCTTTCATTCCAGTATTGTAGAGGAGAAAAAAAATCATTTGAATTATTCAATTATTAAATTATTTCATCACATCTCAGATAAGAGAGATGAGGCAGCATAATATTATAGGCTTCATTTGATTTGTTCTTTATCCTTTGTCTACAAAGACATTTGTCTTTTGATTTGATTATTACATGAGGAGAAATGCAGATGAGCACAACCATAACCCTGAGCTTCTCTTGTCACAGCTTGTATTAGAAAGGCACAGCTGCCTCATACTTTGTTCCTCATTTACATAGGCGTTTGCCTGTCATATTAACACACCAGTCACACAAAAGTAACACAGAAAAATCAGGAAAGAATCAGCTTTGATACACTCAGTTTATTCGCTCTCGTGCACACAGACATTACATAATTGTGTGCTATCTGATACGTAATGTCATGACTTTTTTCTGCTTTGGCTACATGGAAATTTGTTAAGTACACATCAGGATTTTTCTTACATTTTGTTTCGTTATGTTTTTGTGTGTGTGTTGCAGGAGCGCGATGGGATGCGTGCCATACTTGAGTCCTATGACAGCGAGCTGGCGTCTACAGAGTACTCGCCTCAACTCAGCAAACGACTCAGGGAGGCCGAGGACGTACTGCAGAAGACGCAGAACCACTATGCAGAGATGGAGGTACGCGCACTCGTTCACAAACACAACACTTGCATTTTATAGTGTCCTCCTTTAGCTTCCATGTAGCGAAACAAATTGGAATATAAAGTACTTATTTACACTCCTCTTTGCTCCCGGACAATTTAGTTTGCATGCTGTTGAGTGACACTTTATTCATAGCTAAAGGCAGTGTAAATGCATACTGCTCAGCTGCTTTTTGTCTACACGCTCAAAAGACTCTTGCTCAGTAGACAAAATGACACGTATATACACTGAAAACTGATAAAACTGCACTTGTGATACACAGGGGGCATTGTGAGCACCACTGGAACAAAATGGAGAAGGCTCAGTGAATGAACAGCCCACTTTGGATAATATGTGGTTGCTCCTTCCTGCTTTCTGCTCACAGGCTCTGTTTCTGTCAATACTATACATCAGTGGGATAAGGACAGGAAGACATTTTTCAGTTATTGTGTTTTGTATCTGTAACTTTTTTTTTCACCTTTTGTTCTGTGATGCAATGCAGATCCAGCTGACCAAAGCACAGGAAGAGACGGGGACTCTGAAACTGCGCCTGCAAACGGTAAATATACATGTCCACACTTTCCCATAGTGCTTTTTCTGCCACATACAGACCAAACACACATTATTTTCTTACATTGTTTAAAAGATTTGACCCTAATAAACTTGTATTTGTATTTTGCCTCTAAATAAAAACAAAACAAAAAAAGTATGGATATAAAAAATGATCTAAAACAGAGAACAAGTGAAATTTAGAAACTGTAATTACTGCTTAATGATTAGTCAAATGATCAAAGACATTGAAACGTCAGCCATTAGCGCTTAAGCTGTTATCTGGCAGGTGTACGCTGCCTGTCTGTGAGTCTGTGACTAACGCGCTGACAAACACTGCGTGCCAAACACTCAGCTGGCACACAGTCTAGTCTTACTTAGCATCTGGATTGGTATTTACAGTACAAGAACAGTAGCCTACAAGTGTCGATTACTGTTTCCTCCTCTAATATCCAGACTGAAATGACACTAATTGACAGGAGCACAATACCAATATTGGAGCCTCTTTTTAAATTAAGTGCTTGAAGTGAGTGGTTGCCAAGTTGTACTGAGAAGATGGTGTGCTCTGTGAATGATTTTAACAGTCTAATTTGCGATTTTTGACAGATTAATTGAGTTTGTTCATGTACTGAATTAGCTTTGTGTTTTCTTAATTGAGGGCTGAGGAAATTATGGAAAAGTTACAATAAAGTAGACATGGTATAACACCAAGCAGATGTGACCTAAACTCTCTTACTCACTCTGTGACTCCGTCTTCACTTCTGTGATCTCCCTTCTTTTCATGGCTCCTTGTTGCCGAGGAGACATCAACATAGCCATGGCAATGAGTATTGACGCGTGAAATCCACCTGTCTGGTATAGCAGTAATTACTTCTCCGTCTTGGGAAGACTAGGAGTGAGGATGAGCTGAAAGACAGACAGATGCTGTCAAAAAAAAGAAAGAGGAAAATGGGTGTGCAAATGGAAATGAGGGATAATTGTAGAGGGGAGAGAGATCAGAGAGAAACTAAGACAGAGATGGACTAAAAACAAGCACTAAGGGAAAAAAGATTGGGACATTGTGAAATGGAAAATGAGTCTGTGGACTAATGGCATATAAAGGATATATCTGTTTGTCTGGATGTCTGTCTCGAAAAGATAGCAGCACACTGGAATAGAGTCCTCAGGATTTATCTGCAGCCAAAAGGTTTCTGCCAGGCACACGGCCAAAGGTGGCCCGATGTTAGTACACCATGCCATTTTCTTTTCTGTCTGTTTGTCCCAGGTGGAGCTGGAGCTCGAGTCTCTAAAGAAGCAGCAGGCCTCTGCTGCTGACAGCAATTCTTCAGTGACCAAAGAAGAGGTCAGCATACTCAGGTAGTTAACACACACACACACACACACACGCAACCTGTTGCAAAGAAATCCAATTCAAAACCTGGGACATGAAAAATTCATACACATACCGAGGGTGGATTAACTCTGCCAGACCTCACGCCTCATGCTTTGTTTGTAAGCAGAGCTGTGCCTTTAGGATTAACCTGTTGAGTTGACAAAGTGCAAAGTTGTTATTTTACATGTTAGATATTAATAAATAAGCAAGCGTGTGTGTGCATGCATTTTTCAGACAGAAAATTGAAGATTTGGAGGCAGAACGGCAGCGTTTGGAGGAGCAGAACAACATTCTGGAGATGAGACTGGAGAGGCACAACCTACAGGTAGGTACCAAGACTTCCCTCCAACTGTTTTCTGTGATGGATTTAGTCGTCTGGCACAAAGGAACCAATTTAATAACCCCAGTGGCAGCAGCCTGGCCCGTATGACATTGCAGATTGATTCACACAAACGCTTCCCATATCTGACAGTTTTTCAAGCACAATTGGACCCAGGTGTGATTCCAGCAATGTCCAATGGAAAAGTAGAGAACCTGTGGCTGATTTAAAGCCCTCCTTTATTGGCTGAAGGGATTAGAAAAGGGAGTGTGGGGGTGAGGGGGGAATATATCGTCGATATAAATGTAGACTTTCCCTAGTGTCAGATGGGAATGAAAGTGGCTGAAATGAAACAAATCCTGGTTGGTAGCCACCTTTCTGATATTACACACACCCACAAACACACATGCATGACTGTGTGCATCTAATCCAGCTACTTTCATCTCGCAAAGTTACTTAACTAAACCCTTCTGTTATACCTGATCCCTTCTCCCTTTTAAATTGGCTCTATATATATTTGTGTGTGTGTGTGTGTGTGTGTGTGTGTGTTTCATTTCAGTCAGGTCCTCTAACACCCCTGACTCATACTGTGCCAAACTAAGCCTACCAGGGCACTTTAATGAAACGTGTGTGGGCAAGCGTGTTGGTTCCATTTAGCCGTGGGGTGAATGAAATCTAATGTGTTCTCAAGCATGACCACCACTTTTAAGGCAATTGACAACTGAGTGTGTGTAGGAGTGTGTGTGTGTGCGTGCATGCCCAGGTTTCAAGGTTGCACGGTCAATGGATCAGTTCTTAGGAGTTAATTCTTATGACTCCTCCATGGTCTAATGCACACCAAGAGACCTCTACATCAGGCCGAGTGAAGAGATGAGTGACTGAATGGAGGAGCGTTTGCAATGTGGAAACGAATGGCTGAATGAGTAGGCATGAATGACTTGCAGATCTGAATGCTCGAACAAATTGACAATGGGGTTTTTCATTATATCAACTTGCACGTCAGATCCTTGTGGCCTAATCCATCATTTCCGCCCTGTCTTTATATTTAGATCACACCGACTAGTGAGACTGTCACCACTCATATTACCAGTATAATGAGACTGCTTTTCATGGACTGGAGCTCAATCATCCCCACCAGAAATCTGTCAGCAGGCATAAATTTGCATTTGCTGTATGTATTTGCAGTGGATGAGTTTTAAAGACCAGTACACCTTTTTATTTTCTATAAATAGTTTAATAAAAACAACACATTCAATCTGCATCATGCAATTTAAAAAGCACCCACGAGGGATGTGATGCTGTAAATGAAAAAAAACATTTACGGTTAGCTAATACTGCTATATATTAAAATCTCCATGTTTGCCTGATTCTGTCAAGCCTCATAACCCTCAAACTGGTATCCTGCTTGTCTTTGCTGGTCAGGTGGTGTGAGCAGCTGAAATGAAACCTTTAACACACGCCGAGCTAATTAGATTTCTCTCTTTGCCAGTCATGTGAAATGCACACTCTCTCTCCCTCTCTCTCTCGGCTGTCACAAACTGTTTGCACTTCAGTAGGTTGAGTAGCTGATGTTCACATTATCACTACAGTAAAATTTGCAACAAGCTGCGATGAGCAACGTGACATAATTTCCTCCCCTGTCAATTCTGACGTGTAACTCCTCAACAAAAAAATGCAATATTTGTGACCCAAACATGAGCAAGTGACACCAGTTTTTGAGCAACCGTCATTTGTCATACAGGACCCTGCCACCATTTACGATCAGCATGTAAGCACTGCTCTCAAATAACTCTCTGAGATAGCCTCCTGGTTTACAAGCTGTGGTTTCTCTGCCTCTGTTTGTCTGGAAGCAAGAATCTTTCTTTCGGCTAATCAAAATAAAACTGCCAAGCGCTGTGCTGTGTTCAGAAAACAACAGTAGTCACGAAAATGTCTGCAGTGTGGTTCCTATCAGTATGTTTCACCAGGGTATACAGTAAAAAGTGGATACCAGCTCTTACCAGTACCCAGTCATGTATAATAGCAAAACTGCTGCTATTATAACCATTCTTCTAGGGTCAAATTCTTCTGAGGTCAATGACTTAATCTCATCAAATTCACTTTATTTATCTCTTAACAATTCACACTTTCCTCTTTCTGAGGTGAATAAAGATTTGGGCTACAGGGTTTAAAACCAAATTGCACTTCTCAGCAAATTCAAGTCTTATATGTCTTGTTTTAATACGGATTAGTATCTCGTGTGTAGGTACTGGTTAGGGGGATGCTTGTCGTAGAGGCTTAAAACATGGTCCTGCAATTAAAGAGTTGCCATTGTCCTCAACAGGCCTCCTTGCTGTGTAAAACTACCATCTATAATGCATTACTTTAATTAATAATTAAATTCTCTGTATTATAGAAAAGAGAAATCTGAACTTTTTTTGCATAACCAATGACCTCCATGTATTCTTGAGTACATCTTTGAAAACAGTCATGTTCCTATATTTTCCTGCTGCACTTTAGAGTTCACTTCACAATCAAAGTCATCAGTTTTTCAAGTATTTCTTTGTCTCCTAATTCAAGGTTAGCGTTGCTGGTAATGTTAACTAATGTTCTGTCCTTCAGAACGGCAGAAGCTGAACTGTCAGCTTTAAGATTATGAATGGGAAAGAGCAGAACCGCAAAGCTCTCATCTTTTTTATTTTCAGAACTACTGGATTTTCTGTTTATTCCAAATATTCATTATTAATTATGACAGAAATATAAACACATTGCGTCCTGCGCACCAGATTTACTTTTTTTTCCACCACCTACCCAGTTGTCTAGAATAGAGGCTTTACGGATGGGTTATATGTGTAACCAGCTCTCATTTAGCAACACAGGAGCAAAACATAAACTTGACAAAAGTGCTCAGCGGGCTAAAAACCATAACAGAGTGTATTTGAAGAGAGTGTGCAGGATAGTTGTTTTATTTTTTAGGGGAGGTTTTAAGGATATTTGCTCCAAATGTGTCTGACAAGTAAAAAAAAAACAGTCAGTATTCAAGGGCTGTTCTGCTCTCCTCTCTGTTCTGTTTCATCTGAGATTAAGTAGCTCCTCTGTGATTTAGACTCTGTTTTCTTTCTTTCACTGCAATCATTTTCATCAGCACATAGTTGAAAAGTACATCATGGCTTCAACAGGCACTGCAGAATTACAGATATTTTATTCTGATGATACAGGAACAACAAAAAAATAGTTTTAGTCAGTGTCAGTTTTTACAAATATCTTTGTGCTCTTTGTATGTGATTTTGTCATCTTGCACTACAGACTGTAGCAGCAGTAACTGTAAACTTAATACAGCTGTACTTTTTGCTTTTTTTCGCTGTCATGCCAGCGTCTAGGCAGATAATAATTGTTGCTGTTGCAGGAGGTTGCATCAACGTAGTCTCTCTGTTGTGCATGTGCTTACATGGGCATGCCCAAATTGTACAATACTCAGCCACAGCTACATAAAGTTTAGACATTATTCTGAGATTGAAAGAGACATGGTACAAGATTAAAAATTAGTGTTGGAAGAAGTACTAAGAGATTTTGCCTCAGCAAAAGTAGTAATACCACAGTGTAGTAGTTTAATAGTGTAATAGTGGTTTAAAAGTAGAAAGTAGCAAAAAATGAAATACAAATACAAATGAAGTACAAGCGTCTCAAAATTGTACAATGCTTAGTTACTTTACATTGTATTTTAAGCTGTGCCCCTGTTGTAGTGATGTCATTTGAATGTATTACATAAAGATTTTATAGTTGGGTTTTAAATCTTGTATATTAACATTCTAGAAATCATGAAAATAATTTAAGCTGTAAATATTTGTGAAGGCATGACTGGATTTTAAGGCCTTCAAACAGTCCAAGTTCTTTGCATCCACATTTTGATTTAGCCTGTCCAGTAACGGGGCTGAAAAAGTAGTTCATCATGAATATTGGGTTTTATGGAGATGTGGCAAGTAGTTGTTGAGATATTTAGCTCTCTTGTTAGATGATTTGTTCCTCATTATGTTGGGCAGATGGACAGACCAGGTAATTGCCAGCAGCTGACAGCCCTGCTAGCAGGGAAAATAAAATCAGAGCCTGCTCAAACAAGCCCTTGTGACATGAACACTTCCCTTCTTTCATGAATGGTTTCTGTATTCTATATTTCACTGAAATCTTTTTAAGTGAGAATCATTTCAGAATTCCTGTAGTAGAAATTACATTATCAAGAAATACTTTATTAAAGTACCTTTTCTCTTTCCCTTCATTGTTGTGAAAGGATTGTCCTAGGCCGAAATAGTTTAAAGCTGAAGTCGAACACAGCTGAATCCTTCAATATAAAAAAAAAAAGATTGATGATATCGGTGGGTGACGGATGACAGCAGAAATTGGAGTTGAGAAGGAAATGTCTCTTCAATCAGGTTTGGTGTGGTCAGAGGTGTCCCACATAGCATTAGCCTTTCACATACCAGCCTTAGTTTTGAATTTGTCATAGCACTCCCTTTATTACTATGAAACTTGTACTTCAGTCTTGTATACAGTAGACTGAGTTTCTTACCCACCAGGCAATGTGTCTTCCCGTCACACTTAAAGTCAGGCATGTCAGGAGTTGCATGCATTGGTGGGAAGAAAAATCACGACGTTTCTGAATAAAATTGATAACAGCCCTCTGTCTTTTGAGCCGAAGAGATGATGGCAGTGCCGCTCTGTTCTTATCCAGTAAATCAGTGAAATGATTCAAGACGTCAGAAAAGAGTGCCTCATCCCCCTTCAGCCTGCTCAGTGTAAGATGCAATTTGAGAGAGAAGTGTCAGTAATGACAGTTATGGTGAACACATATTTGAGTAGAAATATAAGTACTTTCTGGCTTCGATTTCATGATGTCTAAAGGGAAAAAAAACAGCAGGAAAAGTTTCTAAATACTCAGGCATTTTTCGGTGAAGTCCAATTACCAGCCCAATGACACAAGGAAGGCGACTCGAACACTTGGTTCACAGGTGAGATGTTTAAAAATGACCGAGCTGTCTGACGTGGAAAAGGATGACGTATCACACATTCCAGTCGTTCGGCACTGTGCTCGTCTCTGCGTAAAGGTGTTACTTCCGTGGAAGGTCCAGCGTCTCTCCAGACCATTTTCTCCATGCATCTCCTTTAGGTCCACCCAGATTAGGTTTTGGCTGCGATTTCTTCTCGCCATCTTGTTTTTTGAGGGTATAGAGACTATGACCTGTCTCCAAGACATTTTTTACTGTCTCAAAGCATTTAGCGATGATTCTTTGGTCGCTCTCAAAACCAACTTGAAGACGCAAGATTTTGTTGCTTTTAACGCTAGCTAGCTGAAGCAGCGCTGACTGTGAAATTTGCAGGCATGCAATTTACACCAGGATATTGGAAACTCTGGATCTTGGAGCCCTTCAGCTGCAGTCCTGCTGCTTTTCAGAACAGTATATTCAATTTTTAACTTGTGCTTTGCGTGTGGATCCCTGCTTAAAGTTTCTCTTGTGGAGTTTTAGACTGCCATTAGTGCTATGGAGCTATTTTTCTATGAGTGACTCCCCATTAGGTTTATCTTGTGCATGCACCCGTGTGTGCACGTGTAAGTGGTTGACGCAGTACATTGCCCTGCCAATGGTATCATGATATTCCATTTATCAACAAGTGGTGGCAACAGATAGGCGGCAATGCGCCAACAAGTACTTTAAAGATCAGTGAGTCTGTTGAACCTCAAGGACACACAAGATATAAATGCGACTTTTGTCTGTTTTCAAGAAAACTTCACAGGACCCCTTTCAGCCAAGGAATCTATCAAAGGATACCAGTTATTTGTGCCCTGGAATAAAACTTACAGGGATAAGACCAGTACCAAATAAAACCTTTTCAGTTTATAGTGTATGCACATTCTTGATACTCTTTTACATGTTTATATTTAGATTTTTATATATTTATTGCTACTAATTTACCATTTCATCTACTTTGCACACTTACTTCAACAGTATTATATTTTATTTTTATATATTTTTTGTTAATTCTACTTTATATTTTGATATTATGTTTCATTGTGCTGTATTTTATTTTATATACTATGTTTTAATTTAATACTTTCAATAAGCACTATTCTGTAAGCTTTCCTTTACTTGTGTGATCTTCCTTTAAATTTCTTTTAGCACTGTTGGAGTGAGTCTGTGATTTACGAATTTCATAACCCTTGCTATAGTTGTTTAAAAAAAAGATCTTTAATCTTGAATCCTGTTGCACATCTATCATTACTTTAACTCCATCTTAAGCTCTCAGGCACCAATTAGCTTCTGTCTGTTTTCCACTAGCGACCTGGTAACCTCTCTGGGGCTCTATCAGAACATTTGTGCTGCAGCTCGCTGGTCATCCTCAGGTTTTACTCATGCAGGAAAAACCACTGAAGTGTAACCTCCGCCTAGATTCATCCATGGTTTGCTCATTGCCCTGGGGACAGAGGTACAGTACGTGCTCAGCAACCGTACCACTCTTTTGCCACAAGTAAGCCCACATATAACAGCACATGGACCAAATAAGACAAAGGTGGTCGTTGCTGGAACATTAGTGCATTAGTGCCATAAAGTAATCTACAGTACAGTATTTGTACAAAGAATTGCACTCAAAGGACGGAAGTATCCATATCTAAGATATAATGTCACCACCGCAGTGCAGTTGATATAAATATGTTTTGTGGTGCTTTTAACATTCAGTCCTTTTAAGTGTACATTGTGAGATCCTCTAAGGACAACCGCATATTACATCTAGGTTTGATAATGGAGGTAGCAGTAATTGGAAGCGATCAGTATCTCTGTAAAATGTTAATGCTTTCCCACAAAAAGGCGACAACTAAAAACTGGCATTAAAAACGGATTAAGGAGGAGACTATTTCCCGAAAACATAAATGGATCAACTTCACAATCATATCTGGATTCTGTTAATATGGACATCAAGACAGGAGAGTAAAAAATTACTTTCATGCTCTTTTGACGTTTTTTCATTTTCTTTTGCAACATTTTTTTTTAAAACATTGTTGGAAATAAAAATTGGCAAAAAAAAGATTAAAGTAACCCAGCAGCTTCCAGAAAGTGTACAGCAAGGTTCCTCTGGCTAATTCACAGACTCGCTGCCAGCAGTTTTCATTGAACCATTTTCTTGGTTTGAAATAAAAAAAAAAAAAGTAGTTTCAATAAAAACAGTGTATTGGGGGCACACTATAAATATCTCAGAGTAACATCTAAATCTGTGCGGCCAGTAGCTGTAGGTATAAGTGAGTTATAGCTGTAGTTAATGTGTAAAGAGTGCGTGGCTAAAAAAAAAAAGTTAATCTCAAGAAAGGGGCTTCAATCGGTTTTTGATAGCATGACTCAGTGAAGGATGTTCACTTCTTCAGCGTCTCCTCCGTCTCTCCGTTCAACCTCACTTTATCAGTTCATGTGGTTTTAGTGTGTGAGTCTGTGCGTGTGTGCACACCCGCACTTTTTCTTCATTATTTTTTGATAGCACCCCTCCACTCTCACACTCGCGCAGACTCACTCGCCATTAGTGTGTCACCTGTTCCATCAGTGACTCGTGTCCCCTGTGGTCAAAGCTGTATTTAGTATATAAGTGGATGATTCAGAGCGATTTGTTCGGCTGTGGTAAAAAACAGACATTGTTCCCTGGACTTTTCCTCCCCCCTCTCTCTTACACTGTCTCCCCCACTCTCTCTCTCTCTTTCTCATGCTTTTGATCTCCTGCTCTGTTGCTCTTTTTTAAAACAGACTCTAGTCCTCGGTATTAGATGTGTTGTTATTGTTGTTCTATGAATAAGAGATATGTAGCCTCGGGCGCTTAGAATGGCACTGCACCTTGCTGCACTGTAAATACTGTGTGGAAGAGTAGGCAGTGTATGTATATATGCACACACACACACACACACATAGATAAAATAGGCCAAGTGAAATACTGTAATATTAAGCAGTTTGCTAACATCCTTTTTGAAGCTCGGGCAATTTGGTGTTTTTCTGTTGTTGCAGCAGAGAACTAAATTATAATTTCTAAACACACAGCACACCGTGTTCCCTTTCTTTTCTCACATGCATGTGCAGTGAAAGATGGTTATACCTTTTTCCACTATCTAGCTGATTGTCCAAGTTTAAATTTCAAGACGTCATGTTTTTTTTTTCATTGTTATTCACTTGATTCCTTTTTTTCTGGATGGAAGACAAGAGTATGGCCTTTTTCCATTTACTTCAGTTTGATATAGAGGAGAGTTCAACCAATTAAAAAATGATTATGCTGTTTCTTGGCTCTCTCTTAAAGTGATGTGCTTTAACGCCAAAGAGAAATGGATTTTCTTTGTTTTTGCTGTTGAGCAATCATTTGAAAGTTTACCCCTCGGCTCAGTCCATGCATCCAAAAAGTAAAAAAAAAAAAAAAGAATTCCACGACCAAATCATTTTAATTTTCTTTAGTTTGACCTAATTTTGAGGAAGTATGTTTGAAAGAGTTTTCGCCTTTTGACAGCGCGTTTTGTCTTAAGCTATCTGGCTCTCCGGCTCATCCATTTTTCTCTCTCTGTTTATCACGACGCACATACAGATACATCCTCGAATAAACCCTCCATATACAGATGTAGAACTTCAAAAGATTTACGCAGGAAGAAAATAAACCCAGACTTTATTTTGGCTGTGACGCGTGTGCAGTCCAGTTGAAAATGTTTTGATATAAATACACACCATCTCTGTTCCTCATTTTGGAAAGCTCAATCCCTCTGTTCCTTTTGAATTATACAGAGTGTTATTTATAAGCGTGTGAGGCATTTTCCCCTCCATCCATGCTACTTTCCCCCTACTACGCTAAAAGCAGTGATACCCCAAACCCTCTTTGTTTTCACCGTGTTCTCTTCTATGTCCTTCACCAGTTCCCATCTTCGTATCCCCTCTCTCCTTGTCTGCTTTTTGCTCTCCCCCACGCCTTTAGTTGTATTTGGCAACCGTCGCTTTGGGGCATATGGAATCTAATTTAGCCAGTAATCAAGAGCTCAGATTGGTGTGTATGTGCATGTTCCCGTTCCTGTTTGTGTCTCCTTATATTGGCATTAAGCTAAGATAGACTCTTCTCATTTACCCAGGCCTCATAGAGTCAGAAGGAAACAAAATAAGAAAAGAAGGAAATCATATTTTCAGTAAACAACGTTCCCATATTTTGCTTTAGTATCAGCTTCTTACTCTGTGTGTCTAACATCCATCTATATTTACCACTGATTGTATGTTATGTAATTTTTTTTGTGAGTCTGTTTGATGGATTCACTGCTCCCGTTAAATCTTGTTGAACTGTAGTGAAACATAATGATGGACTGAAGTTATGATGAAACATTACAAAAGCTCATCTGTTACCCATGTTTTTGGTTTGTGTAACTTTGGAGTTTATGAATTATTCAATAACATTTTTTTTTATTGCCTACACATTTTAGTTGTTATGAGATATATAGCATTCGGTGAACTTCACAGGATGCGTTTCTGAGGTTAAAACACAACAGTACGTCCAAATATTGTGAAAAAGATTTCAGCTATGACTTTTTACATCTTCTTAGTCACACTCTAACAGTTTTGTTCACATTTGAGAACGAGAAAGCTTTGTTCACACACACATAAGATGTATTTCCTTCGCGGCACACAGTGTATGAGTGCAGGATTTTCTGCTGCTGCGGTCCGCTCTGCTCTGTGCTGAGGGCAAAGAGTAGCACACTGGGAAATAAAGCAGGTAGGCAGTCTGATACTCATAACTTCACTGTATGCTCCTGTAGCCTCTGTAGAGAAGGTTTTGGCAGGCTTTGCAGGCTAGGTAAAGCAGAGCAGTCATAGGTTACACTAAATAAATATCTTTAGATACAGAAAGTTGGAAATAAAGCCTCATGTTTGAATTCCAAAGTCCCTGCCTCCTACACGAGCGTTTAGCCGCAGACCTGCTTCGTCCATGCAGTGTTGGTGTCACTATTTACTGCGCCAGGTAAATGTGAAGACGCGCTACAGACTGATTCATTAAACAAAAAAAAAAAATCCCTGACATTTCCATTAAATTTTCTACATTTGTCTCATGCTCTCTTCTTTTGCAATGGTTTAATGAACCTGACAGGAGAATTAGCACCACCAGCTGTTCATCTCGAGCACATCGAGATAAATGTTTGCACATTAATTTGCATCCTTTGCAGATTTTCTGGAAAGTTGGTTAAAATTCATGCCACATTTGGGTGGAAACGGCACTTGTGTCACACATTTACGCCCCAGAAATTTGCAAATATCCTGTAAAGCTGCTTTCTAATTCATTATGTGTCATTACTGGACTGTTTGTGTGTTTCTCTGCCAAACTAAATAAGGAGATAACCTTTGTGCACCGTGTAAGATGTGTATATTCTTGTACAGTTACCTTTTTAGGTGATGTGTTGCGGCATAACCAAAAAAGGTCAGACTCTTCAGTGGCCATCACCGAAGTCTAGATACCAATAAACTAAACCATTGCAACACTGTTGTTGTTGTTGTTGCAGTAAAGTAATCTAAAGTACAACATACAGTCACTAAAAGATGACTTTAAAAATTTGACATCACGTTCTGTTTGTGTTTCACTATCTAAAATCTTAAGTGCTAAGCAAAGCGAGACGTGGCCATTTATTACATACAATCTTTTTTAAGCAGCACTTGAGTAGACAAAATGAAAAAAGAAACATGCAGTTAAATGATAAATGACAACAATGGTGAGTGTGTAATATTTCAAATGTACAAGTTTTCTTGATTCATTGTGCCTAAAAGCATGGATTGATTTCTTGCAAAGCACTTTTGTGCATGCACGTCGCCTCTCATCTCCCTATTTATTCCTCTGAATCATAGTCAGCGCACGCTTTTACACACACACACACACACACACACACACACCTCTGATGGTTTCCATAAAACTCTTCCTGACTTTTTGATTAAGAAAGTCTGTTTAAGCTTTTTTGCCATGTCCATGTTTTTCCACCCAAATTTCACAGAAATGCATCACTGCAATTTTATGTGTTGTTTGTCAGCCTTTTGCAGTTCACATATTCTAAAGGTCTCTGAGTTCTTATATGTAAAACTTTAAATACCGTGTACTTGATCAATAAGGAGAAAATAAGTCCATGGGGAAGGACAGAGAGAGAGACACTCCTGGATACTAATAAATACTTTGCCAGTGTTTTTCATCCAAACCAAGACCAGAAAGACCCAAATTCACTACATGATCTGAAGACTACTGTATAACGTTGAAATCTTAATGTGACAGATGACTATCAGTCCAGAGTGCAGTGGCAGCTAAACAAAGACTCAGCAGTCATTTACAGCTGATATAATCGATTACTTGATAAGTATATCAACAGGAAATTCATGTGAAACGGTTTGATTATTATAGTAAATTGTTTCAGTTGTATTTCCAAGAAAAAATGTCTGTAGTTTCAGCCTCTCCACTGAATGGTTTAGCCACTTTTGCCACTCAGATTTTGGACCTTGTTGTATAAATGTATGCACTACTGAGTAATGTCTTTATTTCTTTTAATTAGAAATTCTTAAGATATGCAGACTTTGAACAAGGGGACTGTATTTTGATTCCATTCAAGTTAAAAAACTTGGATTTATGGACGTCTGCTCTGTCTCTGTCCGTCTCTCTGTCTCAGGGAGACTATGATCCAGTCAAAACCCGAGTTCTCCACTTCAAAATGAACCCCACCACTGTTGCCAAGCAACAGCGTCAGCAGGAATTTGAGGCTCTTCAGGAGGAAGTGACACGTCTCAGGGAACTGGTGCGCTCGCTGCAGGACGGAGGCGCTGTGATCCATTCGCAAGACGACTCCAGCATCCACGCCCCTGGTCTCGGCCTCAGTCTGCCGCCGTCGAAGGAGGTGCTGGGTAAGCTCCTCGACGCAGGCTCATACATGCAGACCCACTTGTACTAAAATGGCTCATTAGATAGCACCAGCCTCGTAGTAAATGAGACCGGGTTGTGCAGTAGCATTGACTTTTTCATTGTTCATCACATTCCCATTAGCATAAATTTTTATGGAGCTGAACATAGGTGCCTCAGCTGAGATTAGAGCCAGAGCAAACATTACAGGAGAAATAAATCTTCACCAACGCAGTGTAGGACACAGTAAGTACATGAACATAAAAGGGCTCGACATGACCCGTAATCGGTTATAACCTCCTGTTGTTGAAGCATGCTAAGCTAGAAATTCTGCGTCTACCATAGAGGCCACTCTGTTTAATTATTACTCATTTTAATACATATACTGTTAGTTACCAAGGTTATAGAGTTAAATCAAGGTAATAAGGCTGTCATAGTTAACATTAAAGAATCAGTTTGATAGTTTTTCTACTTTCCACACAGCACATTTTTTTATGTTGTTCACGTCCAGTTCCCTTTCACACTAATGGAAAAAAAATGTAATGAGAGAAACCGTTAACCTACACCCTCTACTGGCTGCATCCTGCAGTAAGAGGGGAATTGCTTCATTGATATTTGTGGCCACTGAGGCTTTTGTACTCTTAGTGTGAGTATATGACAGACAGTTAGAGAGGGAAAGTGTAGTTATGACAGGGTTAAATATTTAATTGGAGTTCAGGGCAAATCAGTGCCGGAAGTCTGTTGGCTAATTTGTCTGAACCACAGTGCTTCTCTCTGTCTCTGTCTCTATCTCTGTCTCTCTGTCTCTGTCTCTCTCTCTCTGATTCACTCTTGCCTTTTGTCTGTCATTTTCCCTCATCTTAAGTTAGCCTGTCTGTTCTTGATGCATTCTTCTCCCTTTCTCAATTATCATTTCTGTAAAATGATAATTGAGTTTTCTCACAGGTGAGCTCAATTTAAACTTCCAGCAGATAATGCAGACCTAATGTGTGATATCCGTTCTTATCTTCAGACCAGGGTCAATTCAATGCGATGTCCTGAAAAATATCAAAGATAAACGGAATAAATTTCATGTCTTTGAAAAAGGTACAGGTTTATATAAAAAAGGTATTACTTTATATTCTTTATATGAAAAATAAGTATGGACCCAACTTAAAAAGGTTGAACCTTACTGTGAAATAAGAAATACAGATCTAAAATAGACATTTCAAAAGTTATATCTGGTGCATAATGGCATAGCAATAATCCCTAATCATCCTACAATAAATTGTTTCTTTCCAGTCTATTTTTATTTTTATTAGTATCATTATTATAATTAGTTGACAGTAGTATCGTGATTTTATTGGAATATTTGTGCAGTTAATGTCGTATTATTTTCCATATTTTCTCCATATACAGAATTTCTTATGTTTCCGTAAATTGCTTAGGCACAAACACAAGTAATTCACTCATAAATTTTTGCTTTTTATTTGAAACTGTGGGTCATGAGAAGATTTTTAATTGCCGCCAAAATTGAAAAATAGGCAGCTGCTATTACTCTGTGTGTGTATCGATTAGCAGCTGTACCAGTGACCTTTGAGCTAAGTATGCTCTACAGTAACACTTTTAATGAAGTTTTAAACAATTACGATGACAAAAACATGTACAATGAAGCCTAGGATTAAAGTGACAGGAATTAATCTTTAATTTGGCTTGTTTATGCGCTTCTATTATACTCATCAAGCAGTTTTTAAAAATGAAATTAAACCAATGAATTGAGCTGCCGTTGGTAAGTGTTATTCATATCTTTTCACACGACTGGGTTCTCTGAATGAAGGATTATTATTCTCCTTCTTTGAAGCGTCCGTCGTCTTTGTATATGACTGAACATACTGAGTTTGAACACACAGCACACCTGTTCTCCAGCTGCACGGCTTCTAGATGGATCTCGGTAACAAATTTTGTCAGTGCTGGTCTGCTTCATAGCCAGGAATTAGACCGTACCACTCACAGATTAATCTTCCCAAACTTGACCCTGCTTTACTTCTTCTGTTCTTTTAAAAATGTTTTATTTTTTGTGTTTTTCAAGAATTAAACCTGTAGAAAAGTTGTTCTTTCTTCCTTTCTCCCTGTGAATTTGTGTGATCTTTAGAAATATTACACTTAGTAGACCCTTTTTTTAACTTCTGCTCTTCTTTGTTTGTAAAACAACAAATGATTTGTGTCATTACTCATTTCTGTTCATTTCTTGATGTTGCATTGGACAGATACAGATGCATACTTCTGGGGTAGTTCCGGTTGAAAAATGAGGAGGCGAAAATATATAAATAAGAACCTCCCTCAGCAGTCGAATTTTTTTGACAGCTCAGACCCGCAGAGACCAATTAAGGGCAAAAGTCAGAAAAAGTTGGTGTAAAATTCCTCTAAACCCAAATACTTTGATTTAACAACTAAACAGACACTAAATGAGCACAGCTGTGTGTACAGTTGTACACATTCGTTTTTGCGGACGCACAGGCAATAACACGTCCATGTCCCGTTATACATGTTTGTCATGCATGTTAGCGTAAACTTAAGCAGAGTCTACTTTGTGCTGTCACTTAAGAATTAACAGCCATTTTCAGGGCAGTTTGATAGCTGTCACATAGTGACAGTTTTGTCACAATGCTGAAGTCTTGAAACAGTATTTATCAGCACTGACTGACACTCAAGAGGAGCACAGTCACCCAGGAGACAGACAGACAGGCAGGCAGGCACACAGACAGGCACACTCACAGACTTAGAAGTTCTTACATTATAGCCATTCACTTGAGTCATAATGACTGATAAAAACGTCATAGGCTGAGATGTATGAAGAGAAAAATGATGGGTAGAAATAATTATCAATCACAGCACTGTTGGAAGCCTGGGTTAAGAAAATGTACCGCTGTCACCGTTAACTGCTCCTGCAAGAGTATAAAATATAAATATGTGTGTGATAGCAAAAGAAAATTTTGAATCTGTGACTTGATGGTGGTAGCTGTAAGAAGGTGAATAGCTCTGGTTAAGTAAAGTGTCATTCTTAAAAAAGTAGTTGCACATTTAAGGAACTGAAATGCCTTTAATCTTTAAGAAATAAATCAGTGGAGGATCAGCTTTTCAGGGGCGTGAATAAGCATTTTTTCTTCCTGGGTCAAATCTCCCTTTTTTAATTCTCTTTTTGGTGCTCTTGCCTGTTTTTATTACCTGTTTCTAACTAAATAATCGAAAAAATTATTGGGAATGTCAGTAAATTTTAACGGTAACGTCATGGTTTGCCTCTTTGTGGCTGCTCTGCTCTCTTCACTCCTTCCACCCTTTCTAATGATGCATTATAACCACGCTCCATCACACACGCTCCCATGCACGTGTATCACTTTTAACTTTTTTCCGCAATGATAACATTGTAAATAAATCCCTCCGTAACGACTCATTTTTGTTCAGACAAACTAATTCCTCTGCCATCTCAAATCAAGTCTTCAAATTAAAGTAATTATCGCAAATTGATTCTCTACAAATTAAAGTCGAGCCCCATCCTGCTTCTCCTCTCATGAGTCTCTCTGCTCCCAGCTAGGAGATGCAGCTGAATACTTTAGTCACTACTACTCTCTGTGCATTATAGTGTTTTGTAGACCCTCAGTGAGCAGATGGAGTGCTTCAGGGAGTGTATATTTGATATGGAGCTGTCCATATACGCCGCATGAGAGAATTGAGTTGAGCAGGTACTTACAGAGCTGGATGGAGAACAAGTCTTCAACATATAGCTTGTTTTCGTTGTTGCTCATGTACATAAAGTGTATTGTGACAGAAATACAACCACCACCCACGATCACTGACATCCCAGACCAGTTTTAGAATATGTGAGTGACAAATTCTCCCAACTTTTGTGCGTGTCTGCAGATTTACGCAAGCAGATGGAGAGCTCAGAGCTCAGGAACCAGAGGCTGAAGGAGGTGTTTCAGAGGAAAATTCAGGAGTTCCGCACCGTCTGCTACGTCCTGACAGGCTACCAGATAGACATCACCACCGAGAGCCAATACAGGCTCAGCTCGGTCTATGCAGAGCACATGGACGACTCTTTGCTCTTCAAAAAGGTACGCACACTCGCTTCACATTTAAGCCCGGAAAATCTGGACACAAAGAGAATAATTTAATGTTGGTGAAATGTGATATTGTGAGTTTGGTGCTTTCAAAGACGCAGTGCGTTTACACACGAGTAAGAGATAAAAGTCATGAGAAAAAGTTCATAAATGTGTTGAACTGTAAAGCAGCCTTTGGGAACAGAAAAAAACACAAACTGAAGCATCATTACCATGAACAAAATCCCAGTTATCCAGTATAATCAATGTACATTTAGCCTTACATACATCTACATACCTACCACATGGTTGCAGAAAGCTGTGAGCCACTGGCAGTATGTTTTTCTGTAAGCATATGCACAGCGATCATTAACATAGAAGTGTGAAGTTAAAAGGGAAACACTGTCAGCATCAAAAAAGCCTTCAGGCTGTAGCATCTGTGTGAGCGTTGATATCTGTCTCTGTGAGATCGTTCACGAATGCTTCAGGAAGTGAAAATTTGACCTTGCAAGGTTTTTTTTTTACTCCCCCCTTTTTTCCCCCACTCTGTATCCCCCATATCCACATTCATGCACCATTACGCCAAGTTAGAGCTTTGTGCCCGACTCAGCCATGCAGGGAGAGGAATACTACGCCGACAGAGACTCCTCTGCTGTGTGTGTTGAGAGTGTGTGTACCTCATGAGTGGAGGAATGTGTGTGTGTGTGTGTGTGTGAGGGCGAGAGTGATGACTGGGCAATGTCACAGGGCTGGGCTGCATTAATCGATCACCACTCCCCATACGCTCATTGAGTGGGCTAAATAAAAAACTGTATGTGTGTCTGTCCCTTAGCTGTTGAGCAAATCCTCCTCTTAAGTAGCCTTCCAGTGAAAACATCCTGTTGTGCTCCCTCCGCACTTACCTTCCTCGTCTCCGTCCTTCCCCCCTTCTCTCCTCTCTCCATCCTGCCCTGCTGCACTTTTTCCTCTTTATCTCTCTTTTGTTGTTGATCTCTCCCCCTCTCCCTGTTCCTCTCTGATCTTGAGTGTGTAGCAGAAGCTAATCGCCGTGTTGTTGCTGTGCCGTGTTATGATAGGGAGGCCTTTAGCTAGAACACAAAGCGTGGAGAATCCATACTGGCAAGGTAGGAGGCAGCTTTATTATCTTGGCAGGGTAATTATGGTGGTCAAGTACTAGTCGATTGCGACCGGTCAGTCCTGCCTTGCTCAAGGACTCTCTCGAACGCCAGCTGAATAGAGAATAACATGAGAATAAGTAATGGGGCGGGGGGGATTTAAATGTGCGTGTACGTGTGTTTATTTCTTGCTGGTGTGTCCAATCTGTTTCATCGAATCCACCTGCGACCCTGCCAGAAGAGATAATTCACTGTCAATATTTATTAACCTCAGAGACTGCGTCCATAGAACACACACACACACACACATTTGCACACATACCCACACATCACACGCACAAAATCGTAATGCCCTCATAGTGTGCACTGTCACACTCAAATGCACACATACTCACTACAATCTCAACACTCTCCGTCACACCACACTTCACAACACAGCGCCTCCTACCCACCACCCCCTCCCCACCATCTCTGTTCAGTGCACATGCATACAGATGTAAAAAGACGAATACACACACACACACACACACACACACACACACAAAACAGATGCTGACACCTCCTGTATTAGTATTCAGGGTGTTCTCCGCTGTCTGAGTGTGTATGACACACACGTCTGGTGGCCTATGGGAGCAGAGAGGCCTGTACTACTAATGGAATACGACACTCTCACCGCGCACATGAACACACATATAAAAAGAACACCCACACTTAAAGGAACACACATGCACACACACACACACACAAATCCACATGAATACAATACACATAATATGCATAACATGCTCTTTACAAGTGTGTGTGTGTGTGTGTGTGTGTGTGTGTGTAAGAGTGTGAGTGTAATCTGGGTTATGAGAATATAAAGGGAACTAATTGTATGGCGAGGCAGGAATAAGTGGAGAGAAAATGGGGGATTTTGGACAGGAAGCACAGACGTCTTTACAAACAGGATTCTAAAGTTATTCACCTCAGCAGCAGGGTTGCCAGATAATCCTGCTAATATCCCCCTCTAGCAGAGGCACCCAAATCCCCCCCCCCCATGGTGTAAGCTGTTTAACCTGCAACTGTCACGTTCCCTCTTTCCCGCTTCTCGCATGTATTTATTATGTCGCAATCTCATTCAAATGATTTCTTCATACTTCATTCGTGTGTTTACTTTTCAGCCCTTTTAACTATGCTGTAATTTGGTAATTAAAACGTTTCAAGTGAAATTGTCAAATGAAATGCTTTTCTGTCTCCCTCGCTCAGTCCTGCGCGAGTCTCAACAGGGCTGACACAATGATAGTGGTAATTATGACAGCAAGAAATGTTTTGTTTATTCAGTCTTTGTTACTAACTTGGCTCAGATGTTGTAATTTAAACTACTTTTTTTCCTCCATTTCTGCCTGTGAAAAGAGTCTGCACAATCAAATGCTAATTGAGGGTTCTGGTGGGGGATCACTGAAACAAAACTTCAGTGATCAATCAGCATTTTTTTCTCTCAATCGTGAGAGAAAAAATGCTGCTTGAAATCTCAGCCTGTGTTTGTAGGGTGAAGACAAACGATTATTTTTATCATTGAAAAACCTGCATATTATTTCCTCAATTCAAAAAAAAAAAAAATTACACAAAAATTGCATAAAATGCTGCTCACAATGTCCTCAAGCCAAAGGTCATTAAATTAGATCATTAAATGTCTTCAGTACAGTCCCACAGATATTTGATTTTTCACCAAATCCTTGAAGAATGGTAATAAACAAGTAGGAAATTATAAAAATAGTTGCCTAATACTTTCTCTCAGTCAGCTGAGCAATTAAATGACTAAAAACATTTCAGCTCAAGCTGAGAATTTATTAACATCTTTGCACTGCCCAACATGAATTCTTGCGTACTGTGAGGTAATAAATAAAACACCACAATCTTCAGGGAGTTGAACCATCATCTCTCACAAGCTTCATGAAGGTTGCAATGTTGCAATGCATTAATTTGTGTAAATGTTTGAGATTGTCTGTACACAAGTCACTGTTTTTTGCCGAAAAACTGTTGCTTGCTTGTTGCTGAAACACTAATTAGCTTAGTGTAGTAGAGATTATTTGTGAGCTAATGTGATTTAGACTGTAAGCGTCATGACAACAGTAAAAAAATGGAAATATTCTTTCTTCATAGGTCAGCGTGATTAACAATCAGTCGATCAGTGTTGAATGGATTTCTGGTGCAGACGTTCATGATCCCCAGAGGATGAATCCAGTGATGGGTGATCCCCTGACTTTTCATCCAGCACTTCCCACTATCAAATTCTGATAAAAATTTCCAGTATCTTTCCAACATTTAAATGCAAGATGATATAATTATACAACTTTACCATCATTGTTGAAATTTGTCTTTGACTGAACTTTGCAGTAAACATAAAACATGGATACATATACAATATAGTGTAGATTATTAGAAACAAGGACAACATTTAAACCAAACAAATATTACTGATATCTGAACTTTAGTTAATTAGACATTAGCCCTGTAAATAATGGCTAAATATTTAGCACGTCTGCCAACTGACCATACAGACGTAACATGATGATATGGTAAACATATAGACTTTTCAAAGTTACTTGCAGGATGTGTTTCATCGCTGCAATAACTAACTCCTGTTTTATCACGATGCAAACCACCGCTGCATTTACCATAAAATGTTTGAAAGTCCAAAGGAATCTCATTATGTTGGCACTTCCATGCTGTTGTTTTTGATCAGTTTTCCAGAAAAAAGTCAGAACGCAGATTGCATGTTGCTGTTAACAGTCGGTATCTGTGTTGTGGAAGATCAAAAGTTGTGTCTGTCAAAGTCGACTGTAACTCTGTGGTTCTTTTATAGTGTTGCAAATAAGAACCAGCGTGTTGCAAAGCTACTTAGTCATAGCCAGGTTATGAGGAGAAATGCCATTTGTCAATTATTAATGGATTAATGCAACGTTATGTTAAAATGCCTGTGATGCTGGAATTACTTTGACAGGGAAAGTGTGCAGAAAATGTTTGTGTGTATTAGCTTGACTTGAGCAAGTGTGTATTTTGTATTTTTAGCTCAGCCCTAGGTGAGAGGGCTGATTAGCATCAGTGATTATGTATTTATGAGGCCCTGCTAATCAGTGAGATAAACACCTTAGCTGTGCGAGCGAGTGAGTTATTTGAACATTTTTCTATCAGAAGTTTGATGAGAGCGAGGTGTTGCTTGCATTTTACAACAGTAACATTAGCTCATTTAAAGGCTCAAACACAAAGTCCAAAAGTCAATCTGACATTATGGGATAGAGACTATGTTGACGGTTTTTTAATGCACACACACTGATAACATTGCTGCAGACACAAGAAATTACATGCTTTGTTCACTGTTTTCTTTTTATTTTATTTATTAAATAGTATGTTATTTTCATCATGCAGTTTAAATGAAGCAGCGCCTTTATCAGATAAAGACACAAATGAAACTGTGATGTTTGTGTTGTTCAAATTTGTACCTGAGAAACTTCTGTTTAGCAACTTTAGTTGAGTCAGAGCTGTTAAATAAACAAGCAAGGCACATTGTAGACAAACAAGTCTTATAAGTTGTGCGTCTCTGTAAGTAATCTCCCAAAGCAGACCCACTGCTGGGCTTACACACCTCTGCTATTGATTAGCTCATTAACAAATAAACAAACACACATACGCAGAACTGTGCTCTCCACAGCAATGACTAAAAACTTATAGATGTTCTCTATCGACTGACTGACTTTTCTGTGTTTTTCTTTCTTTCCTTCCTTCCCTCCCTTGGTCTGCCTCACTCTGCCTTCACTTCCTTGACACTCTCTCCCCATCTTTGCTTCATAATGAAAGGAGAAGATAGAATCTCAGGGCCAGCTCATTAAAACATACTCCCAATTAACTGTCAACCCTCACCAGAGAGAGATGGAGGGAACGAAAAGAAAGTATGGAGGAAGGTAGATGATGTGTAGATGGAGCAGAGCGTTTAAAAAATGGACATGGTTTCAAAAAGCAATGAAATGATACCTTTTTAAAAAAGTAAAATAACATGTGTCTGTGTGTGAGAGTGTGAGAGGACAGTTAATAAAGTACAGTTTATGAACACTATCGAGTCTTAATGACCTGTCTCTGTTTTATCAGCCACTTGGGAATGATTAACCTCGCAAGAATGTGTGTTTGCCCGTGTGTATGTGTGTGTAAGACAGATTGTAAGCCATCACTGATCGAATGGTTCAGTCATTTGTCTGTTATAGCTTAATGTTAAAATAACTTTGAAGCACAGCTCGAATGTCAGGGCAGCTGCTGGCCACGGGGCTAATAAGACTTGAGGCACCGGAGCGGTCAGGAGCTGGTGCAGTGAGGTCCAGCTGGGCCAGTGTCCAAAAAACCTTCGTGGTGTCGGTCTTTCTCACTTGGTGATAAGCTTGTTATCTCTGCCTCTCTCTTTTTCTGACCAATCAGATTTAAGGCCACCAGGCCGTTGGAGTGTTATTTGTGGCGGGCATTGCAGCAGCTACTTAAACGATATGGACAGATAAAGGTGTTGTATTTTCTTTTTAACCATGTTTTTATTGATTAGAGCACAAAGTGGAAATGAGTGAGCTCATTTTAAAAGGATTTGCAGTTACAGCACTCATTGCCCACAACAACACTATTGATGGCAGCCAGTAGGTGTAAAAATACCAATATGGCTTTTTTTAAAACAGGAGGACTGTAACGTTTTATAATCAGGGTTATGTTAACGTTTTCCTTGGCCTGTCTGATGCAATTCATTGCACTGAAATATTGCATTGGACATTAACTGTACTCCCTGTACCATGTACACTACCAGTCAAAAGTTTGGACACACACCTTCTCATTTCAATGGTTTTTCTTTGATTTTTTTATTATTTTCTACATTGTAGATTAATACTGAAGACATCAAAACTATGAAAGAACACATATGGAATTATATACTAAAGAAAAAAGTGTTAAACAAACCGGAGTATGTTTTATATTTTAGGGTTTTCTTGGCTTTCTCTCAATCAGCTTCATAAGGTGGTCACCTGGAATGGTTTTCAGTTAACAGGTGTGCCTTTCCGAGGGTTCATTTGTGGAATTTCTTGCCTTCTTAATGTGTTTGACACTGTCAAATCAAAAGGTGGCTACTCTGAAAAATCTAAAATATAAAACATATTCTGGTTTGTTTAACACTTTTTTTCTTTACTACATAATTCCATGTGTGTTTTTTTTATAGTTTTGATGTCTTCAGTGTTAATCTACAATGTCAAAAATAATAAAGAAAATAAAGAAAAAAAAAAACCACTGAATGAGAAGGTGTGTCCAAACTTTTGACTGGTAGTGCTCACATTTAGATTCGGACAGTAGCAACAGGTACATCGACAGTGATCCAACAGGTAACATGATGAGCATTTGTCTCAACCAAGAAGTTACACAATGATCATTCAAGAAAACATATACAGACCTGAAAATTTCTCTGTCACTGATAAAAAGATTTGAGTAAACAGATTTTGTGCTGTTAATACATACTATTGGGACATCTTATTTACAATTTTTTTTTAAAAAAAGCTGTAAATTACATAAGGAATCAAAAATCCAGTTGAATCTGAAAACTTTAAAATGAAAGTTTCTGCGATACATGTGTGATAGTTGGTCTGTGAGCTGACAAATATTCAGCTAAAACCTCTTCATTGAGAAAATACATCAATATCTTTGACGGTGCAGTGCCATTCCAACAAATGCCCCCCTCAGTTATCATTTAATATGATGTGCAGGTTAGTGATGCCTTTATTTACCATATTTAGGTTATCAGGCTTCATCCATGAAAGCTGTGCACACTGTACTCATCCTGGGAAGATAATTCAGCTCTTGCTACGGTGCTG
>CM041553.1:23915000-23917500 GCA_023238725.1 Scortum barcoo
TTTTTTCACCCCTACCAATCAGCAGCTACGCCAGTTCAGTCAGTGGGATGGTTTATTGTTGATGATGATGCTGCTGTTGGTGGGATGGCGGTGTGTGAATACTGTATGTGTGTGTGTGGAGCAGAGGTGGAATCAGAAAGGAGGCTAAGGTGTAAATGAGAATTGAATAAACCTGAAATGAAGAGAGAGGGATTTGTGCGGCTGGGAGCAGGGAGGAGAGAACAAGACGGGGAAGGGTTAGACAGTGAAGAAAACTCCCTCATTAGCGGTGGAGAGCAGAGATGGAGGTCAACTGATCTGTGAACTGCATGTCATCACCTCAATATAGAGCCATCTGTCACATCCACGCATGCACACACAGTCTGAAGCCCCTAGTTCGACAGTACAGTATGTTATGTCTGTACAGATAGTGAAGCCATTTTTAAGGTTTTTATACCGACGGAAAAGGCTGGGAAGGATTGTAAAATAAACTGAAAGGGAGTGGTGCTTAATCATTATCTTTTTAAATCACATCATTTGTCATGCCAATCACAATTGCACGTAATAGAGACAGCTCATCAAATGGAAATGAGAAAGCAGAGAGCTTTTTAAAGGAGTTTAAAAAAAAAAAAAAACATTTGTGTCGTTTGCGGTATGCAAGAGTGTTAAGGTAAGAATATGATAAAAAACCAAAATAAGTTTATTTTTAAAATTGAATTCATGACGTGGGGGGGTTGTTTCAACACAATAATCCAAATTAGAACAACAAAATACAAAAAACAACTATAACAAATGTTTCTTATACTGATGTGATTAAGAAGGTTGCATCACACAATAATGTAACTGCAACCAAAACTGCAAATGAACCAATAGTTTATTAAAGTTATTATGTTAGTTTCACATACGACTATCCAGAAACAGAGAAAAAAAGATAACCTGTCTATTTAATTAAATTAAAACAATTACAACCACAGTTCAGCAGAATCACATCATGCCATACCAATTAAAAATGTATTTGAGGAATTAAAAATTAAACACCACTTTATTTCCACAAATTGGGAAGAGGGCTGTGACACACGCTGCTGTTGCCACTGGTAACCCTGTGATTTTTTTTTCGATGAGCAGAGTGCTGCACACTGGAGTAATGGTAAATGCCAGAAAAAGAAATTGAGAAATGCATTTTAATTGTCAAGTAATTAGTAGCCAGACTGATGTGCCAGACGGAAGTCTGTGTGGTTGTTTTTCAGCAATCAGTTTTTTTGGTGATGATATAATCAGTGTGAGCACACTTGAACGTGGCTTAATGGCACTTTGCTTTAGCATGGCACCTCTCAAATTAGACGCTAATGTTCATCTGCCATGCTGTCAGTAGAAAAAAAAAAAAAAACTTGCAGTGAGTTTGTATTTTTGGCTTTTGGAGATTCTTTGTGTGCATCTACTGGTTGCAAACGTCTTGAAAGATAAAACATAACAACCCAATGAAGGGCTGCATAGACGGGCAAAAAGCAATTGGTGCTTAGCAATGTGTAATAATAAATAAATGAGTTGATCTCGGTTTGGACCAACATGGACCAACGCCCTTTTTCTCAGTACTCAGTACTCAGTACAACTTCCCCTGGCTGTCTGTGGCTTTCAGTCCCACGCCCATTGGTTGCCACTGACACACATCTTTTAAAAATATCGGTCAGAAATATATACTTTATAGTTTTTTAATATCTGTTCCTTTTAAGTTTTGGTCTTTTATGAGATTTGTTGACAATAAGAAAATTTGAATTGTCCCAAGATAAATTTGTTGACAATAAGAGATTCTCATTGTGAATTGATCCCATAAAGCTCCAGTCAGATTCTCCTAGATTAGGAGATTCTCCTAATTGACTGGAAGTGCTCTTATTTTGAAATTTAGAAAACATACTTTCTAGCTCCCTGCCTCTCGCTAAAAGTTTAGTAAGCTTTTGTTTACTCATTTCTTGGTCATTGGGTTGCTGTTTATCTGCCCTTACGTTCACTCCGAGTCTCCGAGTCATATATTACTGTCAGGACAGTGTGACAGTTTTAGCAAAAAGTTGTTTTTAAACAAGTTACCTACTCCTCCTTTAACTGTAAAAGTTTATGCATCATAATTCTGTAATTGCTACACATTCGCATGCAGTATTTAGTTGAACCTTTCGCTGCCTTTTTGTCCTATATGACAGTAATTTAAATTTGTTTGGATTTTTTACTCGGACAAAACGAGACATTTGAAGATGTCACTTTGTGCTGCGATGGTGGCGAAACTTTCAAAAAACTTTTAATTGGCAATGAAATACCAACCTTTCAGCTGGAGCCCTTGGTACCAACCTTTCAGCTGGAGCCCTTTCATGTGCGTGGACTTCCCACCTTTGCACCACTAGTACTGTGCAGTCGGACAGTACCAGTGGTGCATATACCGTGTACATAAATATGACATTATGAATAAATGATAAAGTGCAAAATCCAGAAACAAAGCTCATTTCAAGGTCAGTAAAAAAGCAACATGTAGCAT
>CM041553.1:23922500-24252500 GCA_023238725.1 Scortum barcoo
TTCTTATGTTTCTTGATTGTGGTTTCTGTTGCCCACATCAGAGTGAATGTGATGCCTTATACTTTGGGTTGAATATAAGGCAGCATCGTGGTTTTTATTTGGTCTAGAGTTAAGAAACACTTGATTTTCTCAAAAAAAAAAGACTTGCTGTTGTCAATGCTGAATACTCTTTTTGTGTGTTTTTTTCTTTTTTTTTTTTCTCCAATAAGGCCCTAAAAGAAGCCAAAGCCTTTCTTCTTCTTGTCCTTGCTCACTTAAGTTCTCTATTTAGTTTGCACTCTTCCTTAAAATACTTATTTTTCCCTTCTCTATCCGTCATTTATTGCATGATGTCTGTTGTACAAATGTAGAAATGTAACAGGATGAATGAAACAAGTGACAAATCTGATGACTTCCACAATAAAGTTAAAGAAATAATCAGTGTAGGCTGGAGCCATAACCAATTGACACAAAGGTGAAGTGATTGCACATCTCATTATCTGGCTGTAAAAAAATGGATTTAGTATTAAATTACTCTGTAAGAAGAATCCATGAAAGCAGAGTGAATCAACTAAGCTATTATTTAATGAAAATACAAGATGAACCAGATTATGTCTTTTGAAGTGAAGATGAACACAAAACTTCCACTGTTGAAAATCCATTAATCCTGAAACTCCTCTCAGCAGCTCGTAGTCAGCTCTGACTGTAAGTTAGGTCCGGTGTTGGTGCTTTTCTAGCACATTTTTACTAAAGAACAACATCGAAAGAGGAAGTCATTTTATCTGCGTCTCTCAAACTCTATGCGCTGCGTTTAGCCTCGGTTTAGCATTGTGCAGTCAGCTAGCAAATGTCATTAGTTCAGTTATCCTCTCCTCTCACCCATTAGAGATTTGTGTCTGTTCACACAAAATGAACAGCTGAGCTCACCTCAGCCTGTTGTGTGTGAGGAAGCACACTAATTAGTTTATCAAGTAGGATTTGCTTCTTTTATTTTTTTCATCGGCTACACCGCTCTCCAGTGTCGTGTCTGTGCAATCCTTTTTTAAAAAAACATGTTTTATTACGTTTTTTTGAAAGTTATTTGGCTCTGCATTACACTCGACGACTGAACGTTTACCAAGTTGGACTTTAAAAATTGTCCACATGGGAACAAATGTAGCGCAGCACTAAATCTTCCTCTCTTAATCCTCTCCCATTCACTTATTTTTTTTCCCTCTGGTCTTTAATTTATTAGTATTTTCATTACTCCATCTGTTTTATAAGCCTTCTCATGATACTTCTCAAATAAAGATCTGAGTCTCTTGCGCGCACACTGACACAGGACATTCCTTAGACGTCTCCATATCTCTCCGCCATGTCATGGGACTCTGCTCCTCGCCACCTTCCTCCCTCCCTGCAATGCTTTAATTACTTTATCCCTCGTTTCTCTCATCCGTTTCTCCTTCACTCCATTGCCCCGAGCTGCTCCTCATTCCTTTTAATTAATCCACACAGATTTAGACACCTTCACCCTGCTGTGAATGCACACACACACATACACACACAACTGACACACACACTTGACAATCCCCTATAGACAATAACAACTTTAAATGATCTTGCTTCACTTTGAAAGTTTTTTTTTTTTTCCTCCTGAGATGGATGTAGTGGAAAACCAAGGTCGTATAGTTTTAATATTGTCTTTTGATGTCCATGTGTTTGTGTTTGTGCGCAGGGCTCCAACGGCAGCATGCAGCTCATGGAGACCGAGTTCTCCAAAACTCTGGGAGAGATGGTCGCCCTCCATCTGCACCACCAGAAGAGCATCCCGGCCTTCCTCTCCGCTGTGACGCTCGACCTCTTCAGCCGACAGACCACGATCTGAAGTAACCTGACACCCTCTCAGACACGGGGCCGTTAGAAGCAAAAAAAGCAAAGTTAAAGTTGGCGTTAGTTTTGTTTTTAATTTCCTGTTTTTTCTCACTTTCTTCCTTGCTGTCTTTTTTTTTTTTTTTCTGACTCATAAAGTATTCACAGAGTGTTCAAAAAGCGCCGGTATCTCTCAGTAGCTTTGACACACAAACAGTGCAGCCTTGTTTGATGGAGGAATACTTCCAACTTGCATTCAGACATATAAGAAAGCAACTTGATAACCCTGTTTGTACGTTGAATATTTCATCAATGAAGCTTTGACAAATACATTTTTTCTTAACAGAACAAAGTTGTCATGAGAACAACAACAAAAAAAAAAGCCACTGATAATTAAATTTTGAGCGTGTTTTTTTTGTTACAGCAGGACTTTGAAATACAAGTTTTCACCAAGGTTATTGTACCCTGTGTGAAGGTTTGTGCGGTCTTCTTGATCTGCAAAAGACCATGTTTCCACTGAGTCTTTGCTGACTTATTTTATTCTGCTTTTTAATGTCTTAAGGTCACAGATGTTTTGTGGTTGCAGTTAGTCCAAGCTAATACAAAGATAATGTAAATGAAATCCATTTCAACACAAGATCTGTGGATTCCATAATTTTTTTTTATCAGTATCAAAATTCTTCTTCTTATCTTAATTATTGTAGTATTTTTAATTAGTGATTATGTGGCGTAATTGAAGATAAACTTTCCTGCGCTCGTCTCTTTTCGATCCTCTCCATCAGAAGAGGCTCGGAGGGAGGAAGTGCATACAGAAATAAGACATTCAGAATTCAGTCTACTGTTTGACCGTGAGAAAAGAATCAATATTTGATCTGTAATAACCTCGCCAAATTTAAAGTTCATAGTGTGTAAGACCAACAGGCATGGCTGTGTAATCAAACAGGGGTAGTTTTTGAGTGTTTGCACCGTAGCATGCCTTATTGCCCTCTGTAAACTCTATATCAGTGTTTTCTGAACAAATAATTTTGGATATTACAGATAGAAAACCCTTGGGAGTAAGGCTCTTACATATCACTACATATCAGTCAAGTGAGGCAGTCGAGTGGATGAGTTCATGTGAACAAATAATGTGAAATTTCTCGTAGTTTAGTTTTTTTTTTAGTGTCAGTTTTACCACAATACACCTTTTAATTTAGTTCTTTTTTTTTTTTTATCACCGTATACCTATTTGTTGTTTCCTCTCTTCACCTGCTTCATACAGATGAACATAAAGGATCAGACTAAGAAACACACATACATACATACAGATCACCGGAGATGCTTTAAAGTTTGAAACATCAACATTGGCCAACTCTCTGAAACTCCACACTTTTGCTTATTGTCGTTACCTTTATAACCCAGAAAGGAGATGAACTTGAATTTCGTCCCAAACTATGAATTCTTCCTGTTATGAATTTAGTTAATGATCGTGCACGTGTGTCGGCACGAGTGCAAACACGCGATAAGGCGAGAGAGATGTCGAGGCAGCAATAAAGAGAAATGGCAGAATTACACACGAGGTGAAGAGGAAGCAAGGGAGCAATCCAATAAAGCCGAGAAACAAAAGGAAGTGAACTGAGAATAAAGCTACTTATCACAGCAACAATATACGAACTCCAGCTGGTGCAGCCATATGTCTCATGAGAAAACATATTCTCCTGTACAGAACATGCCACATACTGTCCTTGTTTTTCCCCTCCTCTTTTTTTTCCACACAGTCATTCATTTTCCAAACACAGCGTATCTTCTGCACGCCCCGCAGCTCTCACCTAGAGGTCATATTTTAGAGGGTTTCATAAAAGCTGTGCAATACATACAGCACTCGAGCATACATCATTCTTCTCCAGGAGCATGTGATGGACTGTGGCTTCATCACTGTTGTCCGCATCTGATAAAAATTACTGTACCTTCTTGTTTTAAATCTGAAATAAAAATGGAATCAATAAAGCATGTGTGCGACTGTTCAAAATCTGACTTGACTGCAAAGAATATATATATTTTTTTTTTTCCAGCAGCATGTGAGGTATGAAACTCACCTGCTGCACCTCCGACCGCATCCAGAGGCTGTGAGAAACCAGAAGATTCGCTGACAATTCTCACCACATTGCTGTGGCGTGCCCCTGCGGCCCTGGCTGCTGTGTTAGCTGTCACAGCGCTGGTAGGTTGTCCAATGGCTGATAGTCGGAGGTGAGCGGACAGGCTAAGTGTCATTCACAGGCCTCTGTGGTGCAGAGTCTTTGTGAAAGGGCTGCTTCAGTGGGGACTCCTGGAGAGGTAACTGGCAGGTAATGTGGCCAGGATTGTGCCCATGGAGGCTCGTTCATACTGGCATTATCACAGTGTAAAATAACTGCCCTTCATTCATTTGAATGAGGCCACTCCGCTTCATACAGTTTTGTACAGGTGTGCACGCAGAGAAAAAAGTTGAAACTGTCTCAGTGTTTGGTGCAGTGTCATCTGGTCATGCAGGTTTACATTCCTGCTTGATGCTTTGTAATGTGAATGTGAAACTATATTTCTGCTGTTTATCCAGTCATAAAATGATTTGCCACTTCAAGAAGAAGTCAAATGTGTTTTAGCATCTTATGAATCCTTAAACTCATGGCTCTTTTACTCCATCTGGACTTCTTGTAGTATATTTATCTATCTATATATTTTTAACGCAGGGTCGTTTTCTGTATACTCAGTCAAGTGTGATTCAAAGGTCTCTGTACCAGAGGCCTCCTGGGAGCAGAGCTTGTAGGCAAATGTATGGCTGGACCTGTACCCGTTGGCATGCTTGGCCTCAAGCTGAAGAAGTAACATGAGTCAATCACCCACAAAGCTGTAAAGGTGTACAGGTACAGTGTGTTGCCATCTGGACGGCAGGCACATTTGTGTGCTGACTGCATAGTGACAAAAAAAACGGCTGTTGGGATGTAGATTGGCACCTCTTTGTCACCGCTGTAGAAAGAGCCAGAGCTTGTGGAAGACTAGATTTAGATAACGCTACCTGTTTTGGAGCCAAATACTGAGGCTGGACTACTTTTGGGTACTCGACCTCGACAGATAATGTTGGATGGCGGAGGGGACGATTTGAGGCTGAACCTCTCCAGTGACCCTCTATGAAGAAAACACAGCAGCAATTCTTCCTTTTCATTTTTTAAAAATTCTTAACCAGATCATCAGGACTCCTCTGGTGCGTTGTTGTGCTCACAGAGTGGCTAGCAGCCACAGCAAAGAAGAGGCTGTGTTTAAACCGTCATTCATTTTTTAAAATTTTTGCTTGTAGTCAATTTAACTCGCGGTTAACTCCATTTCACCACTGAGAATTAAGTGGTGCACAAGTAATGAAATAAAAGGGAGAGGAAGCGGGTCTTTCCTGAACATGATGAAGATAAATGTCAGCTCTGTGATGGGCAGGGTGTAAAATTTACAATCCTGCAATGTGAATAGATATCAGCAGAAGAAGAAGATCCGCTTGCTATGCCTCTGTGGCTTTAATGCTCTTTTCTGCCTACAAAGAAAGAATAGTCAGGCCTTTTCTATTCAGCTTTCATCCACGTTATTTCCACATCAGTCCTTCACTACCTGTTATATCCGAGTTTTCTTCCTGCCCCTCGTCCTCCCTGCTCTCTCGCTTCTTTCTACTCTTTTATTCATTCCTTTATCTTTATTTCATCAGCCCATCATCTCGCAGTCGAAAACAATTAGTACACCCCCTGATATCTCATTAACTATAAATGAGGCAGTGGAGCGAAGTTGAAAATGCCAAAACTGAGCTTTATAACTGCGCTGCATACTTCAGATTTTTTTTTTTTTTTTTCACGCTAATCCTCATCAAGCAGTAAACAATCAATTTTGAAAGGCACGTTTTTAAAAATATGCAGCGGAAATTGTTTCAGGGCGGCGCTAGATCTTTAAAAGCAGTTCTCACGCATGTATAATTCATTTAAAAAGTATAAAAATGGCATTTCAGCTTCATCTTTCAGCTTTTCAGCTTTTTTTTTTTTATTATTACTACAGAGAAATGTTGATAAGCGAGACCTGCTGGGAGGAGACATCCCCGCCACAGAGGAGAGTCTCAGCTGGAGACCAGAGAGGCTTATGGGACACAAAGAGAAGGAGAGAGAGGACCTGTCATTTCCTCCTCTAATCTCTCCCTCGCTCTCCTCCCTCCTGTCTATACCTTCCTCGCCAAACTATCCATCTGCCTGTTTTCCACTAACACAAGATGCACAGTATCTGATTTTCTCTTGTCTTTCTCCCACCTCTTCTCCACTCCTTCGCTCTCTCTCTATCTCTCCCTAAAATCCCAATGGAGAGAGACTGAGCAGCTGTCATGCTTTAGTTTAGATCTGAGTTGCTTTTGCTTGGGTTTCCCTTAGAGAAGCAGCAGCGTGTTACTGTACTTGCTGAGAAAAGTGTGTGTGAGAGAGAGAGGGAGTGTGTGATAATGCATTTATGTGTATATAAAGTAATGTTTGATGGGACAGCAGTCAAAGTGCTATATGACCTTTTTGCATCTGAATTCACTCCAGCATTTACTTAAAAATTGATTTCGGGATTGTAGCCGATGCTCATCCATTAAAGCGTTGTTTCTTTTTGTCGGCGTGCCTGCAGCAAAGTTATCAGCGCTGGCCCCATAAACGGGAAAGTCTGCACCTGACCGAGCGAGTGGTGAAGTTACAGCGCTGGTCAGTCGAGTGTTGGAGCATCCTAGCTGGCCTTTGCTCTTTCAAAAATGAATATGACCGTCCAGAATCACGTACCCAGAAAGCTGTTGAGCTTTGTTTATGCTCGTGCGAGACGCTGTGCGTGGCTCGGGCCTTTGCAGTATTCTCTGAAATGCCAGGGGACGTGCAAACAAAGCGCACTGTGGAGAAGCATGAAGTTAAACCTGGCTGCACAGTCCTCAGTGCAAAGGTCATGGACATGGACTTTATCACATTTATATATTCTCTGCAAAGAAAGAAATATACTCTAATGAAACCAAGGTTGAATAGCTTGTAAACAGTTTGATTTTGCAGGCAAAATCTGATTCACTCATGTAGATTTTTGAGGTCTCTTCCTATTTCAAGCATTTGAATCAAATTGAAATCAAACAGATCTTTCTAAGATCCTTGAGACAAATTAAGAAGTAAAATGTTTGTATTTCACCATGTAAGTTATAAACAAACAAAAAAAAACACTTTCTAACTCATTCATCTTGAAATTATAAACCCTTTGTGTACACTGGGTGCCAAGTCTAAAAAATTGGGAGGTGCACAACTATGCACCACCATGACTTGTTGCATCTGTGCAAAGGCTGCACAAATTAATTGCTGAGATATAGAAATACATGCAAATTCCTCAAAAGAAATACCCGCAAGGCAGGAAACATAAGCAGTCAGATGATCGTAAAGGTTGATCAACAGCTTTCCGTTTTAACCCCAATCTACTGTTCAGCCTGTGTTGCCGTGGACTTGCGTGCAGTTTCTTTGAGTAATGAGGGATTAATACCATTAGTACCAACAGTTGTATTCATATAGTTTTTTTTTTTTTTTTTTTTTTTTTATAAATTTAAACAAATCTCCTGGTTAACCAAACTTAAAAACTGAGCGGTAGAATTATTGTCCAAGCATCATCTAAGATGAGGAGCAAGCTGCAGAGGTCTGGTAAGCTTCTCTCTAACTCCACAGCCCCGTTTCTACTCATTTTCAAACTTGTAACCCGAGAGACACTGCCTCAAGTTCACTTTAGGAGTTATCAGGTTTCACTTTGCTCCCTCTGGAGCTACGAAAGCCTTTTTCACATATACTCCCTCTTTAAGCAGACTTATCCTTTAAATTCAGATGTTATAGCACTCTACCTCAACTCTTTCGGAGTTGAGCCTCTAAAAATGAAGTCATGTCTACTTTTACAGATTTATCATGGGAATAACAGGCTTAACTCATTTACTGACTACATGTTTTGTTTTTGCTGTCCATTTAAAATAGCTTTCAAGATTGATTTCCCACCTCCCAGCCATCCACTGTGAGCCTGCAGAGACATAAAACCTGAGATTGCTAATCCATTACCTCGAAACCTTTTTGTTTATGTTATTGTCATTTGGTAATATGGCTATTCTTTGAGGCAGTAAGTTCAACAGAGTTTTTAAAAGCCGTCCGCGCTCCCTTCCCTGTGACAGTAACATAACTTCGACAAAACCTAAAGGTTGTGATGAATCACCAATCTCGCCCACATCTCAAATGTCTGCAAGTTGAGTTTCATACTTTGCCGGCATTAACTGATATCGCAGGGTCCCTGGAAGGCGGGAAATCAATCTTAAAACTTGAGGTATTTGGAAAATGTTCAGCAGCAGTGTAATGTAGATGGTTTTAAGTTCACTCAGAGGATTAGCATTGGAAAACCTCAACACGGCCTTGTACATGTACTGAGAGGGCAGAAAGCAACACAGACTGCTCTCGCTTTTATTGGATTATTACTTCATGAAATATGCTTCAATTTAAAAACATAATCTACATTTAGTGAATCTAAACAGCGCAAGTTTAGCTTAATATTGAGATGGTTGTTGACAGGCAAAAGCTCTGTTCTGTCCTGGAAAAGTGCACTTTTAAAGTTATAATTGAAATGTGGCCTCGTTTGAAATTTTGGGGTATTTTCAGCCATTACCAGAGGCCACCCACCTCATGAATATCCTCTGGCATAACAATTGGCCAAGGCTAATGATGCAATAATGCACTCAGAATTGGTGCCAGACCAAGAGAAAAAATTTGGAGGGAGTTGTAACTGGGCAAAGTTTACACCTCGGATGATGGACTTCCACGGAGCAGCTTCATTAACTCATCTCTCTCTCTCTCTCTCCCTCTCTCCATCATTCATTATAACATTTTTGGGAGCAGTTGCAGCGCGCAACGTTTGGCAAGTGTAATTCTCAACAGCCGCTGCCTCTAATCCTCGCTGCCATACAGTATATATGGCGAGAGGAAGAGAGCCAGTGGAAATGTGCAGGCAGGCAGATCTCCAGGCAGACTCCAACATGGCTGCCAGAGCGGGAGAGTGACAGTTTGGCTAATTAGAGCACTTTTAATTTGCACCGCCTTGATCTCTCGTCTTAGCCTCCTTCAATCTGGGAGCGGGTGTGCGTGCGCGGGAATGCGTGCTGGCGTGCAGTGTTTGTGTATTTTGAACCCATTCGGTGTCACCTTGTGCAGCAATTTAGAAAGGTGAGATACTTTGAGGAAGGCTAAACGGCGTCAGTGTCTGCCGTTTAGACCTCCTCCCCAAACTTTCTCCCACCTCCGCTCCGTCTCCCTCCGCTAATTCGTCTGTCTTTCTAAGCGTAATTTCCTTCATGGCTCACATCCCGTGCTTTGTTTTTCTGCATCTGGCTCCTGATATCTCCACACACACACACTCCCCTCACACTCTCTTAATGAAAGCAGCAGACTTTCAGGGTCAACAATCCCCAGTAACCCAGTGCTAGTTTAGCCATTGTCCTTGTTTTGAAAGAAATGCAATTAGTCTTGTTTTTTAAAAAAAAGTGTTACTGTTTCGCTCCCAGATTTTATCTCCCGGATTGTGTTATTCAAACAGAGGAAGGTTGGATACGAGAGAAGACAAGCAGTGTAACTGCTGACCTAATAACTCATAAGTCGTGTTGTTCGCCTCTCAGGCTGCCTCGACCTTTCCACGGTGTTCTCTCACACTGTACATTATTAATGCCGCTTGGCCCACCGTTTGTGTGTGTCTGCACGCGTTGCTGCGAGACGTAGGGCCCTCCTTTTTTTTTTTTTTTTTTTTTCCACAGCGTTGATTCTAATGTGTATTAATACAGCAGTGCAGCGAATGTTTCCCATTATCACTCTTAACATCGCGCTCTATTGGGCCTCCGCCTTCCACAGGCTGGCGCACATTAGACCGCGATCTTTGATAGAGACGGCAAGTCTAATTCCCATTTTTAAAAGAAGGTTATTTCACACAGATAACCCCCGGGGCTCGGAGAGAAATCAAAACTCTGAAAATGAGCAAAGAGCCCTGTCTTTCTGTCCTCTTTTATCTTCCCTTCCCTTATTCTTAATTCTGCTTCTTTCTCTTTTTTTTTTTTTTTTTTTTCTGTCCTCATATCTCTTCCACCCTCCATCCCTGCTTGAGGTGTCACTGTAAATGCCATGTGGAGAATAAAGAAGGGGAGAAGGGGCGGGGGGGGTTATTGTTTGTGCCTGGAGAGGTCTCTTTTTGCGCTCGGGCAGGCATCAGGGTGGACAGCTATCGAGTGATGGGGAGGGTGGAGGGGATGAAGACGGGCAGCACACACACACATAAAAGACAGATATTTTGGTCGCGGCGTCCCCGGCTGTGAGGAGCCCGACAACTACTTGTGTTCCAAACCTCGACGTCGGGGGGCAAGCTGGAGGCTCCTTCTCCGCTCTGCGTCAGACTGCTTTGAGAAGACCACATCTAGAAAGGGCAGCTCTCAACCACGGCGTTTCAAAACTAGACTTAATGCAGGTTCCCTTCCAGCAGTAATACCGGGAGTTGTTTGGTTGCCCTTTTCAGCTGCCCCACCGGGTACGGGGCCCTGAAATCTTCCGTTCTGCCGGCCGGTAGTGCTCTTTAATAAGCCTCCTCACATCATGACGGCGTCAGGCACATTTCTGTAAATATCACGTGTAATTTTAAAAGTTCAATGACATATTCGGATCTTGAAAAGTTTTTTTTTAATGAAACTATCATAACGCATTTGCGTATAAGCGTGTTTCGCGCTCTCCAGGCATCCGTTAGCGTTCGCACACTGTCGCGAGCACTCGCCGCCGCGCAGGGTACTCCCGTCTGTCTCTGCGAGTTTGAGAGCGAGCGAGCGATTTGAGGAGTCACAAAAGGGAGGAAAATGAGGTTGGGGGAAGACGGCTGATGTAATCGCGGAGACATACCAAATTCACCTGCCCTGGGTTAAAATCGCGCGGGACAGATAGGAGATGGAGGGATAATGAAAAGACCCCGTTAGGACATGTTCTCCTCGCGCCGTCTTGATGGAAGCCGCCCACTGTCGGGGCCCTTAAGCCACTTGTACCACAGCAGTATAAAGATAAGGAGTAATGAACCTCTCCTGTGTTGTACTGAAGTTGCCATTTTCCGTCAGACATTTTAGGATGGAATAGGATTGTGCTCCTGTATATGAATTACACCGCTGGTATGACTCTAAAGGGTTATTTCACCTGGAAAGATAAGCCCTGGTGCAGACTGATTGTACTGTAGGTCTGAGTCATTGCCTGTGTTGTGAGACAAGTGGGTGGACAAAATCCCTACATCAAAATGTTATTATGAGATCTAAATTAGAGATGTAAGTTTTTTTTTGAAGCTTTTTTTTTTTTTAGCTGAAGAATTACACGCTCCTCTCCTGTTAGGTGACATTTCTAATTTAGATTTTCGAAAATGTTCATTAGATTTGATGACGGCTAGATGAAAAAAAAAAAATCAATACCGCTCTCGTGTCTGCGTGTTAAAGGCAGCCTGAGGAGTTTCTGACCACTATCGTCGCTATGAAGCAAGTGTTTTTACAGGTTTGGTTTGTATTTTACATGCGCATGAAGAAGCATATGTTCATTTGCAGTCGCTGTTCTTGGCCACCACCTTTTACAGGCCGGTTTCACGCCAACAAACGTAGAAATGTGCCCACAAAGGCAGCGAAGAAGAAGATTGCAAAGGAATGAAACATGGATGCAATCAAATCCCAAACTGCAAATGTTGTATGAGGAAGGAAATGCACTCAGCACATTTGTTAGACTCTCAAATGCCTCGTTCCCAGCATATTTAAAAATGCAGCAGAGGAGTGAGGCTGGCTGTAGGTTATGAAACCTCGTGGCTGTGTAATGCAGAGGGTCAGGTCACATGGGCGAGCCTGAATGACCACTACAGAGACAGAGAGGTGGTAGTTAAAGCTAACCAGCCGTGAGACGCTACTGTCAGACTCTCCTGTGTGGGTATGTGTGTTGTAGCTGGACTGCAGCTCTACTGTGAGTGAAGGTAATGTTACTGTTTACCAGCCCTGAATGCTTCATTAAACTCTGAACATAGTACAGTTATATGTGTTGTGTTCACTTACACTGAAGAGGAGTAAATCCCATTCAGTTCGACACTGTCTGGGGAGGGGCAGCCGAATTTATCTTTAACAGGTCAATTCCAACCAAAAAATGTGTACAGTGCAAAAAAAGATACACACTATTGGTTTTTGGTAGGAAAATAATGAATGTAAACTTTATTATTTTAAAGTTTATTTGTTTACAAGGTGCCTACAGGGCTATTTAATTATGGCCTTGTCAAGAGATGATTATTTTAGCAAAGCATAACCATCATTTAACTGTTTCCCTCTGCTTCAGGCCTGAGAAAACATCTGGTCTGATTGTCAGAAGTAAAAAAAAAAAAAAACTGCTTATCAGCATCTCTAAATGCTGTGGTTTTACGTAGAGCTCTAAGGTGCGACTGTTTCTACCACCGAGCAGTTTTTCGCCCTGCAGTCTGGCAACCTCCCAGTGATAAGACCTGCTGTTTCCCCCTGCATCCAATCTTAATGCTAAGCTTAATGCTAATTGCCTCCAGGCTCTAGCTCCTCACTAAACTCATACGCGAAAGTGATCATCTCATATAACTGTTATCCACAACCAGATGAACTATATCTATATCTTTGAACCCTTTTAAATAATGTATAAAATGCAAACAAGGTCCCTAAAAGTTGGCATTTTGGAGACTTTTTGCAGCAATATTTTATTACAAACTAAACTTGACTCAAAAACTCCAACGATGCACCGGCACATCAAACGTCAGTAGAAGCTGAGATATTTGACTTGAGCTCCCTTGTGTGTCAAGCTCCAAAAGACCCTGAATCCTTCTTTTTCCAAAATGCTGCATGTTTGTATCTTGTCATTAGACTTCACCTGCCTCATAAACACCCCCACTTTTTAAACTCCACACCCAGTTTGTCACCCAGGCTCTCAGTGTGTAGTCCCCAGGCCCAAAAAAAGATACCCCGTCAGTGCCACTTCAGTGATTCTTTCAGACATGACATCGCTCCTCTTGAGCCATAGAATACATTATACAACTGTTTTCACAGCCTCAGTCCTCCTCATGACCAATACACCCATCCTGATGTGTAAAATCAGCACTGGAGTTCGTGTACTTACCCACCACTGAGTGTGACATAACCGTGTTGTATAAAACAGGCAGTTGTTGGATAAGCTTATCTCGTAAGATAATAAGTTGTGCTTTTGTGAGCTTCATTTAGGATTTTCATCCTTTATTTGTAACCACAGTATCACGCGGTATAATAACATGTGCATGAAAAGTGAAAAAGGAAAGCTACCGCTTTGAGAGCAAAGCACTTACCTGCTTCATGCACAGTAAAGCTTCTCCTTTAAAGCCTCTGAATGAAATTGGATCGTGTAACTGTGTAGAAAAATGGCTGTGTGCGGGGGGGAGAGCAACTTGAGATACCTTTTTGTAAGTAAAGGTAGCCAAGATTTCAGATGACCACGTTTGAGCTGCTGACAGTTCAAACTCCAACAATGTCAAACCTTGTTTTTGGTCACATGTGGATGCAGGTTACATCACCAGCTTTTTTTATTGTACCAAAAAATATGGTCTCTAATTTTTAAGTTATTTTAAATGCTGCATTTTTTTTTTTTTGGCACATTAAACACCAAACTTGTTTTGACCTCAGAGATACTCACTTTCAAGACACTATTCATTAGATGCTTCACTTCGTCCATTCACTTGCTGCTGTCAAATTAAAATTCAGCAAAGTAAGCATCCTTATTCATCTCACCAAGGACACGCTCCAAATTGAGCCTTTCATCTGCAGTGCCAATCCAACATGACATTACTTTTTTTTTTTTTTTCACTAAGCACTATTTTGACTGAGGGTGTCTTGGGTTTGTCAGTATCGATGCTCATCCAAGTTTTCCTACAGCGAATTTGGCCCATATTTACATTTACCCAGATTTTATTTGGCCTGAAAAATAAAAGTGTGTAGGTTTGCCAGGACTATTTTTTTTTACATTGGTTATGCAATTCATTTAACAGGATTAAATTTTAACTACAAGCCAAAAAGTGTTCACAAACATCAGTCATGGATTAACCAATTTGAATAATTTATTATTGTGATGTCTTTGTTTGTTGTGTGATGCTATAAAACTATAAACTGTCTACAGAGCTGTATGTAAGCAAGGATTGTTCAACTCTGTATGACTGCGAGTTATCCACACAGACACACGCTTTGTTTTCTGACCAAATACCTACAAAACTAATGACATTCCCATCAGCCTCAGTCTGTACTTTGAAATGCTGAACATTAGCACGGTACAGGTAGCCTGCTGACATTAGCATTAAGCTCAAAGCAGTGCTGCGGCAAAGTCCAGCCTCAAAGAGCTGCAAGCAAAACCAGTTCTTGTTTTAATTAGCCGATCCTGTGAGCACCACAGACACAGCTTGATTTACCTTCATTGTTTGTGGGAGGCAGATATGAGAGACATTTCTTATCCCAGGATACTACCATTATGATCTGCATTGTTTCCACTGCTGTTCACTTGTTTCTATATTGTTGTTCAGTGAGAGTGAATGCAATTACACAGCAAGTGATGTGATATGCACGAATATTGAGATTCTCACGTTTGGCAGTGAACTTATGCCTTGATGCAACACTGATAATGAATTTGGTGGGATTGAAAATAGCTCTACGATTACTTATTTCTATGATTTATACGTTACTGGCAAACTCTCCCTTTGTGCATTAATTAACAACTGGTAGTTATGTTTGTCAGGTAATCAGTAACCCTGTGTCTGGCGTCAAAAATGAATTGAAGAAGAAGTCACACCTTTTTAATTGTAATTACACAATTATGTAAGTTTGGCACTTGATTACAGTTTTGCCCTAAAAAAAAAAACATACATGGTTACAGATCTGAAACTATATAAATTAATAAAATGATCTGAGCCGTATAAATCTGTCCTGAAACTGAACTTTATGACCTTAAACCTCAGTTGTATCTGAGGCTGTGGCAGGTTTAAGTTGCACGGTACACAGCAGCCACGTTTAGACTGAAACACAGGTGCCATTTACACAGCAAAAGGGTGTGAGTGATCATGTGACCCAGACGACGCAGGTTTAAACACATCTGAAAGCTCAAACTAGAGCGAAGCTAACGACAGAAACAACAGCTCCCACACGTCCCGGGTTTGTTCTCGAGTTATTTGGCAGTCTTTCACCCCAGAAACGGTGTCCATATTACTCCACAGTCTTCAGTAATAACAGGGACACTCAACATTACTACTTTTTTTGAAAACTTTTGACAGCTTCTTCTGTGGATTGAGTAACTGGGACAGCACTATGGAAAGAAATGTGTCTGTTGAATTTTTTAATGGAATTTTTTCAACACTCAGCACCACCAACAAATTTAGTTCCCCTCCATTGTGTTGAGGTGGAGGCAGATAAATCTCAGAGATCTCAAATCTTTAACAAATTACACCACAACTGTCTATGGCTAGATACCACTGGAGCTAAGAAAGAAGAAAGTTGTGTTTTGAAAGTGTTTTTAAAGTGACCCTTGAAGCATTTAGTCGAGCAAAAATAACCACTCAAACGTCGTCTAAATGCGAAATGAAAGTCCTGAGTGTGTTTAAAACTTCTGGCATACGTATGGTTTCTCCAGGAAAGGAGACAGTGGAGGAAAGGCTATTTTATTGTGCTCATTTTAATTTTTTGACAAGAAAATAAAGACAGAAAGCCTCTGAGAGATCCAATGGCAGAGCGTTCTCTCACTCTCTCTCTCGCTTTCTCTCTCTCTCGCTCCTGCGTCATTCACTAGAAGAAAACAACACAAGCTTCCACTGAGGATTTCCTTGCACCATGCTCCATTGTCGTTTCTGTCTGTTATCAGTAGGACCTCTATTTATTTCTACTTTCTAGGCATTGTTGTTTCAAAAAACACGGTTTCTCTTCATCACGCTTCAAAGAATAGCAGCGCTGATTAGGGTCGCTGTCGACCGGTTGCCTCGACCGTCTGCTCGCTGTTGTCTGATTCTAGATGAGCTCTGCTACTCTCCGACACATGATGAATTCAGGCCATTGTTGTTCATAAACAAAATGAAAAAAAAAAACAGTTTAATACATCGCTACATTGATAGTACTGTTACTCAAAGAATGCTCAAGTGAGGCTTAAGAACCAAGCAATTATAAAATTGCAGTCAGGAAAATATAAGTTAAGAAACCAGGACATTTTTCGATTTTCAAAGCAATGCTTAAGTTAAAAAGATTAAAGAAAATTGAATGTTTTAAGGCTGTTGTTTAGTTAAAGCCACAATCTGGGACGTGTAATGCGGAAACAACCACGGCTCATCACTTTCCTTTTGGATCAGAGTCGTATTGTTCGCTGCAGCAGCAGAGGAACCGTGTCGTAGCTGCTGCAGAACGAAGGGAGAAAAAGAAAAAACAATGGCCTGTTTTTAACCACACAAATGAATGTGCTTTTGCAGTGCTACAAACAGCTGCGGTGATTTCACTAACCCACGATTATGGCTTTAACTGGGCTTAATGACTTGAGCATTCTGAACTCATTATAGCAGAGAAAAAAAGATTTTATACAGTGTTTCAATTCACCAGTAAACTTTTCATTGTTTGCCAGCTCTGTTGTTTCCATTGTGTAGTTTTCAGTGTTGTTTCAAGGTTGGAGTCAATATTGTTCTTCAATTCAGAAAATGAAGTGGGTGCGATTCAGTCAGCAATTCAGTCGAGCATTTGTAATTACAAATTGTTTGTCAATACTGTGAATACTACAAGCTTGTTAAATTCAAAATCCACTGAATTGAAAACTTCTTGACTCCATCCCTGGTTCACGCGCTTCTTAAATGAGTTGTTGTTGCACAGTTCTGTTCAGAATAAACAGCAGTAGTTTTGTTATCATGTTTTTTTCTCCTCTTTTCAGCCTCCACTATGTAGATCCTGCAGACATCACAGATACACATGTAGTCTCTTTTCACCACGGTAGTGATACTAATCACATTTTACTATAATACTTCTCATATCATGAACTTTTTCAGTTGAAAACCTTAGATAAGGCAAAAACCCCATTGCTTTTATTTCAATAGATGTCTTCAGCGGCAATTTTGGGCTTCTTGTGACACGAACTAGTGTGAGGAAAGTTGTCCATGAGAATCTGCCCTGAGTGGGCCAAAATTACTTTTTTTTTTCTTTTTTCGAAAGCCAAATGCTCCTTATCTACCTCCAGTTCTGAAACACAAGTGGCCATCTGAGCAAAGTTTTCTTTCAGACAGATAAGGACACTGTTTGAACACAGCTTGCACATCAGAAACAGAAAATCCAGCTGCTAAACAGTATTAATTTCTCAAAGAATACATTCATCTGTGTTTGGTTGTGATTGTGGTCGTGCGTGCATGAGTACACTTGAATGTGTATGCATGTGCTGGAGTTGTAACTGTAAGGGTGATGGTGGGTAAATTATTGGGGCCGGGTCGGGGGCTATAAGGGTCAATTTACTACCACAGTACTTTGGTCTTAGAAATGATTGGAGGGGAGCAGTGAGCCAATGGGGGTGGATCGTTTTGTGCAAATTGTTGTTCTGTTTGGCAAACGGATGTGTATCGATGTAAAGGAGAAGAGGTCTGTAAATGGTAGTATTTAAAATAATTTCAAATACTTCTTTGTGATCTATCAAGTTGGCACAATGGCACCACAGTGGAACCAGAGGAATCCAAAAAGTACAAACCTGGGAGATGGGAGGAGAAAGAAAAAGATGAATTGTTGATAAAACACAGTGGATCTACAGTGTATCGGGAAGGAAGCTGAGAGTTTTAGGTCTTTTCCTAAGAGTCGTTTTTTGATTTTGAACAGTGCAGATATGTTTCCCCTGTGGGAATTGAAGACATTCATTTGAAGATTAGAATTTTTAGTTCGATTTCAAAATCAAAAACGTACCATTGTAAGTGAGCAGGTAGGTAACTAACTTGGGATTCTGGTTTCTGAAAAGTCTGAAAGATTTCAAAACCATGTTGTACAAACAAAACAGTCACCTCTGTTGCAAATATAGAACTTCTCTCTCTCATCTGTACAGCGTTCCCTCTTTAGGAGGATGAGGAGCATGTTCACCAAGAGAAAAGACGGGCTTGTTTTTGGCTCAGCAGAGAGCACATTCCTCTTGGTAGAAAAGAAGAACTCAAATGTCTCGTCCATCACACTGTTTGTCTCTGTTGGTGTGCACTTCTCGGCTGAGAGGTTCAAAACAGTCAAAACACAGTCACACGACAGAGCCATGCCATATTCAAATAATAGAGTATTAATGATGAGGAGCATAGGAATAATAAGACCAGTAATGTAATAAGAATAATTAATAGTAATAACATATCATTCTAGGTTCTTTAAATTCTGTATATAAAAACAGTGGCGAGGAGAAGTTGGTACACAGTAGGGCTCTACTATCCCCTTGGTTGATTTGGCACATTATACTCACTCTCTGGTGAGAGCTACCTACTCATTCTCAGCACAGTTGAATATTACTGTTGCCTGGCGACCCATCCAGAACTTCTGATTTTGATGTTTTAAATCAAATCACGGCAAAATCTTTGTATGTAATCAATGTTTTTTTTTCTTTTTTGTCACAGGACGTGATGCAAAAAAGACATCCATCCCAGCAAAAAGGAAAGTCTTGAACATTTCACCTAATGAGAATCGATGAGGTTAATCTGCCGTGGTCAGGTTTGATGAATGTCAGTCTGAAGGCAGATTAAAAAAAGTAGCCAGGCTGGTCAGGATGGGTTGCCCGGCAACATTTAAGGTTTCTGTTCTTAATATTGATTTTTTATCTTCATTCAAAACTTAGTACAAATAGCTACATAAGTCTGAGCTATAATTGTCATTACATTACAAAAAGTAACTCCTTCTCTCTATAAGTTATGATTTTTGTTGTTCAATATAATATATTAGTTTGGTCCTCCTTTATGTTCTCAGAAGCAAAGGCTTGGTTTGTGTAAAATATGTGTGTCCGATGTGTGTGTGTAATAGGTTTGTGTGTGTGCAGTTTGATTCTGTAGATCCTGTAAGTTGTGTGTGTTTGTGTGTATTTACAGGTCATTTTTGTATCCGTCTGTGTATCTGTATCAAGATGTTATGGGTGCAGTGTTGTTATTTTCCATCTTCAAAGTGTTTGGGGCTCTCCAGATGTCGGATCAGGTTTTCTGCTGGGCGGACACGCCCTTCCAGTAGTCCAGTATGTCGTGAAGATCCTCATCCTTGGCGAACTGAACCTTTCGTCTCAGCGCGTGTCCGGCTGCCACATAGCCTTCGTCCTCCATGGATGCCTGCCGGTGCCTCTTACGGTGCATTTTGAACCTCTCCCACAGCCCCAGGGTTGGGGTGCAGAGGAGCCCTTCCTCCTCCTCGTCTTCTTCTGGGCTGGAGCAGTAGCTGAGGTTGTGGTACTGGGGCGACAGCGGGTAATGGGGCGAGAGCTGGGAGTATGCCAGCTCCCGCTGCTTGGCCTGCCTGCTGAGAGTGAGGGGGTCTAACACAGAGGGCTTGCGGCCTCCTGGGTGGTGGTGGAGCTCCTGCAGCATCTGCGGGTGGTGCTGTAGCTCCTGGAGGTGCTGCTGGGAGCCAGGATAGGAGTGGCGGTGTTCATTGTATTGGCGGATTCTCTGGGCTTCAGCTCGCAAGATGGCCGCTGCCGGGGTGACTGTACGGATGGCCTCCCCTCCTCCTCCTCCGCCTCCCCTCTCTCCCCTCTCTCCCCTCTCTCCTGGCGAGGTCCTCTCAATATAGCGGGTCTCTGATGAGTGGTAGCCTCCCTCCGAGCGGAACGAGCGAGGACTCCGGGCAGAGCCAGGAGAAGAGGAGGTGCTGGGCCTTTTGGAGGTTGGAGGAGCCTCCATGCTGTGGTGTCGCTGCAGTGAATGATGGTAGCTTCTCCCCCTTTCTTCTCTTCCTCCCCTTCCTCCCTTATACACTGGGGAGAGAAACTCGCCTCCTCTTTCTCCTCTCTCTCCTTGCTCAGAAAGAAGCACCAGCTGTGGCTCTGCAGTGGAAACAGCCCCTCCGCCTGCAGAAGAGGGGGATTTGATCCCCTGTTGAAAGGAGGTAGACTCAGATTTGAGAGCATCTATACAGTTGTTGATGATCTGGTTAACTTTATCAACTTCTTTAGCAATGGTTGAGATCTCTGCTACTGAGCCTTGGGGATTCGCTTGCGGCGACATCTCTCTTTCTCGCTCTCGTTCTCTTTCCCTTTCAATGCCAGACCCTCTCACCTCCATGTAGTTTAGTTTAGCGGGCTTGTGGGCCGGTGTTTCTATCACCTCCTGGAGCTTGTATGGATCGATCTCACCACCCTGAGGAAGGTAGGGCATTCTGGACAGACTGTCCCCTCCGGCAAGCTTCTGGGAAACCGATCCTCCACTCCCTCCCTCTATATCCCCCTCTCCACCGTACTTGAGCTCTATGAGAGTCCTCTGGATCCTGCTCATCTTCCTCTCCTTCTCCTCCATGATCCTCTTCTTTCTCAGGCAGTGGACAATGAGGCCAAGGAAGAGTAGCATGCCAAACAAACAGCCAAGGATAGTCATGATGTAGTGGGTGGCTGACGACTGATTGGCTATCCTCTCAGGCCCGGCACGGCGGCCAGTGGAGATGGCCAGACAGGTGTGGTTAAAGCGCAGGGAGTTTCGTATAGAAGCCACACAGTATGTGTAGTCCGTGTTAGGTTTTAAGTTCTTTAGCTCAATATCTTCTCTTTGATTTTTCAGGTTCTGGATGTCTGTGAAGAAGCTGTTGTTATAAAGCACCAGGATGTACATTTTCCTGTACGGATGAGGAATCTGGACCGTTATCACAGCGCTCGAATGTTGCACCTGCTTAAGCGTCATGATTGGATTGGTGTCAGGGAAAAATGGGCTTAAGCTGATTACCTCATCCGGAGGGGTCCCAGAAGCACAATCGTCCAAACCGCAAGGAGAGGCAAAATCTGGGGGCAGAGTGGTGGAGTCTGCCGAGCCGAGGACAAAGATAGGCGTCACGCTACTGCCGTCGTCCGTACATACGAGACTGAGCACGTGCAGAGCGTTGCGTTGGGTGGGCACGCGAGGGTTCTGGCTCAGGAGGTTGTAGCCGAAGAATCCTTGAGGGGAGTCGCACACCATCCTCTCGCTGGTCCTGTTGGGGAAGGCCGAGAGCCAGCGCAGGAAACCCAGCAGCTCACAGGAGCAGTTGAAGGGGTTGGTGTAAAGTTCACAGGTGGTCAGCTTATTCAGTCCAGAGAACAAACCGCCATCCAGCACCTGAATCCTGAGAGGGGACAAGAGGAAATTTCACCTTCAGGTTCACTCACGTAGCATCGTACATTTTTAACACTGTCGATGAACAGTGGAAAAACATTCAATATCAAAATTGCTCTTTCTTAAATGTGTATTCTTCTCCCCTGTGAAAACCTGGCTCCTATGTTACTCACAATGCAATGTAATCCCCAGCAGTTCAGTGTGTTGTGCTAGCGCTGGCTATTATACCCTCAAGCTGCTAACCTTCATCTGTGATGAAGCTACAGAGGTCTAGGGAGTTCACTTTCTTCTAACTCCATGTCCCTGTTTTTTTTTTTTTTTTTTTTATATTCTAACTTGTAGTCTTCAGAGACCTTACCTCCCCCTCAAGCCACGAAAGTCTTTCTACTTTCCAAACTTTTTACACACATACATTAGTACCTCATAAATCCTATACATAAACTTTGATGTCTAAAATCTGCGCATTTTAATTGCACTTGTTACTCAGTCTTCTTACGTTCTTGTACTTTAGTTCATGGTTTCCAACACTACCTTTCAACAAGCCCCGGAGAGCACTTAAACTTGTTCCATTCAGCTGCTGCTTTCACATTTAAGTCAAGAGATCAATACCAGTTACAGTACTGATAGCAAGAACAAGACAGTTATTCCCACTGAGAAAAAGTAGGGATCTCAATTTTTTGTGAAAAGATGGCTCGTTGCAGCATTGCATCATGGTTTAGTGTGGATACTGTCAGTGAGAAAATGACTATCTTTGCATCTCCTTCTGCTCTTTTCCCTGTAAGGCTTCCCAACACCAGTGCAAATTGGTGAATTTTGATAGCAGCCCTTGGGGTGATGACATCAAGCCTGACATTTAACATCGATGTTTTGGCAGTGTTTAAGAAACTTATGACATTCTCCTATCTAGCTCCAGTGCAGCTGTGCTAGAAATGTTTAAACTCATTTTCTTCCTTTGTGCAGTTAGCATCATGCACCAGTGATCTCCAGAGTATGAAACCACAAAGTCAGATTGCGAGTAGCCCTTGAATTCCTCTTTTACTTTATGCTGCTATTAAACAACAGCTTCATTTTAGGGCTGCAGTGATTATAATCAATTAATTATCAAATTGTTTAGTGTATAAAATGTAAAAAAAATGGTCATTAGTTTCCCAAAACCTCAGTTTCCCAAAGCCAAAAAAATGGCTTGTTTTGTCCAAATAACTATTTAAAACCCCAATTTATATTTCATTTTCAGTGATAAAACAGCATGAGCAAATTCTCAACAAGAACAAGAAGATTTAAGCAGCAAAAAGTGACTTTAAAGATTTGCTGAAATTGCTCCAATTTCTTTTTCTCAAAGTCAGGTCCAATTGATTAATCAACTGAATGTTTCAGCTTACTGCAGCGCGTTTTCTCACACATACACCAGGGCCCAGGTCGATACCTGTTCATGGAGAGGTCTATATTCTCTATGTTGGGGCATTCCCAGAAGGTGTTTGGTGTAACAGTCTCAATGAGATTGGCTTGCAGGTAGAGATACTGCAGCTTGCTCAGGCCTCGCAGCATGCCCTCTGTCAGGTTCCTCAACTTGTTAAAACCCATCTGGAGAACCTGGGGAGACAAAGACAAGTGGGATTATTCTAATCTCCGAAGAGCCGGCCAGCGCCAGGCATCACTCACTGCAAGCTGGGAACATACAGAACAAACAGACGACGGTTCAGTACAATTTGTGTTTCACATGGTGATCTAAGCCTCTGTGCTGTGCTGAATTTACGAAGATCTCGTTCACATTTTACCTCCTGGCACGGCTTCAGCAGCTGGGGTAGATATATAAGCGTGCCAGCTCATTATGGCAGCGTTCAGCTCAGTTTGGTGAAAACACTTTTGCCTCAGTCTTTCTGGAAGCCATAATGAGCGGGGGTTTTGTCTTTCTTGTGTGTGCAATGCTGGTAGAATTTAGATCCTCTACTCAAAGAAAAGCAGCAGCATCACAGTCCAAAAATTCACTACTGATTACTGTTTAGAAGTCCTTTATTCATTTTTTTTCTTAGTAAAAAAATATAAATTGATACCTCACTTTGAGAATTTCACCCTTTTTCCACCCTTTTTTGCCATCTGCCTAAATAAAACTCAAAATCTTGCATTAGTAAACAACATTGTGAAACTGAGGAGGCATTTATTTGACAGATTTTGTTACTCAGTGCTACATTAGAGATGAATTTTGGTCAGTACCAAAAAATTGTTGCGGTTTAATATCCCACATTAATCACATATATTACATAATTGGATTATTAGTCTGTTGATGCATTAATGTCAAGGTGCTTTATAATGTTACAGCTGGTCATAATGGAGCTAAGTTGTACTACTTCACATACTCAGGTAGTTGAATGCATAAGAATAAATCCCATTTTATGCTGATCAGATCTCAAATATAATACTTGTTGATATAATTTACTTTCCTCCATTGTGTTTATGTGTATCTGTATAGATTTTCATATGGGTGCATGTGTGTTTAAATCACCTGCAGGTTGAACTGTGCTGAAAACGCTCCGTCTTCCACATAGTTGATATCATTCTTGGTGAGGTTCAGATAGGTGAGGTTGCCAAAGCGGCTGAGCGAAGAATAATGGACCGACCGTATCTTGTTCTCATTCAGCCTCAGATCCACAATAGTGCTGTTGAGAGAAGCGTAAAAGCTGCGGGTGTTTGGCAAAGAGGGCAAAAAATGTGGACAAATCTCACAAATGTTCTTACCTGTTAATGTGGGAGGGTATGGCCTCGTAAGGCGGCTGGTTCATGCTGCAGATAGCCAGCCACACGAAGCCTTTCTCCCCTTCGATGAGCCAGCAGTCAGCTGTTACCATTGGCAACCGCATTATTGACAGCAGGGCGAGCCAACAGAGGAAGGAGCTGGCTGTGGACAGCACCACTGATGAAGAGCCCCCATTTACGTTATGTCTCTGCCGTCCCTGTCCTGTCCTCTGGGCCATTTCGGATGTCATCGCAAAATTCATTGGAGAAAGCCGAGCAGAGATGCTTACCATTTAACATTTAGATACAGAGGCCAGCGCCATTGAAAGGGAGTGAGGGCTTCTTTATATAGTAATATCTCACTGTGTGGTGTCTTAGTGCTCCCTTTTTTGGTCAGATTTGCGTTTGTACTGCTTGGGGCGTAGTTACAGCATGGTTCCTCCTCAGCTTGTCTTGTAATCGTACCTCAAATTGAAGCTGAAGTTGCGTTAGGAATTATAGATTTATCGAAATAGAAATTAGGGCAGGAACCGGATGTATCACTTCATTGGCAGCATTTGCGTCTCTGTAAACTGTATCAATTGTTTAATTAGGGGGTCACGTTTGATTTGTTATGTATAAATTGGCAAATGAAAGTCGTCCTGGTGCCAGATTGGCTGGTGCTCATGTCTTCTGTGGCCATCTGCATCTCTGATTGGACAAGCACCTCTTTTCTTTCTTCTTCATTGCTCACTGCTCTGTACTTGGTGTGAGAACTCGTCCCTGGAGGGGGAAAAAGGAAGAGAGAGATGGGAGGAGGGTGTTAGAAGAAGAAGCGCTAATGAAACACAGTGCTTTATTTTGTGAGATACCAACAAACACAACCCTGTTACCAGCATGATGAGATAGAAGTGGTTATTTCTTATATAACAGGCTCCACACACACACACACACACACACATATATGCATGCACACACACATTTTCTATACTCATAAGACATTTCTTGACAAGTCCAATTAGCGCACAGTGATGTAGATACACAACGAGCACCTGCAAATCTTACAAATACACACAGCCCCCCGTCTCTGCTGTATGCACACACACACACACACACACACACACATATTTCCTGCCACACCATTAGCCTCGAGGCCTTGATAGGCCCGGGCTAAGAATGGCCATTACTCCGATACTGTATCTAATTAATTAATCTGCTCTAAATAAAACACTTCCTGAAAAAAACAGCTGATGTCTGATGGAACAGAGGGAGGCAGGGAAACGAAAGATGCTCGCGCAGAGCTGTGGAGTGGCGAGGAGGAGGAGGAAAAAGTGGGTGCAAGAGAGCAGTGAGGAGTGATGTTTGGGGGAGGGGGTGAGAGAGAGATGGGGAGAGGGAGGGATGGGGCGGCGAGGAGAGACAGAGGCGGTGATTCTGTGTGAAAAAGGGGAGGCTGGGAAGAGAGAGGGAGGTGGAGTGGCTCCCTGTCTGTCTGTCTGTCTGTCTGGGGAATGTGCGAGAATAGTGGCTCCCTCTTGTCTTTGACAGCTTTTTTTTTTCTCAGCCGTACGAGCAACAAACAGGATGTGACATCATGGAGGTGAAGGACGAGGAGCGGGAAGGAGCGAAAAGGGCCGACCTTCCTCACAGGCATCTTTTTGGCCGCCGTTCCCTCCTTATTGATTATAGATGAAAAGAGAAGGAGAGAGGCGCTGATGTGTCACCTCTAATCTGAGGAAGGGGAAAAGAGAGCAGCGCTTTTTGTGAATGGGACAAAGCCTCTCTGAACTTTTTTTTTGTGTCCTTGGAGAGAGCAAAGAGTCCTGACGTCACGCTCTGGCAAAGCAGCTGCTCCACGAGCATCTGCGCCTCCATGTTATCGCTCACTTAGAGTCTCTTTGATCTTTCCTTTTATAATATTTATCACGTTTGCTGTCGTAGTTTAGTGTGTTAGTAGTCTAAAGTGTAATTAGTACTAAACGCAGTGCAGTTGAGCTTGATGAGAATGTCATTAGTTTTTTTTTTTTTTTGGGTCAGAAATAAAAGTGTAACAAATTAAAATGTTGGCCTGATGCTGGTGTTATCTGAAGTGTCGGGGGATCAGCAAAGTGATAACAATTCTTCCTCAGGGGAACGAGTCTGCGTGAAACATTTCTGGCAATCTGTTCAATAGCTTAATTAAAACCACAAAAGTCAACCTCATGCAGGCGAGTGGAAATTTTTAGTGATTATGGGGTTTTAAGTTAAAACTTAGCATTATTCTTTGTGTTGGGTTGCACCAAACATTGCTAACAAATGTCACATGGTCAAAATGGTCACTTGGATTTGGAAGCAAAGTGAGACACACGTTTTCAGGTGTACCAGAGTTCAGTTGTCTGGTCCGACCTGAGTTCGAATGAGCTTTATAACCACCCCAAACCAAGGACTTTCTAATAAAACGCTCCAGGGTTCAATTAAAATCAATCACCCTGAAAGCCAGTACAAATTTTTATCGCAATCCATCATATAGTAGTCGAATACTTCAATCTAGACCCAAGTGGTGGACTGACAGACTGACCTTGACATCCCCAGAATTACACCATCCAGTTTGATACCTGAATTATTGATACTACCAATGCTTCAGCTAGATTTATACAGAAGAATGAAGTGACCCGTGTCATGTTAGTGCACGTAAGTATATGGTGTCAGTGTCTTTCCGTCTATGCTCTTGTTGTATGTGTGCTCTCATATATGTATATGTATAAACATACATACATATTTACATTTTACAAAACTAACATTTCCATCATTTACCATTAAAATCTGCCCTGCATGTGATTGTGTAAGAGTAGTAAAAATAAACGTTTAATAATTTATTTGATGGTGATGAAGATGTATTTGGAAGCCTTGTAATGATAAATTCACTGCAAAACTCATGACTCATGGATCCCCCCCCTGCATGAAAATACATTGGACACTTTTAATAATAAAAAAGTGTTGATATTGATATTGGTGGTTCTGGCCCTGATATTACTTTGCATCTTACCAAAACCACATTTTATCGCGTTACCCACCCCTGTTACATGGCTCGTCACTCATCTTGCCTCGCTCTGTCAACCTGGTGACATTTAATCTGCAACAGTCTTGGGCTTGTGAGGGAACAGTGTTTTTAAAGACAGCTAAAAGCATAAATATTAAATAGACAACAACAGTATACCACTCCTGTCTAGACAAATAAAGTGAATGACACAACATATTGTCGAGTATGGGTACGTTGTCGCGCCAGATTTTTTTAGTCAGCTGCGTTATTGCAAATGTCAGTGTGATCTTAAATGAAGTTTCCAACCCCCCCCTTCTTGAACCTGAAAGTTTTGATTTCACATATGTTCTCTATATAACCACTGAAAATGCTCGCTGGCGTATGTGAGCGTCCATAGGCATGCATGCACGTGCAAAGGCTTTTCCACCCAGTCAGCACAATCTATTGATGGTGAGACTTCCTCCCACGTAGCATGAGACAAACTACCCACTTAGGCCACCCGAGAAAGGTTGGAACTGCTGCCAGCGACAGACACGACAAACAAACGCACATATGCACAGGAAACGTGCGTTTTGCTGACCAAGGGGTTAAGCTCGGGTAAACAAACTGTCGTCGACGGAGAGCGCAGTGGGTATGCAGAACGGTTTAGTTTAAGATCCAGAGTCGTCTGATTTTCGCCTGACCTCTTTCTGCACTGAGGTAAGTGATGTCGGCTGAAGGGCCAGAAGACAGAACAGGAGTGCGGGGCAGCAGGGAGCAGAAAGAGATACAGGAGCGGTTAGTGGCTTGCACTTGACCTCCTTTTGTAGTAAATACACTTGTAGTAGCTAACGTGTTGTGCGCGGGAGGAACGGTTAGGAGTCTGTCGGCCTCTTTTCCATTTTGCATCATTCATCGCCTTCCCCTGACCACTCTCCTTCTCCCTCTCTCTCTCTTTTTTCCTCTCTGTGCGTACATTCACACGAGGCCGCTGAGAAGAAGAACCGCATGGAATATTCCAGCACTCAGCATCATGACCGGCTCGTTTTCCAGTCGTGTCACACTCAAAGATTTATAGGGTACAAAGCGTCACATGGAGGGAGACTGAGGTGGACTCTAACCTTGCTTTGCTGAAAGGGCGATGTTGTGGTGCTTTGAGGATATATTGAGCACATGTGCACGTTTTCTGGGAAAAGAAAATGTATGGGGGAGAAACCCTGGAGTATAAAGAAATGGACTTAGTGCTCTCGCACGGACAGCAGTGCATCACCTTTCTCACGTGCACTGTTAAACAGCAGGGCACTGAGCCTCTCTACAGGAGTGTTTTCTCTGTATAACATCCCTATTTTACTCAGCACATACACACAGACACACACAGTCAAAAGCAGCCAAACTTTTAACAAGATAAAAAACAGAAAGTCCAAGTCCTTTGACTCAATGCATCTAGACATCTAAAAACCTACATGACTGAATATCTTCACGCACTCATTGATCATAATCTCAGAGAGCCAGCAGCTTGTCATAGAGAGATGAACAGCAGCAAATGAGGCAAGATAACAAAAATAGTTTAGATCGACGCGCAGACTGAAAAGTTTTAAGCCTCCACAACAGAAAAAGGCGTCTCTTATTGTAGCTCCGATGCTCGATTCTCCCCTCAGACCTCTCAGTGTCGCAGAGGTACCCAGAGGCGAGCCTAAAAAATACAATAAAGCTGTTGTATCCTGGTGAGGGAAGTTAAAAGCGTTTTATTCTACCTCTGCCAAGAAAGCTTCGTTTTGAGTCGTGTTTGTTTGATACTGAGCAGATTTCAGTGACATCTGGTTAAAGGTTAGGCCATTAGCCAAGGAAACAGTGGTTTGGTTTGGTTTTGTTGGATTTTTTTGCTACTGCTTTTACTTGAATAAATAAAATCTGATGCATGTATTCAGTGTTTATACATATACCAGATTTAGACAACTGTGCAGGTTTGATTAAGGTATAAGCATTTTTGTCTCATCAAGTGGCCTCCTCTTTCTTTTCTGTGGGGGCTCCTGACTGAGAAATAGTCTGGCACGTAACCTCCAGTAAAGCTCGACATTGTTTTTTGTATGAAATAAGCAAATGATATATGTTAGTTAGAATATGATGTGAGATAAACCATCTGTCTGTTTCCTGTAACTTCATATTTAATGTACAGACATGAAGCTGGTATCCATCTTGTGTATTTGCAAGAAAGCAAATAAGAGTCTCTCTCAAAATGCCTTTAAATATACCTGCTACATGTCACAGCCTTTAGCCAAGAGTTTAGCCTAATCATAAGTCTAAGTTTGAATTTAAAGTCAAGTCTTTTTAGTTTATATCAGTTATGACAATGTTTTACTCGCCAAATGAATCGCTGAGATCTGGGCTACTTCGCTACAGCAAAGTTCAACAAGGCAAGAAACAATCATTTAATTCACTTCATTTGGAGGTAAACGGTTCATGTGAGCAGAGCAGAAATGTCAGTAATAATCCCGCATTGGACAGGAAAACTGGTGTGTCTTCAACTACAGTAATTACACTTCTTCGGATTTCTCATTGAAATAAGTTTGGCTAACCTTGGTTTGTTTAAAACGTGTGGTCATCAAAAGTGGCCATGATCACGCCGCTGATCTCAGCACTTAACTTGGAGTGTTAAATGTTATTAGTGGAAGAAAAACTTTGAAAACTTTCTAATTAAAACTCTCATTGTATTAAAAAGCAAATCCTTCTTTATCACTAAAATAGTTTTTTTTTCCCCCAGCATCGTGATAAATACTGCACCAACTGCACACATATCCAACACCGCACCATCCTTTTTTTTTCTTCCATGTGACTGATGAACAGCACTTAGGAGATGGGTTATGCTGGGGGCAGGTTGTGAGCGAGGCAGAAATATGGTCACGTTAATAACAGGCGCACATTAATATATATACACACGTACAGTACACCGACAAAGAACCGGACACACAAACACAGCGCAGCTCGCACATCTCGGTGTGTGTAGCGGCGCTCACATTACTATTCCAAACCAGTGTGGAAAACAGCTGCACCCAACAAAGCTGCGAGGATCCATCAAGAGAAAATTGATGATAAAGGAAGAAGACAAATGACTCATGATGCCCATATATAGTGCCGTATGTGTGTGTAGGTGTGTGTGTTACTGTAAATCCATATGATGTTTTCATGTAAGCAAAAGTGTTCTGAGAATAAGATAATGACTAAGATAAAGGCAGCTTCTCCTGTTCACTGTGCAGTGCTGCAGGAGGAAGACAGGGCTTCATTATTTGCAACGTGGCATCAAAATTCAGTGTTGTTATCTGCAGTTTAAATCTGTAATCCAAAGTATTTACATTTAGCAATTCCTCTCTGTATAGTAGTATTATGGGGCGTGGCGGGATCTGCCGTTCCGGCGCAGAACGATTGATGCATCTAATCCAGCTCAATTTGATCCATCATTGATATCAGACCTCTGTTTACTGTTCGCTCGCTTTACACTCTGTCAGAGCTGTATTAAGTCACTGCTAATGCAAACCCAGCATTTCCCACTGCCGTAGCTCTGCATTATGAACAGGTGGAGAGGTTTTTATCGTGAGGCAGCTGCAAGAAACGTTTGTCATACGTAACAAGAGATGATCATGTTCTGCATTATTCGTCAGTGGGTTAGATTTAAGTATTTCAGGGGGTGATAAGAGCGGGAAGGAGGAGCCACAAAGAGCTGCAGGGTGCACATCTTTCATTACTGACTCCTGTTGGCGTGCCCAGAGGTTTTGCAGAAAGTTGCATGAAATTATATCGCGGTTGTAATGACTTTTCCTCAATATTAAGTAAATGCTAGTTTGTTAGTCCGCCCCGCAAAATACATCAGCTGTTGTGTATCACTAACTGTTGAAAATGGTAAACAACTGTCTCGCATTAACTTTGTAGGGTATACAGCGCCGCGACATCCAGTAGGTTGGGTACTGCAGAAGTTGTGGCTTCGGCCTTTCACAGGCCTTAGCTTTGTTTGTCTAAAAACGCTTTGTCCTCTGGAAAAACGGAAAATGATGCACAATAGCTGCAGTAGTTGTTGATGCAGTTTACATTTCCTTACACACACACACATCTAAAAAAAAGAGTACAGAATTCAAATTTCAGTTCAACTTTAATCCTCGCTTTTAAGTGCAAACTTCTTGATTTCACCTCGATACGCTCCCCGGCCGCTCTCCAAACACTGTCACATACGGCTTCTCTCGACGCCGTATGTATCCTAAAATTTGCGAGGCTATTTTGGGATCGCTCCCAAATAATTAAGGTATTTATGTAACACACAAAATGTGGACGTTAGTAGCGTACAGTTTTTCCCTTTGTTGCCTCGAGCCCTGACAGAGATGCGCGAGACAGTCTTTATGATGCTTTGAGTTCATCGTGTAAATTTGTCTGCTTAAAGGCTCGAGAATTCAGAAACTCATTTCGCTGCCGGAGTTCAAAGCCTTCGCCGGAGCTGCGCGAGATGAATCCATGGGAGTTGTCATTGCTCTGAGTAAGTTGTTGGTTTTTTTTGTATTTTTTTCGGAGGGGATACTAGGCCTCTGTCTCTCAGTCTTTCTATCTCTGTCCCCTGTATTATTTATCTAAAAACCACCAGTGCTATGCTTCCACCTTGTTAGTGAGGTCTCCCTGCCACATTTTTAATCTCAGGTGTGAATGTGTAGCCGGGTTAAATATAGATTTAAAGAGTGAATTCCCCTCGCCTGTGTTTTTACTATGAAGCTTATTGATTCCCCAGGACACGGAGATGTCAAACTGTGGACAAGCTTGTGAAGAATTAATCTTTTCTCAGTGTCATGGGACTTCACATCAAACCGTATTACAGTCTGTTCTGGGCGGTACAAAGCTACTCCCCCCTGGTGTATATGCACTCACACACACACACACACATACATACACACACATAAAGGGCACAAATGACACATAAGATTTGTGCAATCGATGAAAGTGAGTCATTTGAATTAGATCAGATTACGGGGCAAGAAGTAGCGAAGAGGTTGGAGAGAAAGAAAGAGAGAGAGAGAAAAAGGAGAGAGGAAGAGGCAAAGGAGTGAAAGAGTTAGATCAAAAAGCAGCGGCCGCTCCGAGGCAAGTACGACTACACCTCTGATGATGAGAGATGGAGCGAATGTGCGTCTGTCTGTCGTCCCCACGACTCAGAGACGTCCACGAGAATGTAATTTGTTTTGACTCCCAGTCTCACCCATCCTCACTCGTCCGTTTTACAGTCCCAACCTCCCCCCTCCACCCTTCCTTTCCTCTATCAGAGTGATTGACTTTTACGGGAAAAAAGGCTTCAGCATCACACTGGTTGAGGGGGAGTGGTGGTGGAGCAAAGGGTGGAGGGGGTGATGTCGGAGAGGGGGGAGTTTTGGGGCTGACGTCCAGACTTGGCGTGATGGACGTTTCTATAAGAGATATGGAAACACGGAGCGTGACGGACATTTCTATTATAGAAATATTCCACTGCCTGCTCCCCGGCCTGTGGTGTTGACAGCGAGGGAGAGACATGCACTGCTGTGTTGTTAGGCGATGGTAAGTTTGAGCAAAATGGGGGGGGGGGAAACAGCGCTATTCATACGAGGTCTTCTTTATTTTTCTCATCGCGGTATAACATCTTTGTGTCATCTGTCTCTGTCTGTCTGTCTCTGTCTTTGCAGTGCGGGTGTTACGGCGGAATAATAGGCACCGCTGATATAAATCTCCTTCACCGCCCCTGCCGGCCCTGCGGTGCTCAACTTGTCACTCCCCTGCAGAGAGAGCCGAACATGTGAGACGCCATGGATGATCCTCTGTGGCGAAGCGATGTATGGTTACGTAATGCGTTTAGTATTCAGAGAGGAGAAAGGAAAAAGGAGGAGAACGGGGACAGAGAAAATATGGGAGGCAGCGGTTGAAAGACTCAGAGCTTCATGAAAGAGAGTGAAGAAAACAAGTGCAGGGAGGAGTGGAAATAAGTCAGAATAATACATATACTATGCAGAATAATTATATATATTACACTTCATATAGTTTACCAAACATTCTCGCCCTTTTGATCGTATCGTGTGATTTTCATCAACAGACAGCTTGGTAATTATAGAGGTTGTCATGGAGACCTTGAAGGGAGATTGTTTTGTCTGCTCCTGTTTAAGGTCTACTGACTACCTGTAGTTATTCAGTATTTATTTTAAATCTGTTAATAAATTGCATTTAACTTCTGTACTTAAAAAAAGAAGGAAAAAAAAGGTATTTAAATGTGCCATAATAATTCTACACTATGTGGCCAAAAGTATGTGGACAGCCCTGTTTGCATACTTTACTTGTGGTCTGGAGCTGTTTTTTTCTGTTGTTTTTTTGCTTGTTCCCTTGGTTTAAATGAAGGGAAATCTTACTGCTACAGCTACAGCATGCTGCATAATGAAATATTAGACCATTAGATGATTTTCTAGTCACCACTTCATATAAAGTAACATATATTCAGAGTAAAATCTGGGAACCCTTAGATTCGTCTCACAATCTTTTGTGGAGGTCCTGATCTCCAGGTTTCGAGCCACAGATTTGAACAATAATATGCTTCCAACTTTTTGGCAGAAGTTAACCTTTTCTGTTTTACCATGACAATGCAATCATGCGTAGATCAATATCTGTTAAGAAACAGTGACGTCAACTCCATCCAACCAATGGAAGGCTGACTGCGAGCCGAGTTTCATCACCCACAGCAGTGACCAACCTCGCCGGGCTGCTGTGACTGAAAGGGAGTAAATTCCTGCATTCAGGTTAAAAAATCTTGTCAGGAGCCTGAGAGGGGCACAGCAGGAGAGAGGCAAATCTATGTTAATATCCACATAAATCACATATATACATTCTTAAAGCCACATAGAGTAATGTTTTTCCTTGGGTATGTGAATTATGTAAAACACAATTAAAAAATGAATTGAATTATTAAAAAATGAATTTATATTTTATATAATTTTATAATGAAAGTATAGTGTTTTTTTCTTTATATTTTAAAAGAGCTTTAGGAGCTTTAAAATCTACCTGAACATAGTGTATTTCAAAGTAAAAGCCTATTTAAAATGAATTTTGAAATTCATTAATTATTGCTTTTTAAAGTGTATCAGTATAGTCGCTGATTATAATTAAACACTAAATAAAGTCTAGTTTAAGTCTATAAATACATTGATGGTGCACCAAAGACTGTAGATGAAATGCCAGAAAGAGGTAGACTAGATGTGAGACAGATGACAGTGATGATTGTGTGAAATCTGCATCAGAAAATTACCACTATCACCTGACATAGCACTTTTCCAAAAGCTGATATACATACACACACACACACACACACAGTCTCTCTCCTTTCTCTCTCTCTCTCTCACACACACATACACACTCACACACATGCTGCTGCACAAACAAACACGCACACAGGTGTGATAACAGCATGTGCATGTGTGTGTAGTCTCTCTCTCTCTCTCAGAGCAGGCAGGAGGCCAAAGAGGGTTTTAACACGCTTAATGGGATTTCACACTCCAAAGTACACACACGTACACACTCGGACACACACTAATGTTGAAGATAAACATGTCTGAAAGCTATGTGTGATCCCAGACAAATAAACACACACACCCACACTCGCGCACTCCCTGATATAAAAGGATTTGTCAGGCTCCCACATTGTACACATGCAAAACTAATGGACTCCGATATCCACACAGTAACGTTACCGTTACTCACTCGTTTCCAAAAGATGTGGCTTTACACACCTGCCAGAATGAAAAACACAAACACACAGGCGGCTTCGTCCTCCTCACAAATCCGCCATTATACGTCTGTCCAGCTTTGGTGCTGCGGTGGTCATTGTGACCTGTTACTCTTCAGGTGGTGTTAAAGGAGTACTTCACCACACATCTGCCCTCTGAGTATGTTTGTAGCTTGCTTTTTTTGCAGAGGGGGGACAGCTGTGGTAAGATTAGATTCACAGCGGTTACCATAGATCACAATTGTTGCTCAGTTGTGGCTAAAAAAAAAAAAGTGTCAAAATGTTCATGAAAACTTTTTCAAACTGCTCCTGCACCATAATCAATTTCTCAGAAATTCTCAGTTTGTTCCAGCCACTCATTGCTTTACCGATAGTGGACAAAATATAATGTTGGTGGAGTTTTAGAGCTGCAGGACGGGGAGGTGATGGCACTGCATAACAGTAAGTGTTAGTAGTAGTGCCGGGTAACTATGAGTGTTTTGAACATACTGCAAAATACAGATCGACACAAAAAGAGAAGTATTTTCTGTGACTCTTCTGTGACACTGTTGGAGTCTTCTGTCAGGGCCTAACCACACTTAACCACAAAATCAATACATTTCAGTGGAATCAAGGCAATGTCTGGATTAATTTATTCACTTTTAGACGTGCTTTTTTAGACCGCTTTTGTCCAAAGCAGCGTAAAAAATGATCAAAGCTCCCGGATGCAAAGTAAATGTGGACGCAGCTTTCATGTAGAGACAATGACCTCTTGCAAATTGTTTCAAAGTGCTGATCTTTGAGGCAACTAGAGAGCCAGAGACTGAAATTAAAGAAGCTGCCTGATTAGCTTTGTCACGGATAATCTTGACTTATATCATATAACAGCCAATTCCCAGTTTAATTTTGGCCAACAATCATAAAGGGCATTCCCTTTACCCGTTTATATATGTGCATTTTCAATTTATATGATCAAAAAACCTAAGTGGAAATGCCAGAAATTAGGGGGAGAAAAGGTGGTTGGAAAAATTACCAAAACAAAATGCAGTGGAGACAGACTTAAAGAATTAATTGGGACATTCAGTGAGGCTTCCACCGAGGAGATGAAAAATTATGGGGGGGACACATTCAATCCATGTGGAGCAATGAGGAGACTCTTGGGAAACTTGTTTTCCACATCGCTTTTGCTCATTTTACTGGTGCTGTTTTAATTCTGTCATGCTATTGCACCATTTATTTCTGCAGTGGTGTAATAGCACATTGGAGAATTTGCATTAATTAGCATTTTCTCTCAAAATAAAAGGTTTTCCAGGACTTTTGTTAATTTTTTTTCTAAATCTAGATGGAAACCTGGCTGTTGTTCCCAGTTGTTCTTTCCTCTCTTTCATCATGTTTTTACTAGAACACAACAGATGTGGCATGGTTTTCAGCCCGTCATAAGAAAGAAGTGGAAGGTACAAAGAAATTGTCTCTGTTAACCGCCTGTTTGTCAACTGAGAGTACATATAGTTGCATCCCCATGATTTCAGCACCACTTATTCCACAAGTGAGCAAATTATTTTTACTGCACTTTATTCTGGTCCAACCCGGACACTAACTGCTGTGAGTGCAAGCTGACTAAAGTTGCCAATCTCCATGCAGCAAACTTTTCAGAGCCACATTTCAAGCCTGCAGGCGGTGAAGATTCGACACTCAGAAGATTGTTTTTTTTGTGTGTGAATTGTTCGTCTAAGAGCACATCTGTTTAGACGGACAATACTCTTAAACAGGTGCGTTATGGATCAATCTAATGTCCCTCCAGAAAATAGTCTCTCAGAAGTGGACCGCATTTTCCCAAACAAGCAGCTACTGTAGTTATCTGTTGCATGCGGTAAAATATAGGACCTCTATGCCGAGAGAGTGAGTGAGAGCGAGAGAGAAAGAGATTTCTTAGTAATAGAAAGCAGAGCTTATGTGCTCTGGTAGGTGGACCGTGTTATGGCCTGTCTGAAAACTTCTGCAAAGTTTGGCTTCAGAACTTCAACAGACAAATGACCGCAACTACATACCATAACTCATAGAGGAAAGCATCTCTCTCTCTCTTTCTATTTCTACAGTACCTGTCTCTTCCTCACACACACACACACACACACACACACATTTGTGCACACAGCTAGCAGCAGCTGAAGAAGCATCACTCAGACACAGACACCTCAAGCTGTTAATTTCCTTCCTGTCTTGATACATGCAGCCAACTGTGAAATGTTATAAAAGCAACATCAGTGTGTCCGCTGAGCACACACAGACACACACATACACAAAAAAAAGCCCGAAACACTTTTTTTTTTCCCCCACTGCCACTTCCTGATAAACACATTATGCTTAAAAGTATTCATATGGAGAAAATAATGCATGTTTGTGTCTCTTCATGCCTGTCAGCGAGTGCAGTTCATTTTGTGTGCATCTGCATGTGTGTGTGTGTTTGTGTTTGTGTGCGGCAAACAACGGTGGGTTGGCGACTGAATTTGGGAACATGATGGAAAATTTGCTCTCCTGCTATCCAGGTGCTGCTGTGCTGACAGAGAGAGAGAGAGAAACAACCTCTCCTGTGATGGAGGGAACAGCAATTGAGATAAATGATGGAAATAATGGAACAAACTTTTCTTTTGTCTCTCTCATAGTTGTACCAACTCACACACACACACACACACACACAGGCACATCATAAAATACAGATAGCATATTTTTTGCGATATTTACAACAGCACAGAAACACATCATTAATACTGACTTCCTGAAACATAACTTTGCACTTGAGGCCAGTTGAAAAGAGGGACCTGTCAGTCAACTAGTGAAACAATCACAAAATAATAATATAGTATCACAACTGTGGGCAGAAAGAGAGGACAAAGCACAGAGACACTTCATGTTAAAGCTATTTGTGTCATTTGCATGGAGGGAAGCAGATTTGAGCCATTACTGCACACGCAACATGAGTTGTTACAAGTTTATCCAAAGACCGGTTTTCCCCTCTAACCTCAGACAGCTAGATTGGAGTCATTTTTTGAGGCATTAAACTGTTCAGTATTTTGAGAGAAACCATCTGAAAATCTGGGGGAGCGAAAGAATACAATTGCTTTTTTACTTTCCAATGCCAGTAATCATCTCACGTCCCCTCTGATTTATCTTGAGACCTTTTGGCGGGGCCACGACTCCGAAGTTTGGGACCGCTGATCTTCCATTTTAATGGACACCGAAACTCATGGGACAAACTTTTATTGTCTCGTTGTCTGCTGCTGTGCGTGAATGGCACATTAGGAGAGCAGAAGCTTCATTTCAGGCACAGCGCTGAGTGTAGGTCACCATCGTTAACACACATTATCGGTACGCCCAAGTCGTTACTTGGCCTGTGTAGACATGTGGGTTGCATGAAATACAACATATCTATTGATTCAGAGACGTCAGATGGACTAATAAAAACACTTCAGCAGAGGATTTGTGAAAAGTAGACAAAGGTTATGCAACAGGCCAGAAACTTACTGGCACTGGGCTTCCTTTGTTTTGCGTCAGTAACATTACAGCCACTATCTGGTCAGTGTAACATTTGTCAGATTGATAATTTGGCTTTAATGATCTATTTTAACATTTTGCCCCACCTCCTACCTCCTACAGTTTTGCCCCTGAGCTGGTACCCGGCCACCGAATCAAACGACAGCAGCTGTCTCGGCCACGCTGCCATTAAAACTCATCTGGAGTTTTTAGTGCTCGGTCTAAGTTGCATTCGGCGATTGGGAGCACCGCCAGTCTGGAAGGTTTTAACACCAAGTAATCAAGAAACATTATGTCAGTAAACTGCACATGGCCGGACAAAACTTGCCAAATGCTGTTAGTAAAGTTTTTCGCTCGATGGAGCACTGACTCATCTCCAAGAGAAATGGCTGTGCTTCAGAAATGTAATGAGATCTTTAACTTAAGAAGAAAAAGAAAAGGTCACAGTGGATGAACATAAATCATTAAGATCTTAAAATCTCAGCATCGATTGCACAAGTGCTTTTTATTATTTAAACTTAGCTCTGCACCGAAGCTTTCTGTAGGCAGGAGGGGTGCATTTCCAACCGATCGCAAAACAACAACACTAAAACTGCAGAAACTAGTTTGGTGAAACTGATCAAAGACTCATTTAGTTTCTTCTCTAATGCTGCTCCGCTTTGTGGTTCAGGCTGATGACATGTTTGTATTTTTACATAGAAATCTTCTAGATTAGATGAAGTAATGAATCATTTCTAAACCGTGAGAACAAGAAAATTCCAGCAGCACGGTCCACCATCGAGGTCGGCTTGTTTAAATTCAGTACTGGCCTGTGTGTGACGTGTGTGTTTGTTAAAAAATCTGATAGTATATTGTTCCCTGGTCTGCATTAAAGCACCACTGATACTCTCAAACAGAATCTGCAGGGCATTTATAGTCTCAATGACACAACAGGACAATGGACCACTTACAGACACAAACACAAGCATGCATACACACACAAAAAGAATAATCAGGCCAGGCTTGAAACGTTAGTATGCCTTTGTGGTTGCTCATGTGTGTAAATACACCAGGGTGTCGGCAGAAAATGTACATACATTCAACGTACACAGATTGCACCGACACACAAATGCTTTTAAGAAACACCCAAAGGACCTTCGTGAGCACAATTTAATCTGAGCCCATCTGGGAATAAGAGAAAAAGTGAGTGTTGACTGGATGAGTGGATTTAGTCGATAAATTAAATTAGTTTCTAAATCTTACAAAATGTTTTTTACAACATTGAATATTTGTGACTGAACACAAATGAACTAATGAGCTGAACCTTTACATTCAGGACTGTGTGGCTGTGATTCGGCGTGGCGTCTCCTTGGCAACGTGAACAAACAACCCAGCAAAATAAGTGTTTACTTCTACTTCGCCCATTGTTCCCGATGTAAAAAATGCCGACAGAGGAGGAGGCTTTTCAGCTACATGTGCGACCATAATAGTCTCGGCCGCCATCGCTGCCATCCCAGTTCACGATGGGTAAACTTTCTCCAGCTTGCTGTGTGACCATAGCAACTACAGAAAGCACAGTAACCTGAACTGAGCACCTCTTTGCCGACAGTGAACAAACATCCTTGACAAAGCGATCCCACTTCAAGGTTGGGATTATTTTGTCACACCACTATTTTGAGGTCGAGAACCAACGCTGACCGTCGGCTCCTGAGCTCACACATCAACGTTTCCATCTCCATGACAACTGAGCAGCTTCCTCCCACTGGTGCTGTGATTGTGTCCAATATCATTCAATCATTCATCATCCCCTCTATAATTCACACTCAGCAGTTTACTCTATGTCTATGATTTATCATCATCAGTGCATTGTTAGCAAAAACAAAACTTTTTCTTCAATCATGAAAATGTTTGAGAGCACTACATAGTGGATAGTTTTACATTACTTAGACAGTAAAGATAATATAATGTACAAAAAAGATAAATAGGGAGTGATGTCGTACATAGCCTGTGTCATATAGATAAAATTTAGGAAGTTTTGTCAAACTATTTCTAACATTGAGAATGACCTTGAACATCAACATTTATGCCTAAAAAAACTTTGACTAAAATCATCTTCAAAGTTTGATTTTTTAAAGTTGTCTGATCAGCGATATGTAAACTTGCTATATCACTCATGTCATACTGCTAACTTCTCCCTCTTTTAGGTACAGCCCACTCTATTAAGCGAAGTTATAAAGTTAAACAGACTGAACAGCAGCAGCATCAGAAACAGGCAGAGGTCTCAGTGGTGGACTTAAATTTCCTCATAATGCAGGACACAAATGTACGATGCAGCGAAGGCAGCTCGCTGTCGTAAAGCACCTTAATTCTTTGGTTGTTAAATTTTGATTAGTGTGTGTCCAACTGAGCCCCATCCACTTCAGTGCAGTGTGAGCACAAGCAGGCAAAATGCAAATATGGAAATCTCTCCTGAAGATACCAGTGTGTGTTTTAACTCTGACTAAGAATACTGTGTTCACGTAGGAGCGCTTTGCTTATAGTGGGGACGCATAGAGAAAATAGATGTCCAGAGCCTTATGAATTCCAATAAATGTGAATCAGTGGCAGGCACAAATCAATTAAATAAGCAAATTTCTCATTTCAGGTTCGTATGAATGTGTCGGGGCTCTCACCCAGCTCATGTGAGATTCAGCGCGTGCCGGCTTTGTTAATGTGTGTCTGGATAATGGAGGAACCAGTGATTGATGGAAAGGTTAATCATTCTGGACAGATGGTATGTGCTGCTAAATCAGCATTAGGTGAAGTCGGACTCTCACTCTCTCTCTCTTTGTGTGTGTGTACACATCAATGCATGCATGCAAGCTTAAGTGATAATGAGCAGGTCCCCGCCACTTGATTGGCCATGAGAGGAGGGGACCCAGCCAGTCAGGCATCATGGGAACCAGCAGCCTCATTATTTTCAGTGTATGGAGACGAGAAAAAAAACAAAAAAAACAGTGTATCCGCTTCCTAACTTGTATTGAGAGTGTGTGTGTGTGTGTGTGAGAAACTGCTCTGTGACATGAAAGACAAAGCGGCTACCAACCAGGCAGGAGCCGAGGTCAACACCTCATCACGCCGGAGCTTCATCCGACTCCATACAAGCCAGCAGAAACCTCGCCAAGGTCATTTCACAGCAACTGGGACTCAAGTGGTGATTGGAATGACCTTACACTGAGAGACTGTGTGTGTGTGTGTGTGTGTATGTGTGTGTGTGTGTGTGTGTCACATCTGATGAGACTCTGTAAACCTTTTGTCTAAACGTCATAAAATCTGTTGACCAATGGCTCCACTGAATTGGCCACTTAGCAAACACACACACACACACACACACACACACAGAGAGTTTTAATGCATCGCTTGTTGATTTGCCAAGACATGCATTACAGCCACAATGCATCCATGCATTACATACATAAAACATGATTTTGTGTCGACAAAATGCTTTCACACAAACAAACTCACGCACACACACCACCACCCGCCCCGACACGACAGTACACACATAAACGCATTCACACATGAGTTGCAAAGGAAGGAGGCAGCACAATGTGATAAATGTGTTTTTATATCCCATATACACACAAAAACTCTCTCACAAAAACATGTGCAGTCACAGAAGAGGAGGAAGAGTCGGAGAGAAACAGAGAGTGGCAGGTTTGGATGGCGGGGAGGGAGAGAGATTGTGAAGGAGACGAGGAAAAGAAGATTCTTGTCATCTCCAATCAGAACAGATGGGAGATATTTCTGTGTATTTAACTTATATGGGAGCTTGATTATGTTTGTGCATTTTGACATTTATATTGCAAGTAACAACCCCCACCCATGGTATGGACACTATACTTAAATGAAAACAGACAGTAATAGTTGCATAAAACGAGCTATATTTATGTTTTTCTGCCATGTGCCTTGCAAACAATGACTGACCTCTTTCCGCAGCACGGGTGGAAGTGATGTTATACTGCAGCAAAACCTCTCAAAATGCAATGGGCTGCACCAGAACAGCTGTTTTAATACTATTAAACTGTGTTTTACAACTCAAAAGGCAAACATTTCACCTTCTGGACAACTCTGAGATACAGTTCCTGGACGATAATCACCTTGTGTTGCACTGATGTTGCGTTTAATGCTATGATGTTCACATACTTTTCGCCATACATACTCCAATTACTCAGTGACAGCAAACTGCTGAGGTTAGACAATAATAAAGCCATGGAATTGCTTTTGGAAATGGTCCTCTCGAGCTGTTAAGATATGTTGCTTGTGAAAAATCCCCCTTCAGATAATTTGCCAAAATAATAGAATAAGACAGTTCTGCATCCAAAACAGCGACAAAATCTCCTCTCACCTCCGCTCTTTGTATAAATACTCTGAAGAATCGCTTACTCAACCAGCAGAGTTTGATTGACATCTCTGAGCGAGCTGGAGGTGCTGCATCAAAGCTTCATTTCCACGGTTACAGTTCCACTCAGACACAACAAGCTGCTAATAATCTGTTTGACCAGCGTCATATTTCACCAGCGCTTCCTTCTTTGTTATGCCAACCTCCTCAGATTCTCCGTATTATGCTTCAGCAATTGAATACTTGGCGAACATGTGCATATTAAACGGGCCATTCAGCATCGCTCAGATGCATCGAAATGCCTGCTACTCCTTTTATACGCCCACTGAAGATGAAGTATATCCATAAAATCTGAGGTTCTTGAGTCCTGAAACCACAAAGTCAAGCCACTGTCAAATCTGATGAAACTAAAACCACAAACTAAAGGAATAAGACAGAACTGAGTCTCCTCCATCAAGTTATATTTCTTCTTAATGATTTATGATGTTTTGTATCTTTGTTTTGCCCGTATTTCTACAAAAAACACATTTATTTCCCTCACAGATAAACCAGCTGTGTTTGACACAATATTCCCTGATAAAAGTTCGACTTCATTTTGTTTGTGGATGTATTTAGTTGATATTTTTTTTCATAATTCAGCTCTGGCGTGTTTGAAAATTGTGACTTTAACGCCAGTCAGACGACAGGAAAATGTGATGATTTGATGCTCTTATCTTCGAGGTGTCACATTTCCTGAAAACATGCGATACGCTGTAAAACCGACCCTTACAAAGACTGCTGAGAATTATGAACCCAGGCTTTTCTATTCTCCCGGATCACATCTCCCAACAACAACACACACACGTGTAAATAACTGGTGGACCAGCTTGTTCCTATAGCAGCAAGTGACCTTTACATCTGTGTGCTTGAACATGGACCTATTATTAACACAAAAACACGCTCAAATACCGCGGCGAAATGTAACCAGGTAAATTTCCTCAGGTACTAATTTAAGGTAATTGTGCTTTACATTACTATTTGCATGTTCTCCATTTAATCCAAGATTAAACTACCCAACATTACTGAACAGTTAAATTAGCTTCAACATGACCCACTAAAGCATTAAAGTGACGCTTAAACAGCTTCAGCAGTACTGATCAGTTAACATCATACTCATATAACACATTACAATGTGAATTCACACTCTCTGTGCCCATAGTGCCGTTTTTTTAAACGGCACAAAGAGCTCAGTAAAAAAACCTCTAAAAATCCACTTTACACTACCTGCTCAGCTTCAAACAGCAGATGAACACAGAGAGTAATGGTGAATATAATGAAGCGTGTAGCAGCTTCATTACTTTGGACTTTGTGGACTTTGTGGAGTGGTCTGACTGTTGTTCGTCAGGTGATAATAATATACAGGTATAATTATAACTGTAGTTATAATTATTTATCTTTAGATTTTTATGCTGAATATCTTATTTTTTTATCTTATTCTATGTCTTGCATTTCCTACTATGTTTATTTCCACAGTGTGTGTCTCACTGCTGTTACAATGTGAATTTCCCTGCTGTGGGACTAATAAAGAAAATCTGAATCTGAATCCGAATAATGTTGCTCCGTACCCATTGGATGAATGAATACCAAACTAACAAGTTCACCGTATCAACTTAAAACTTGTTTCTGCAAGTGGTAAGCATATTTCACTGAAAATGAATTTATACTTCTATCTAACATAGACTTTCACATTGTGGTATATTTGACTGAACTCTGTAATCTTTGGCCACTTAAAAAGCAGCAGATACAAACTCAACACGGTTGACCTGGTTGACTTGTTAGCATACAGCAGAAGACATCAGCAGCCATTTGGAGATGTGTTTGTTTCTACCTAATGAATATAAGTTTTATACATACTCTCCTTTTAGCTCTGTTTTTGGTCTTTACTTAATCTTTAAGGAACTAACTTGCTCACCGGCTGATAACTTTGTGTGTCTGAGGTTTGGTCCTGGATGGGTGGTGGACCATTGTGGGCCAGAAAACCACAACAATGAGCTGAAAGAAGCTCTGGAGCAATGTAGAGTCGAGGGGAAATGCATTCAGGTGGTAACTAACTTTCACCACTGTCTTTTTTCTTTTTTTTTTTTTTTTACACAGAAAATGCTTTTAAAAGCAAAAGAACTTGCCTGAACTTGCAGAGCTTTCCCGGATGAATATTCATGTGGTGAAACATCGTCAAGCACTCTTACAAATCTATTCCAAATGAAGCGCCTCACATTTCCGCCTGCTATCAGAGGACTTACCTCTCAAACGCCATTTAAAGCTGAAAATGAGCTCTTTCGCCGCGCCTCACCTGCCTTCCCCGCCACAAAACACAACACCGGCAACCGGCACAGCTTAGTTTTTGGCTCTTCTCTGCCTCAGACGGGCATTGTTTTGGATTTGTGACGAGCTTAGAGTCTGATTCTAAAGCGACGAAGAGGGATTATTCTATTAGTCATTTTTCCTCAGCAAAATAATGTATGGGGGAAGATTTAATGCGGTTTCAGGTGCCGGGTGGAAAAGATCTGAGTAGGCTGCAGATTTACAGCAGGTTTTGACCATTTTGCATAATCCCAAGAGACATCTGTCTGTGAGTGAGTCCCACCTTGCAAATTTTACATTGGAAGAATTCAAATTAGATGCTTTAGGGACAAGACACATAAACAGACTTTAGCAAAGACATACAGGCAAAGATGCTAATTTCCAGCAGATAATCGGCTATTTGGAGGCTAATCTTTGTTGCCCCAAAGCATGTCTGCACTTTGAAATCTGATTTTAATTCAAAATAAGCCATAACGGTTTTAAGAGTGTGTGTTTTTCTAGGGTGCGCGTGTGTGTGTGTTTGCCTGAGTGTGTATGAAAGGTAAACCCTCAGTCAGAAATTTTCCAGCTGCAGCTGTTTATCACTCAGTTTATATTATTTGTTCATTGGTTTTTCCTTGTTTGCAGATCTCAGTAGATAAGAAGTACTTTTGTCTCAAGTTACCCAAGCCCCTCAAACACACACACACACACACACTTCCATCTGTTATGCTCTGTCCCTCTCTCTTGTTCCTGGTAGTTCCTCTGCATACAAAATGCACTTCCTCATACTCATACTTTTGTGATTCAATTTGTTTGTTTTCGGTTTCGTTTTCCTCGCGTGTCGTGTTGCCAGACAATCGTCTGTCACATCTCTGAGGCGTCGGTGCACGTGCGGCGTGGATGTGTGGGCCCGCGTCGAAGCGAGGAGAAGTTATGTGGCTGATTTTGATCTCCTTTCAACTGTCAGCGGGCTCCGCGTCAACTTCTCTCCGTCTGCCTTTTGCTCTGTCTGTCTCTCTTTCTACACCTATCACCACCACGCTGCGGAGACAAATGAACCACGAGGACGCTGACAGAACATTCACGGGACAGTTTTTCCTTATATGCATGTCCTATTGCTCTCTCTTCACTTAGCATTTTAAAATAAACACCATTACCACCTACATTTTGACACATTATTATAATGAGTGTAAACAAACTAGATTATCACTGATAGCCTCTACTCTTACTTTTCCTCTATATGGATCAGCTTTCATGCTTCATCTACAGTACTGCCTTTCAAGCCCTGTTCTTCTACTCTTCTACTGCACAATCCAGCATTGTTTGTCTGGTAAATACGTACAAAACGACAAACTTCAGGCGTTCACATAAAGAGGAGCAGAAGTTGTGTTTTGGTAAAAAGCCTGCCACCTTGGCAGGTCTTTATCAGGGTTCAGATCAGGAGACAATACCTGACCTTTTTATGCATTCAAAGACTCCATAACTTCTGCTCCTCTACACACGAGTGTGACATTTTCTCTTTTTGTACACGTTTGAAGGTTTAAGTGTTTTTTTTCAAGGGCACCGGTGTTTGTTTCATGAGTGCATCCCAAGATGAACTCCTTGAGTGCACCACCCCCTCTTTGGACTATTTTTTGTCTGTTACCGAACTATAGAGCCACAAATGTCTTGTTTCCTTAAATCAAGCGAAAGCAAAACCTGCTGCTGCAGTGAGATTTTTTTTTACCAGCTTTGTCTACAAATCACATTTTATCAAAAATGTTCTATAAATAACTGTAATTATCCTGTAAGAAATCAGAAGAAGGTGAAGAACAGAGTAAAAAGTAAACTATTATAACACTCTAAACCATTTTTAGTGTGTTTTTTTTTTTTTTTTTTACTGGTTTTTTCCAGTAATAAAACTTTTTATGACAATTAATGACCTGATAACATGGAGAGTTGTGCAGTGCAGATAAACAGATTTATTACTGTTGGAGGATGTGTGGAGAATGAAAAGCTTGTAAGAAAATAAATACCAACATTTTTATTTCCTGCAGAAAATCCAGACAGACAATAAATCTATACAGAGAGAGGCAGTCAGCAGTTTACAGCAATATTTATGGGAAATGTGGTCCTAATTTGAACAAAAAAATCACACAAACAAGGAAAATGGAAGCTATCGACTGTCATTGCTGTGGTCTCTTTTGTAATTAGACCAAGATATGGCAATTCAATTGACAGAAATATATCGATGTTTCCACATGTATCACATGCTCAGTTAGGTACAGGGATAATTAGAGCGTGGTGCTGATGGTGTCTGAGTGCTCAAAGGTGTCTGTTGCTGCCGCTGCGCTTTATCAATAATCCACGATGGATCTGCTCTGCGAGCTGCACCGACTCGTCTAATTTGGACATTTATTGGAGCCTACAACCAACCTGAGAGATATTAATGATGCCTTATCAAGCTGCGCACACTTCCTCTTCCTACTATATCAAGTCAACTTGAGCTATATTAAAGGGAAATCCTCAGTCTTGATCTTGGCCTCTCAGCAGTCTCAGATTAAGTCAGAGACTATGAGAAAGTCCAGAGGTCAGGCGCATGAAACAAAAGATTTGAGGCAAGAAAGGTTGAGTATGAACTATACTAAAAACATGCATATGCAATATTTCCCTCAGGTTCTAAAAACATTAAATTTTCTCGGAAAAAAACTTTCTCTCAGGACAAAAATAAAAAGAAGACGAGGACTGGTTTGAATTGATTTTCACCTGAATTTTATGTTCCCACGCACCCAGACATTGTTGTTTTCTGCTGGTACTCAGCCTGTAGTTTGTAGTACACGTCCTCCTGTGATGAGCACAGTTCAAAAAGTGATTCAGGTAGAGAGTGAAGAGACAAATATGGAGACAACACCGCTGAGCAGAAGATTGTACGCCAGAGTCCCTCTAAGAAAGAAAACAAAAATGAACTAAAAGTAGATGCTGCATGTTTTAAAAGAAAAAAATAGATATATAATAATTTGATAATTAGATAATACTATTTTTACTTTCATTTCCAGGATTTTTTTGGGTTATTTATATATGTGCTAAACCATTATGAGCTCACCCTATGCAGAATTTGCTGCCTCTGCCATAAATGATCATTGACATGTCTCTTTTAAACCTCCTCCGAGCATAAACTTAAATCATCATCAGACGCCAGAAAACTAGACTTGTGCTGTCCTCAGTCTTGCATAGTCAGCACACGCTAACAGCCCCGCAGCAGCCATTGTATCATTACGCACCATTACATACTGCGAGTCATAACAGCCTTGTGATTGATCGCTCAGGAGCCGGCGTAATTTATTATGTGATGTGCGTGTTTTACTGCACGTTTGGACTGACAGTGTGTGAAGCTATTTACTCCCGCTGGAATAAAGATGACACTTGTAGAGATTAGACTGTGTGAAATTCTACTGAGACCTCGTGAGCAGATTAAAGGGGATACTGTGGAGTTTTTGACCACCGTTAGCGTTGCACGGCAATACTTTGATTAGCGCGTCGCAGAGTTCCTTGTATCTTGTTTTGTAGGAGTTGGATGTTGTAATGCTGAATATTAAAATGACACGGCGTCGGGGTAATTTCCTTTTACAGCTGCATTAGCGGGGTGTTACATAACTGAGAGCAAATACTTTCAATGCATAATAAGTATGTGTAAATATTCGAGCTGTGATCACACAAACCCTTTTTTTTTTGTTGATCCAGGATATAACCGGGTCAAAATTAGAGATGCACTGGTAATTTTATTTACTTTTGCATCTCAAGTCAAGTCTTGAAGCAGCCAAGTCCGAGTCAAGTCCTCGTTTTCGCGATTTCCTTCTGCTTAGGACACACTTCTGCAGGGTAAGTGCTGCAAGAGTGGGAGTGTAAGTCATTAAGGGAGGTGTCATTAAGGTTTCTTTCATTAATACTTTGCAATAGCATGAGTTTGAGCCTGCATTTTAGCCCGTCCCTGAGCTCAGCCACGTCTCTTAGAAATTACTTTGATATGTTTACTAATTAATTTTCCTATTTACATTGTGCAGGAAACATCATTGCCTCCAGGATTGTTGTTTTCGATTGCATGATGTGCTCGAGCTTAAGCACAGGACTCCAGGGTTCACGTCCCGAGTACTGCATGTGTTTTTTTCTGTATTAAACACCTCTCAGTATAATGTACAGCATCCACGAAGTTTAGCCTCCAAAATGCCTCTTAAAGTTGAATCAGCACTTCTCTAATACATCCACACTGCATTAGTTTAAGCAAGGTGTTCTTAATAAAGTGGAAACAAGGTAAGAAATGCTTAATAGGATGGTTAAAAATGTGTTTAGAGGTTTGAATCTCTCTATATAAACTAGACTCGACTCAGCGGTGCAACTTTAAGACAACAAATAACATGTTCCCCAAATTCCATTATCACATAGAAGTCTGTACGTGACTTGTTTTTGTGGGTATGTTTTATTTATTCATCTGCCCACTGGGCTCCACGAGACACACAGAGCAGCGCTTGTCTCTTCTGTCAGATACATCCGACCTCATGTAATCTGAAATTCCACTTTCCCCAAAAAAATCCCTCGTCTCTTCGCGTGCTCCCGTGTTCACACCTAACCACCCCGCTTCCTTTCCCTCACTCTCTCTTTTCTTCTCTATCTCTCTCTCTCACACACACACACACATATCGTTTGTGCCAAGTTGTTCAGTTTGAGCTCTCCATCTCTTTATACACGCAAATACACACATGCACACACGCACATATACACACACAAAGGTAAACACAGCCTGGCAAAAATAGCGTTCATCTCTGCATCCATCTCTGATTCTGGGCTCAAAGATGAGAATCCTTTGGCAGGAATTTCTTACTCTCCCTCACACACACACACACACACACTATCTCCTTCTTTCTATCTCAACACACAAATTGAATCTGTGGTCTTGACAGGACAGGAGGGCAAGGCGGACGAATAAAAATCACCTCATTACGAACACCCTTACACATACACATCCCCTCACGCACACACACACACACACACATGCGCATGTACGCAGACACACACACAGATGGGTCATTCACATGCGTTTGGGATGGAAATAGAAAAAGCCTTGGATCCTGGTCAAATATTATTTGGTGTGTAAATGCTGACAGACGAGGGCAGGAGGCCACATGTGACTCCGGGAGATCAGAGGCAATTGTTTGTCAGTGGGAAGCCGGGAATAACGGAGGATGGGACGGAGCAACAGCGGTGTGCACAGTCGTGGATGCTGAAATAATGATGATTATGATTAAACTGATGACTGATGAAGGTCACGGTGAATACACAAGCGATGAAACTGATGATAACGATGATGTTCTCTTTGTCTCATCCCTCCCCTCTGTGACGTTTTTTTTCCCCCTGCGGCACGTGAACGTTGTTGAACGGTGACTCCGGGTTTGACTGACGACTTTTTACTCAGTGCACCCGTGACTGAAATTTAGTCCAGGGTGCGGCTGAAGACATTATTGATCACGGCAGACCGGACAGATGTTATCATAACAAGATCAGCACAATCTCCTGCACAATCTCCTGCGATTCAATTTGATTTAAGAATCTTTATTTGCGCGTGGCTCTGACAGACAACGAAGCCGGGCAGGTTTCAAGGGTAAACTCTTAATTAATAACGAAAATATCTCCAGTTATCACATTTATTCCACAGCTGAAATTTGCTAATAAAAAGAAAAAAAAAATGAATCCACATCAACTGTAGCAACAATAGCCTAAAGGTTAGTGAAGCAGGTTAATAACTACAAGTTCAATCCCTGCTCAGGGCTGTAACCAACATTTAAGAAATACTGAGGTCATGAGTCCAAGTCTCCAAACGCATCAACCCCTCAAACTAAAAAGAAAGCGCTTTTAAAATATCTTAATTATTTGGATTTTTCATATTTTATTTATTCAGTTAACAGGCCAATCATGGGCGGCTGCAGCTCAGGAAGTAAAGCAGGCCGTTCACTAATTGAAAGGTGGGTAGTTTGACTCCCAGCTCCTCCAGTCCGCATGTCAAAGTGGCATTGGGCAAGCTACCGAATCCTAAATAGCTCCTGAAGGCTGTGCTATCGGTGTGTATTCGATTACATTGCACAGGTTGGTAACTTGCATAAAGGCCTCCACCTTCAGTGTATGATTGTGTGTGACTGCCATATAAGGCGCTATACAACAGTGCAGTGCATTTACCATTATACTTTCTTTTAAATGTTATTTCCCAGCATGAAGGCTCTGAAACATGAAAGCATTCTCCACAGTGCCCCAAAATAACATCCTGGTGGATATATTCTTGCATGTTTACCAAAAAAACTCTCCCTAAATGTTCAGCCTCAAGGCCTTTAATGATAACTAAAGCTCTGTCCCTTGAATGACAGGGTAAATCTGCATGAGATGCCCCTGAGCAAGGCCCCGAACCTGCCTCGACATGCTGCTCAGAGGCCGGCAGGTCAGACTGGGGAAGTTTCCAGGTGTGAATGTAACCATCAAATTAACAATATCAGTTTGAGACAGTTAATGTGCAGACCTGAAGGAGACTCAAACAGCTGAAATACAGCTGCCAACCTGCTGCTGACGCTCCGACTGCTCCTCCCTTACAGACTGGATCAGGTGATGAACTGCTTTTCATACCGATGCTCATTTTAAAACAGACCTCGACATGCGGGTGCGCTCCAAAATATGAGCCCTGCAAACACGCTGAAATGTTTTCCAAGGTAAACACGATGAACTGCAGCTTTAAGTTGCATGTACGCTGAGCATCTCTGGTTTTCTGTTACAAATCCTTGGGTGGCTGTAACCCTTAAACCTTGGACAGCTCACAATTTCTCATAAAGGAAGTAGAAAATATGTTTCTTGTCCCTTTTCTCTCTCTCTCTCTCTCTCACACACACACAATATGTAATATGAAATACGCTATTGTATTTGTGTCATGAACATTTTCCCAAAGGTAATAAAGGGTAAATCACATGATGATTAACCTTACGTGTGTGTGCACGTCTGTACGCCTGAATGCGAGCCTCGTAAGCATACTGTAGGTGTAAAGGGTGTAAAGTTTGTTCTTATTATTTGCTGCATGCCATTTTCTGGCCTGGCTGTTAAAGCGATGTTTTGTATTCTGCTGACGTCCTCTCATCTAGCAGCAAAGGTTGGCGTTCAGAGGCAGAGAGCAGAATGAACAAAAAAACGCAGCGGCAAAGAAGAAGGAGGAAAAGTTTTTTTTTTTACCTTTGCGGATGGAGGACCTCTCCGAACCAGCTGAGCCTTCAGTCTCTGCGCGCTTTTCACATCACTATCAAAAAGAGAGAAAAAAGGGGGAGAGGGAGAGCAGGAAGGGGCGGGTGGAAACAGAGGGTGGTTAGAATGACAAAGGTGAGACATTTCTGAAAATCTTTCTCAGCGGCGGCGCAGATTGACAGTCTGCCACATTAAAAAGCTCAAACGGGGACAGCTAAGCATCGGAAAAGGAAAACCCGGGAGTGGAAATTAACTTTGGACTCAGCTTTTTCCCCTGGTTACTGTGGTAAAGTGAAGCTTGTTAAATAATAATAAAAAACGGGATTTATATAACACAATTAATAGGACACCTCAAAGCTCTATGTGTGTCACAGGGGGAGGGGAGATAGACTGAGAAATGGGACACAGAGGAGGGGAGAAAAAAGCATGGGATTGTTGAAATAAGGGCTGTGTGAAGAGAAAACAGAGGGGGATTCCCATTAGAGAGACAGATGAAGGGACGGCTGAGGATGACAGCAGCATCTGACAGTTGGCAAGTCAATGATGGACAGAGAGAGGGAGACGGGAAAGAGCTCCCATTTCCAAGGCTAACCCGTGGCTCTGCCTCACAGGAAAAACATGATCTCATACTGTCCTCTCTGTCACATGACTGCTCATCCTCAAGTTTCAAGTGGACCTCTGTGTGTGAGTGTCTTTAGTATATAGAGGGATAGAAAAAAAAGGCCTCAATAAATCAGACGGTGGAGTAAACAATAAGAGTAGCTAAGAAAAGTACCTGTTACTGTGAGGTGTTCCTGTTATTTTGCTCCTGTTGCTGCACAAACGTGAAACAGCACCACAAGTTAAAAATACCATAAGACCTTGGACGCAGTCAAATAATAACACAGATAAAACTGCATGTTTTGTAACTCTTCTGCTACTGTGCATTCAGACCATCGGTGACAAAGCAACAAGCTGTGAATCATTTTCATTAGAAGCTGGCGATATGAAGCTGCAGACTGACGACAGAGTGACGAGTTACGAATGGCCTCACCTTCAGCAACACTTCAATGGCAACTCGACAATGACGTAGCTGGCGCCACTTTGGAGCTCAAAGAGTGACATACCAATAGTCACAGGTTGCTACTCCTACACAACACAGACTGTATATAGTTTACAATGTAATGGTGGCAGTTTTTTTTTGTTTTTTTTTTATAATCACAGGGAAACAAAAGCAGGCTTTTCATTTATAGTGGCCTGACTGAAAGGTTTTTTAGGCGATTTAAAAAAAAGAATCCGTAAAATTATGTTAAATATTTTAACCCTGTGAAGCCTGAACAGTGAAATAATTGTCAGAAAATTCTAATTCCTTTTAACTGAAGTGTTTATTGAACCTTCTGAGAAATTAAAGAAAATAAAAAAATCAAATATCAATTTGCATATATCATTTTTTATTTGTGTAATTTTTGCTACATTCTGCATTTTTATTTATTTTTTGGTTATTTTGTATTTTCCGGCATTTTGATTTGTATACATCAGGTTTTTCAGGAAAAAAAAATCACACTGATGATGTAGAGGTCTCAAAAACTGGTCTATCAAATATGATACTCTTTGGCGTTAAAAGTTAAATATGATGGGCGACAGATTAAAGGAAAAACCAACATAAAGTGTCTTAAAAAGGTGTTTGACCACCATGTGATCCCAGATTAGCTTCACCAATCCCCAACTGGAGGAATATTCTTCTAAAAGATAACCCCCCCATCATTTATTCAGATTCTTCCTTTAATTTGATATGCTAAAGATCTGAGGCATCCCTAGCAACAATATACAGATAAAATATTATTAAAATGTTATTTATTATAATCTAACTGGTTTGGATATAGGAAAACACTGTACAAGCAACACAGAGGTAAAACTTTAATGTTTGCATGCTTTACACTTACATGATAAAAGGGCAAATTTTGGCAAATGTGTCGTTATTTAAAACAAGCTTCTGTAAACTTCCCTGAACCAAATAAAGAGCAGAAGAGAGCGATGTTGTTCCATTATAAACTACAGCTACATTCACACCACTTCAACATGTTGAGACAAAGCTTGACAGACATGCTGTTCCTGTTTGTTCATAATATTTTATTTAAGTCTATCAAATGTAATCCTCATGATAATAAGCATTATTTGATTTCTTCGTAGAATTCTAATCATGACATGGGCTAAATAATCTGATTATCAACATTTTGTGGAATAATTGAATGCAAATAGACTGAATGTTTAAATTATGCATGCACTATAATAACTAGTCTGGTCTTCTGTCAAGGTGCTTCTCTGCATTATAGCCTCTCTATGTTTCATTGAGTAGTCACTGATTCAAAAATGAGTCCTTCCTAAGGATCCATTGTGTAAATTGATAGGATCTTCTCAAAATAGAACTACCTGTCAGTGCAGAAAAGACACACAAGGTCAGGTAACGTAACAATAAATGCTCGACACTCTGGGGAGATTGTATGTTGAAATCACTCTCACACATTTGGTGCTTTTGGTAATATTTCTAACTCAACCTTGTCTCTAGTTGCACTCAATAATACACACACTGCTTCACACACGTGTCACGAACCACTGCTGTTTTTTTGGTCTGCAAAAGTCAGGTCTCATTTGAAAAAGGTAAGTCAAGTCTCTCAATCTCTCGGTCATTGGAGGTTCACTCTGCTCTATTCGTTTTGGCCTCATTCTCTCAATTTTTATTTTTCAGGTCTATCAAAGCAAACTGCGAGTTCGATCTCAAGTCTGTGAAATGAGGGCAAGTCCGAGTTAAATGCAAAACTTTTAGGACACTGAAAGGAAAATGTTTAAGTTGAAGTCAGTACTCTAAGTTGTGGTACGAGAATAGTGTTTCTTCGCAGCTGAGAACCCGTCCTTTTAATGCATCAAGGCATCTAACATTAATATTTGGTGTGTGTGTCTGCAGCAATGTTCCAGGATTTTAGCAGGTTGAACGTTACGTGAGATTTAAATGTTTTTGCTTCTCATGTTCAAGCCCCAGAGTAATTAAGTCAAATTATTACAGCCGTAGACTCTACTTTGAGGTAAATCTATTAAATCTACCTCTATGTGCACAATCAAAAGAACGTAAATATGGTAATAAACATACAGCAACACGCGCACAAACATCCAGGCACTGCAGCTATGTTTTTCTATGCTGCAAGAGAGCCATTTGAGCCTGATGCAGAGATGGAGAGACCCAACAGGGAGACAGAGACTGAATGGGGAAGAGAGGGATGCTGGGAAACATGAGGAGGCCTGAGTGGAGAGGAAAAAACAAAAAGCAAGCCATCACAAAAGGAGAGCTGTTGAGTGTTACTGACAGCTGAACGATCCTGGTTAACTTGTATAGAGATATTGACGCGTGTTTCTGTGTGTCCATGCAGTCCTGTTGGACAGAGTAAACAGTCGGACGTTCAGTCAACATCCCCAAGCTCCCATGCTCCGAGCTCCACTGCAGGGTTCAGTTTTTCATCACAAGCATCACAAACGTTCTTTAATCACTGCAGGCGATGAAGGCAAACTCCTTAAACACACAACTGTAGTGTACACGCGCCGTGCGCCGGGACGACCGTTTTGTCACGTAAAGTCGCTTTTGGCCTCCATCCACCCCGCCATTATCGGAGTCATTTGACATTAAAGCCAACACAAATGAAAATTATTCAGGTGAGGCGGCTCAAAGTGGAAAAGGAAACGGAGGAAAACAAAAGGGAACAAAGGTGGAAAACACACGGGGGGAGATGGATGCGGAGCCTGCGGAAAAACAAAGAATAACTAAAAACAGAGGCTCTGATGCATTACTGCTGGCAAATTAGCTAAACATAGAAACTACTACTGAACTGTCACACAAGCACACACACAGAGCACTCTTTAGCTATTCCTTATGCATCAGCAGTGTGTTTGCTCCTCTGTAGTCCCCTTGACTGCAAATGGAGAGGACAGCAGAGAGAGGAGCTGGGTGTTTATTGTTATCCTCACAGACTGAGAGTCTGTAAAGGCTAAAAACACAGTGACCAGGGAGCCCAGGAGCAGTGTGAGTGAGTCAGACTCAGCTGGTCTCCATCAGTGGGAGGTCTGCAGTGTGGGATATCTGATTTGTTATGAAAAAAAAAAGAAAGAGAGAGAGAGAGAAAAAAAAATCAGGTTGGCCTGCAGGCGAGCTCAGGAAGCGCACCGAGCCAGTCGTGGCAGCCTTGGTCTGACTCCTCTGAATGTCATCTCTCTTGACTGCTAGGCAACATACGTGTGGTATGTGTAATTCACCTTTCATATGTATGTTTAATTTTTACGTTGTTGTATGAGACGATGAGAGAGGTAAAAAAGGTGGATAAAATATAATGTGCTACCAGTGATCACTCTGCAATCAGTTAAAATGTTATAAAAAAATAAACTATGATGTCAGAATTAATCATTTCTCTTGACTGTGTGTTAATCTGCTCATATTGTGTTGTGTGTTTGCTTGGACTAAGACAAACCAAATCTTCATTTTGCACACACTTTACCAAGTGTGAAATGCAAGTTCATGTATGTTCAGCTGCATTGAAGAACTTGAAGAGTTTAAAGACTCTTTAAAGACACGTAATGCACTCGATTCATGCTCAGATGAGAAATAACAGCAAATAATTTTTGGCTTTGCTCCATTTTGTTGCATTGGTGTAAAAGGGTGGGGAATTACATTTAAATTATGGGAAGGTGTCAGATATAACATTGAATCCCAGTTAGTTGAAACAGAAGCAGGTAGTGTAGTAATTTCATCTTTTTGCAGCTTTTAAATGTTGGCAGAGATGCAACAGCACATTTTTTCACTTGGACTCTGTCAGGACAAGTGAAATACATGCCGATTAGTCTGAGCTGCTAAAGATGATGTTCACATATGTGATATTTTGTTTACTTGCTACACAGTCAGAAAACATTGATCCGGGACGACATGAGCAGCATGTGTGTTGAATTAAAGAAAAGTGAAAATGATTTTCAGCTTGACCAAACTGTCTCTTGTCGAGGTCGGAGCTCACCCGTAAAATAAACCCTCAGATAATTCAATTTAAAATTCAGCCCTCCAGGAAGTTCAAGTGTTCATTTCATTGTGTTTCTAAAGATGCACAAATCAATATTCTTTATTATAAATGGATGAAATCACTATATTTATGTGAAAGTGGTTCACTCGCTTTTGATTTTACAGCCCTTAACGATACAGTTTTAATTAAGTGGTTTGGTTCACCCTTGCCGTCTCATTAACCTTATTCGAGCTGCAGAAAGCAATGTTATTCATGTAAAAGAAAGCTCTGAAAAACCCACTATATGCCACATGCGCAGCACCAAACAGCAGCCACGCAGAGTTAATGACTATCTGAGAAACATAATGGAGCATTTAGCAGTGAAAGAACCAAATATTCCCCTCAGGAGTTGGTGGAGACCAAACCAGAGCTCAAAGCAGCGTGAATACTGGGCTTGTGATCAATGCTCATGTTTCTCAGTGTCTGCTTTAAGAGTAAATAAGCCATTGTTTGCTAACACGTTCACCTTAACAACTTCATAAGGCGATAATATATCAATGTTGTGTTGACAGCCTGTTGCACTGCCTCCAAGTGGACACTTTATGTGATCAACTATCACCAAAGACACATGCAGAACTTGCATCTATGTATACAGCTCCATCACCGTTTCATCCCCTGACAAATCAGGCCATCTTTGCCATCGGACAGAAGCTGGTTGCTGTCAGGACTGTGAGTGTTTGGTCTCCCGAGTGTGCGACGGTCTACAGGACTGTTAATGAATGCACAGGCTCGAACCGGCTCTGTGGGACATCAAAGGACTCTCCCACGGCATCGCGGATTACCTCAGTGTCTGTGCGGACACTTAAGAGCCCAACAAAAAAAAAAAGTGTTTTCCAAAGGACAAACTCCGTATGACAAAGCCATCAAATCCCCTCTAAATAGGAAGAAGAGAGCTCTCAGGGCTCCGGGACGGGGGATGGAAGTTAAGTGTGTCCAGGGGGAGCTAAAGAGGAGAATGGAGAACGGGAAGAACACCTACCAGGAGATGATGGAGGACAATCTGCGGCAGAAACAGTCTGAAGGAGGAGTGGAGTGCGGATGAGAACAATCAAGCAGGCAGTCGGGCCAAAGCAAGAGAGAAACAAGTGGGCTGCTTACAGAGGAAACAGCTAACTTGTGAAAATTTCATGCGGACCACACGAGCCAGCACTTGGACTCGATGACCCTTCCCCTCACACTCCACAGCCACGAGAGTATACACTGATAGCAACACTCCGGCGATACATAAATTCACCCCTTTCTTGAGGTGAAAATCATGTAAGACTGATTTTCAAGTTACATTTTTATCACCGAAAGAGGAGAAGAGAGACTTTTATCGAAGCTAAATCAAAAATCCTCCTTTGGCCTCCGAGCCTCTGAGTGGGTGGGGTTGGTGACTGACAGCTGAGCAGGAAAGGGGCACGAACGCGTGATGTAAACAAACTCACGCTGGTAATTGTAGCTTACAAGTTAAGGACAGGCAGCGTTTTGTAAGCAGTGGCGGAGAAGTGAGTGGGAGGAGGTATTTTGGGCATCCAAGATTTTTTGTGAAGGTTTCATTAATTTTCTGCAGGTGACTGGCAGATGAAGTGTTTCCGAAGCTTGGGGTGGGCATTAAAGTGTCCTGAGTGAATCATCAGAACAAAAGATGATGCATGTGTGCTGTAAAATGTGTTTTTTTGTGTGTTTGTACACAAGCTTGTCCAGGAGCATTTTGGAAGAAAAAACAACACAGACTTTACATATCTGTTGTGTGTGCTGCTAAATGGCAAACTAAAGCTCAACATCAAGTGCTGGAGAATTTTTTTGGCAGTTTAACGTCAGTTCACTTGTGGATTTTGGGTCAAATATGGATGAAATCGGTGGTGAGTTTTTATTTCTTTTATGTCTCCAGCTGCAACAACAAAGCTTTCTGAATTAGCTACAGCTCTGTTTCGGGCCTCTGGCTTCTCCTCCGTGGGAATGGTGGCTGATGGGTTTTTAAAGGAAACTAACAAAAAAAAAGAAAAGGATTTAGAAATGTTAAGGAACTCATTTCAAAGACTCCTTGAGAGAGGACTTACAGTGTTGTAATATACTTTCAGAGGCAGCTGCTCCACTCACTCGGAGGACTCAGAGGAGCAAAAAGGACCAATCCATTTCCAAACAGACTGCAAATCTTAACATTCGCAGGTCAAGTTTTTAAGCTGTTCCAAATGCTACAACTGACTCTTATCTAAGCTGCACAATGATGCTGGCAGTGTGCATACAGTGGATGTTTGTTTGGCAGTCTCCAAGCTACACTGCAGGACAAGGAAGGTTTCCATGCTTGCAAATGCAAAGACCACATAAGCTAGAAAATGAAAGTGGGCAGCAGAGCAGAGTTTGTGTTTCTGTGTGTCACATTGATGATCTAGTTAGTCGGTGTCACTGACTGTGTTGATGGGCTTTGTTAAATGAATTTCATATGCACAGACAGCAGGCGCAATCATGAAACTGGAAAATATAAAATCTTAATTTCTTTCATTTGGGTAATGACTTTTGGTATGGTAAAATTATGAAGAAGTTTTGTACGCTGTTGTAGGGGGGAAAATGCAATTAAATTTCAGTTGGACTTTAACATAAAGTACAGTCAGAGTTGCAGCAGTAGAGATCATAATTGAACTCCCTTGGTTATGAAGCAAAACGCCATTGTTCTTAGTCATTACTCCCAGCATGCTCTGCCGGGTCTTTCCCTGTCTGGCAGGGTGTCAGACCCGCTTCCCTGCATCGCCTGGCCATGTTTTGCCAGCCGTGGAGCTAATCTCTCCTCCAAACAAATGAAAATGGATTCAGAAGCGACTGCAGATACAAAATGCCACGAATCAGCTCACATTTCTCTCGTCTATTTGCATGCACGAACACAGAAAAAAAAAACATTTTCCATTTCCTGCTAATAGCAGCACTCCCAGACACTCGCAGTCGGGTCAGCGCTCGGCTGTTGCATACCGGGCAAAGTTATGAGGCATCATCACTGCTGCGCACGTCCACAGAGTCACACACAAACACATCCACACGCACACACACACAGTGAACTGAAAACACATTGCCTGAAAGCTGAATGCTGATTTGCTAATGAGCTGTCATGGTGACAGATACTGCCATTTAATTGGCTGGTAAAGGAGGCAATTAGAATTCAGTGCATAGTTGCACATCAGAGAGGGAGAGAGCCGAGGTGATGGTTTCTGTACATTATGTACAAGAATGTGCGCTTCAAAGTGAAACACACATCAGGAGACCGCAGCCACGTCACTCACGTCTTTAAATTATTAATTCTGATGATCCTATTTAACTGCTCTGTGATCTGCTACTCAGTGTGTGTGTTCAAGAGTGCACTGTTCTTCCTTTTCATTACTCCTCTGCTTCTTTAGTTTTTCTTTTTAAACAACTTCCATCACTCCCTCTTCTCTCTCCTCATCTTCTACTCTATGCAGATGACTCTCTCTCTTTTCTCTCTCTCTCTTTCTTTCTCTCCCCCATTTCCCTTTTTCCTTCCAACTCCACCATCTGCTGGCTCAGTGTGCAGCATCTGTCCAACCCTTTCCCCATCTCTCCATCTTTCTTATTCTCATTTTCTCCCCATCTTCCGTTCGACATGTCTCCTCTCTCTTCCTGTCTGTTGGGGTGTGAGTGTTGTCATTTCCTCATTCCCCCTCTCTCAAATTCAGATGTGCTTTACTGACGTCACCGGTGAGGTACAGTATTGCCAAAGCAGTTAAACAAGGTCTCCAAAGTGACTCTTCCCTGATAAACGTGGCTTATGTAAGACAAACATCGCTGCCTTACGTCTTTGTTTGTTGCTTGCCAAAAAAAAAAAAAAAACATGATCTCACTTTCTTGGAAAAAGTCCAGTAAACCATAATTGGATTAAAGTGTTGTCCATGGCTCTACCTCAGGAAAACATTACTTACATTAGAAAAAAATGCTCTTTGAATACATTGAGGGTCCATTACACAACATATGGAGGATGTAGATTTGAGTGAGATAATGAACGTGGAAGGTGAGTTATAAAAACTGATTTATGTGGGATTCTCTGTTATCGAATGAAAATAAGATATGAATGTGACAGTACAGCGGAGAACTCAAACCTGATTTTTATTATTCTAATTAATTTTTATGATGTTGTTGTTGTTTTCCAAATTTCTGTGAGGCAAAGCTGAACTTTTATGTCGTACTATAACTTGTTACTGTCTCTCATACTGGACGGGAATATTTTACTTCGTCTTTGTTGGAGGTTGTTTTAAAATAAAGATATTGCTGGAAAAAGTCAAAGAAAGGTATGCTCATTACTACATACACTATATTATACTATAAAATTACATTTCTTTAGTGCACAGAAGACTAAAATGGAAGGAAAAACAGGCAGTTGCAAACAAATCATCAAGAATAATGCGATAAAATAATAAGAGAGGGCTAAAAAACAATGCGGATGAAATATAAAATCAAGAAAAAGAGTTGAAAAAGCCCATTACAGTTTCATGTGTTGTTCTCCTGGTTTTGCTTCAGGCTGTGACAGTCTCTTACATATTTTTCCTTAAGTAAATACTAAAGTTTGTTTTGGTCTGAGAGTTTTCAAATTCTCAGTATTTGATTTTTTTTTTTTTTTTTAGCGAAGAGCCACCACTGCAGTGAAACAGAAACACAGGCCCAATTCGGTCTGTTTTTTTTTCTGGGTTGCCAGGTTTTGTGTTTGTCCACCAGTCTCAATGCCCAAGCTGTGGTCATTTATTCAGTATTTAGTTTGTTTCTTTCTCTGTGTCTGGTTGCGTACAGTGCCAAGGTAATCTACAACTTGGCATTGTCTGTCACAGGCTAAACAGAATTTGAACTTTACTTTGAGTTTTGCAGGAAGTCCACTGGTCTCTCTCTCTCTCTCTCTCTTTCTCTCTCTCTCTCTACATCTGTTGTTCATCTTGCACATGGTCACTCTGAAAAACCTTATTCTCCAGGTTCATGCATAATTGCTGTGTGTTTCAATGTGTGTGAGTGTATTTGTGTCTTTGTGTTTGTGTGTGTCTGTGCACGCGTGTGTCTTACATGAGCCCGTAGTAGAAGAAGTAAGAAGTAAGCACGGATCAGTGACCTTCGCACTGTTACATTTTTAAAACAGGCCGTGAATAATAGATTGAGTTGGAATAAAACAGCGAAGGATGAAATATGAATTAAAATAATCTGAATTACAGAGACGGGGGGGCCGTGGGAGGTGGGGGAGGAGAGGGATGGGGGGTGAGCGTGGGGAAAGAGGGATTGAGGTAAAGAAGGCATTGACAGATCTCAAAGAGCATGGATGAGTGGATGTAGATGATTGTCACTACAGAGGATTGGTATTTATAAAGAAACAGAGCCCAGCAGTTACATTATGCACAGGCGAACATAAGTATTTAAAGGGAGAGTTAACCCAAACAACATACACAGACCGTGCCTCCGTCTCTGTGCAGAAATAAGACTGTTTCCTACACAGTCTGCTGATTATTGTAATTAACACTGTTGTTATATTTGGAAAGCGACATCACAGCGGAGCCTTTGAAATGTAACTTTCAGCTGCTTTGAGCGTCACCAGATGCTACAGAGCTGCAGTTTTTATCTTTAAATGTCAGCGAATCACAAATAAAAAGGAAAAAAAACTATTGGGATGCATAGATAGCAGTCCAGGTAAGAGGGGAAATGTGTTTTAGTCTATTTTTTGACAAAGAAGTAGCTTTAAGCAAATGAAATCAAAGGCTCACCTTGGAGTAAAGATGAAGATCACTTAACTGAACCAAAAAAGGAGAGATGTACTGTAAAAACTGTAAAAACAAAATGGTTGAAATCATTTGGAAATAAATCTGACCTCTTTTTCGTTTGAGTGTTTTGAATATTTCTGTTTGCTGTGGGAGAATTGAGACTCCTCTTATAATGAATTTGTGCAGATTAACTGAAATTCAAAGGCAAACAAAAAGTTTTCAGTCTTTATTTGGGAAAAAAACTGCAACAGGCTTAAATTTAAAAGTACTATGAATGAAACAAACAAAGGCACAAATTGAAATTCATGTATTGTACAACTGAAGTAGCACTAAAGGTGCCATGTATAAACTAAAGTTATGAAAGTGGAATTGGAAATAAATAATGGAAATAATCAAACAACAATAACCCTGATATTCACATTCACAAGATTTAATAAAATTACCTCAACAAACAGAGGAATCTGTGCCTAAAGTGCAAAGTTTGTGTTCTTAATTTGTTTTATGGCTTTTATTTCCTTTACACATAGAGCCACCTTATTTTTGAAAGAGGGTTAGTTTGATGTCAGAAATGATCAAAAATGGAACAAATTTTTACTCTCAGAGCAATAAATGATGTTGAATGAGTGTAGTTTGAGTTTAACTCCATTCAAAAGAGGCAACAAGGTGTTCAACGAATTTATGTCTGTCAGGATTATTTTTCTGTGCTGAGTGAGCTAATTTAATGTTGTTAATAACCAATTAATGCAACAGAGAGTGTAATTTATTTTATTGCCTTCTGTTCGCCTGCTTTTCTGCTCAGCTCTTGGGTTTCTTTGATGAAGTCTAAACAGCATTAAACCATCAGTTCAAGCCTTCTGTTTTTCAGCTGCGACGCTACATGACTTTTCTCACTGTAGATCTTAGAGAAAACATGAGATTTGTACTATGCAACCAGCAGCAGGACCTCCTACCGCGCAAACAAGTTTTTGATGATGGTTCAATACAAAAAAAAAAAAAAACTGTCTCAAAGTAAAAGTTGAGTCCACAGAAACAAACTTTTTTTGCATGAGTCAAACCAGTTTATTAGACTTCTGTGAGAGGACTGCCACAGATTGACACAACCTCTTTGGTTCGCTGAGCGCCTCCTTCTGATTTACTTCACTTGTGCAAAAATTAGCGCTTTACTTTTTGGGACTTTGATTTGACATTTAAGGAAGTGTCCTTCCCACATCGCTGCTGTGGAAATTTCCTGCCACTCCATCCGATTAAAAAAAAAAAAGAAAAAGAAAAAAATCTATCGAGACTTCCAACTTTGAAGTCCTCCAGATAGCGAATGATCAAAACAAGCGAAGTTCTTGCTCATCAGCACACCATCGACTGCTCCGCCGCAGATGCTCATTAAAGTCAGAGATTGTAAAAAAGGAGCTCTGAGAGAGACAACCTTATGGCTGCTCTTTGCCTCAAGCGCTTGCACAGAGAAATGTGAAGGGAAGAAAACTCAGAGACGGTCTGCTGACAAACCTCATCAGAGCGACAACAGATCACCCTGGGTAAAGCAGAAGCTCTCCTCAGATAGTTATCGTCATGTTGAGAGCAAACTCACACAAACAGCCAGCTGGTGACAGGGAGCTTTATGAGAAGGCGGTGCTGACGACCAAGTCACTGAAACGATCAATCAACAAATCACTTTGCACCACAGAAGATCAAATGAATGGAAACAAACAATGCTACTTTTATGGTCCAATGCCACAGTACCCTGGTCATCAAGTGATAAATTGAAGTCAGTCAGTGTGGGGCGAGATGCTCTGCTCCTCTGTACCTTTGTGCTAACACTGATGACATATTTCATAAATCATGTCGTTTTTTATTGAGCAGTGAGAGAGAGACAGAGCGCCATCGAAAAACCTGGTCACCAAGGGAGCGCCGACTGTGGAGAGAAGGCAATTTAGGTGACACAGAGGATGAAATGCATTCACTTCCCATTGTCCTAAATGTGAAATGGCCAGAGAGAAGTCCAGCATTTCACATCTTTTTTAAATTCAGAGTAATTCTCACAGTGAAGCTGGAGAGGAACAGCAGCAAGATACGGCTTCTTTTTGCATAGTTTAATTAAAAAAATAAGAGTCTGGGACAGATAATGCAGGTAAGGAATGGTGAATGTAATGTAAGATATACGTTATGTCATAGTCTGCACTGAGATTTAGAATTAAATTGAGAATGTAGTAAATATAAGGAGGTCTTCTGGAAGAGGTATTCAGATCCTTCACTTTAGTACTAAGTAAATACTAACAGTACACTGTGAAAATACTCCACTATAAGTAAAAGTCCTGCATTTTAAAAGTATGTAAGTATTATATGCAGAATTTGCTCGAAGAATCAAAAAAGTACAAAGGTATGCATGATATGATTGGATTAATTTTACTGCAGTATTCATATCCACATTGCATTTTACTGCTCATTCATTTAATGTTGTTTTAAACTGTTATTTTAATCTAAAGCAATGCATCATGGTCTATGACATCATCATATCAATGTAGTGGATGAAAACAAACAGCACTCTGCTGTGAGATGTAGTGTAACTGAAGTATAAAGGTGCATAAAATGGAAATTTTTTAGGTCCTGAAGTAAGTGTACCTGCACCACTGAACATAAACATTACTCTTTTTAAGGTGTTGGAAAAAAATCCCTGATAAGCAACTACGAAGTCAAAAGTTCATGACAGATACCAAGCCCAAAACATTTTAGGTGTAAAATCTGAGAGGATGGTGGGTGTACACTTTGTCCACAGAGCATCTGAGGACTTTTTACACATGTGGCTAAACGTCCAGACCAGGCTGGACTTCACCTGTCCGTTAGTCGTTTTGTTTCTCTCCCTGTAACCCTCCCTCCTGTTTCGTTCGACCATCCTCCCCTTGCTCTCTGTCACAGGAACACACACATATACACACCTCTGATTTCACGTCTCATCACCCCCCCTGACCCACATACACCGGGAACTAATTCACACAGGGCAGGAGAAGACAGGGAGGAGGAACGAGAAAGAGAAAGGTGACGGGAGGCAGACCTGAACGAGGGGGACGGGAGGGCCGATGCTAAATGAGCGAAAGCAGGAAGCCAAAGCGAAAAAGACAAGCAGGATGCCGGCGGAGGCTGGAGGCGAGATGAGAGGAGGGATTGGTAGGAATCACAGCGCGAATAAAAAAAAGAAAAAAAAAAGGCAAGAGGGAGGAGGAGGAATGGAGCTGGATAATGTAGCCGGTAAGTGATAGACTGAGCAGCGGGAGAGGTAGAGTGAGGTCAGATGGAGAGATGGATAGAAGGAGAGGAGAGGAGAAGAGGGGTGGAAGGGAAATTTGGGTCGGCGGAGTGCAGCTGCATCGGGAGAGAGCCGAGATGAGGAGGGTAAAAAGGGGGGAGAGAGACAGGAGGCAGGAAATCAGTTGAGCAGACAGAATGTAGAGTATGCGTAGAGAGGATAAATGGAGGGGGTGAAGATGAGAGAGAGGTAGAAAGCGAGGAGGAGTGGAGAGGGGGGGTTGCGGAGTCACAGTCATCAGTATTCCAGCCTTGTGCTCAGTTTCCAGCCAAGACAAATGAGAGCCAACATCAGGGAGGAAGTGGATCAGCTGAAAACACACCAACCTCTCCCTCTGTCACCCTTCTCCCCTTTCTCTATTTTTCCTCCCAATCTCACCCCCACCCTTTCCCAAAAACAGAACGAACCGTATAGCTGCAGTAGCTCACACTGCCGGGACCTTCATACAGCACCATAAATAAACAGTGCTGTTTCGGTGTGTCATGTTCCCCCTTCTCCCAGGTTATTTCAGCAGCGTCCTGCGTGAAGAGGGTGCGAACATTCGTCTCATGAAGGAGGTGTCGTCAAGCCAGGATTTTTTTTAATTAATGAATTTTTTTTATTGGCATTGTTTATTCATGAGTTTCGGAGCCTGCTGGGTTTCGAGGGAAAAATATACACATTTGTGCTCTGGAGTTTGTTAAATGTTTTCCCGAGCACAAAGCAGCCGTTCAAGAACTTTAAATAAGATATTAAGAAAAAAAAATGTAGAAACGTTTGGATTTCAACCAGAAATTATCTGATCGCTGAATGTGTTGAGAAAGATTACAAGTCTGACATTTAATCCCGGCTTTCAACGCTCGACAGTTTTCATCCTCAGTGCCGTGAATGTGTGAGTAACCGTGGCTGAGCGGAATATAAGTAGTAAGTTTCGGGGTTTGATAAGCTGAGATGTGTTTTTGGGATGTTAAAGGCAACACAGCGTTGTTTAAAAAGGAAAAATATATCCAAATCTAAATCTAAATGAAATGAAACTGCTTTAAATCTGAGTGTCTCATTAAGATTACACTGTCCACTGCCTGATAACTTATTCTGCAGTACATAAGGTCACATCAACCTGTACATCAAACTGTAAGAAGTGCACAACAACAATGCTGCAGTTTGACACACAGATGCAACTATGACTTAACAAAGTATTTGTATCGGCTGACAGGAAAGAAAGAGCTTATTTTGGTGGAGACTGGTGGCAGAGTGACTGTATCTTTATGCTACAGAGGTACTCAGTATGTGCACCAAACTGACAGCAGCCGAGGAGTTATTGAACCAGGACCCAATATGGCATCACGTCTGTATAAAAAGAGTCCTGAGGGAACGAATATAATGAAAAACATAAAGTCTTTGTAGGCACCTCAGTTCAGAAACACCTCCTGAACTGACCTAAAGACAAAGCAGCGACAAGTAACTTCAGTTTCTGCAGTTTTGTGTGTATACTTGGTTTAACACGCAATCTCTGTCTCAGTCTGAACGATGACATATGATTCCCGCCTGCACATTTACACTCGCTGCTAATAAGCAGACTCATTTTCTCTGCTCACATTGTGATTGGATCTCAATATACAAATTGGGTATGCAGAGCTGGCGAAGCTGTAAACAAATACATCACATCATATCACAGGTCAGTAATGCAATGCAAGCAATGCTGCTTGTACAGCTTGTCTTGTGCTACTTTTGCCAAGGAAACGGTTGTCTCCAGAGTTTTTTACAGGCTGGTTTGAGATGCTGTAGCAAGAGGAGGTGGAGTCTTTGTTTACACCTGGCAAAAATTCAAAATAAAGAGTACAAAACGCTAAAATGCTCAAACTAATGGGTTTTTTTTGTCCCCGGTGCTGAGACTGCGACTCCAGGGATCTGTAATAAGCTTCATGGTTTGCAAGGAAAGATCTGATGGTAAACAAAGATTCTACAGATCACTTTAAGTGGCTAAATCCATCATAGTTATTCTCAAGAATGGGGAATTTTATTATTTTTTTTTAGGGAAATGCCAGCTGAAACCAGCAGTGCAGCTGCTAAATATACATTTGCAGACATGCTTTTCAGCAGCTTTTCTGATTGATGGGTGTTAAGAGAGAAATGAACTATGATCTCGATGACACCATAATATCAACATGAGCCAGTCACATGCTCCGTCCGCGCCACGGCCCTCAATCAGCTTTGAGTTATCCCTTCAGTGTAATCTCTCCCTCTGAAAGGCACAAACAGCAGCACACACAGTAATGATTCCACCCACTCTCTCTCTCTCTCTCTGCCTGCCCCCCACTGGGTTTTCCTGCTCTGATTACTGTTTGTTCATACAAAAACAAAACCCACTGTGGGAAGGATGTACGATCCTGACAGGAAATGAGGAGACATAGATTTGTCATGTCTCTCTCTCTCTCTCTCTCTCCTCTCTCTCTCTGTCACACACACACACACACACACACAGCTTCATGCAAGAGGATCAAATGGTTATCAAAACAACTTTACGAATCATCATAACAGACGGACAACACTCCCCCTTTTCCCCTTCTTTCTCTCTCTTTCTCATGAAAGGATAAGTCTGTTGATATTCTGTTTTTTCATCACCAACAAATCCCATGAAAAGACTAAAACTAATAATGACTTGGTTTCATCAACAAGTACCGTCTGTGTAGTCAAAGCTTGACATATCTCGTTCCCCTGTGCCACAGAGTGTCATGTTTTGCCCCAAGACTATTAAAAACACATCAGTGAGCCACGCTGTTGCACAGGGTGACGTGTTGCTTCATTACAATGATAATGACCACTGTACTTTTTCTGTAGTCGATGCCATGTAGCGCCCAGCCCAACTCCTACCTCTGAATGTCTGCCCACACTTCAACAATTCACATACAATAGGTTTGGTGTTATTCCCACTGACTGTTGTTTTCTCCAGGTGGAGAACGAGTCAAACAGCTCAGAGCTTTGTAGGCAGGATTAGGACGTCCTCTTCCTGCATCGTTTGAAGGCTACAAAGCTGCATCTACAACAAACAATGATTAAAAAAAGTAGGCACAAAAATGCCAACAAGACTGAGATCAATGCAACTTACAGAAATAATGAATGAAGTTATTATTATGACACCAGCATACACCATCCAGCTTCTGTAAATACTCACAAGCACGCTAAAAGTGTATTAATCCGCGGCAGAAAATAGTCCCCAACAACTGCATTATGTTTGAGAAACTAGTGGTCTCCTGTAGGAAAAAGCTTGGAGATGAGTGCCAAAGACAAAGTGGGAAAGTATTGACATGGTACAAACTACATGTCCCACTGACTTAAGTGATCTCATGACCTTTCTTCTTGCACCAAAAACAGCTCAATATTTTTACTTGATATGAAATGTGTTGGACTAACTAATGTATGGATCGACATGACATTTGGTACAAATATCCCTACCCTGCCCCCGTCTTCTCAGGGTGGATTAAAAAAAACCTTTCTGATCTACTAACTTTTCAAATTAAGTTAGACTTAAACATTTCTCCAACATCTGCTAAAGTAATTACATTCACATCAACCTCAGCTGTACTTTGCTTTCAGTGCTAATTACCAAATGTTGGCACGCTAAACTAAGACGCTGAACTCTGTAAATATTATACCTGCTAATCACCCACATGTTATTGTGATCATGTTAGCACACTGATGTTTAGGTACAGCTTCACATATCTGGCTGTCGACTCTTTGTCTTGTTTGAACGCATCCCGCCAAAAGTTCACACATCAGACGAGACGCCCGTCCCCTTTTTCTCACTTTCTTGCTGCTGTTTCTGGTTCCATTTTACAGACTGACATAATCTCAAATCCAGAAAATAACATTTTTAATTAAGCAATATGCCTACAGGAAATTGGCATGTATTTCTTCAAATCAGCCTCTAAGCATTTATTTAAGACTCTATATTTAGACGTTAATTAAAGCATTGCAGCAGTGTACTGTTGAGAACAACAACTCCACAGTTATTAGGGCCCCCTGTATTGTCCTCATTGCTCCTTTCTTTCCCTTCTCTCTGAAACAAACTGCACACACAAACACATTTATGCACACACACACACATTTGGATGGAGTAATAATGGGAACGAGATAGAGGCAGCCAATTGTCTGTACTGTATCTTATTTGTACCGGGGAAGATGAGCAATCGAACAAGAATTAAATGAAGGGAGGAAAAAAAATAAAGGAGAGGAAAAGATGCAGCAGCCAAAAAAAAAAAGAAAAAAAAAAGAAAAGTGTTGTTAAGTTGAATTTAAAGTGCTCTGAAGAGGATAAGCAAGTAGGCCAGTCAAGAGAGGAGGAGAAATAGGAGGAGGAGAGGAGAGAATGGGTGGAGAGGAGAGAAACAGGATGGGGAATTGATGAATAGATCATTGTATGCACGGAGCTGCTCTGCCTCTTCTCTCCGTCTTTCCCACGTCTCCAGCCGCCCCCTCTGCCCCCCCCGACACCAGCTAAACAGAATTTCTAACTCATCTGTTTACTGTAAATGAGCCCAAATAAGGTCAGAACACAGAGGATTCACGCACACACACACACACACTGAACAGTTGTAATACCGTGTTACGTCTTTTTCTGTTTCACGCCTTGTTTGTCTTGTCTTTTCGTTGTCGAGCGTCCTCAGCAAATGAGCTTCGGTGTGTGTTTGCTCGAGGTTTTGACAGGACTGGCCATGGCTAAACTCTTAACGGCGCAACACACACACGTAACACGCGCGCAGCACACACACACACACACACACAGATACCCACTGGGCCCAGAGGCTGCTTTGACATACTGTATCTCTAATAGAGGAAGCAGGCTGGTGTACGATTAGACGTGAAAGAAACAGTGACAGACACTTGGACACACACTCTTCACTGATTCAATAGACGAACCTAATAGCAGCGCTGCATGGCCGTGATGAGCATTAGTGGAAACATGGCAGAGGACAGAGAAGGGGAGAGGATGTACGAGGCAGAGAGGACCTTGGAGTTTTTTTTTTCCCCCCAGTCCATCTCAGTTTATGTGAAACATGTCAACAACATTTTCACATTTGCAGGTGTCCTTGAACACTGTGCATGTCTTAAAAGCCTCTGTGGGGAATCTTTACTGGCCAGCTGTTTGTCTGTAAGATACAATGCATGCTGTGGATGTTGTGGATGCTGCATGATTCATGGGGGTGCGATCACACTTTGATAGATATGGAGAGGAGTCGTACAAAGCAAAGGGAATGTTTCCTTGGTTTTTCTGGGGTTTTCTTCCCCCAGCAGATGTATAAAACCTGCCCTTCAAAGCTCAAAGGGAGAAAATGCAAGAAAAAATAAATCTGAAGAAAAAAAAAAGATCTCCAGTGAGTGTGTCTGATATTCCAGCTTCTCAGTCTCTCTTTATCATCTTTACTCAAGTTATCATTTTCACTTTTAGTGACTGTACAGAAAATATCAGGGTAGAAAGGAGTTCAGAACATGGGAAGTGCAATGTCATTTCCCTTATTGCATTTGCAAAATGTCTGTTGTGAGAAGCACAGAATATGGATATTTATGAAATATGGACGTCAGTGATCAAATGTTATCTCTACCAGCAGTAAGCAGTTCCCCCCTGCACTTAAATCTGCAACATCCTCAAAAACAGAGGCCTGTGCTTTGAAAGAAGTACAACATACCCAGGATATCGTTTCATTATCGCTTCACTAAGCCCAACAACTGCAATCGTCACACAACAATGGTGGTTATAAATGTCAATCCAGGGATTCCCAAACTAGCTGTTCGCATAAAAGGGGCGCTGTTTGCAGCAGAAGACCAATCGCGATCATGGAGGAGTCTACTGGCAGGAGAGCAGCATATTTTAGAAACAAAAAGCAAACTGTAATATTAGACTGTGAGATTAAGTTAAATGCATAATCCAGGCTAAAAGCAACACAGCTGCAGATGCCAAATGCAAGAAGGGCAGTTGGCAATAAAAAAAAAAAAAAAAAAGAAGGCTTTGTGAATGCATAAATTAACAGGCTTATAATATCACTGCCCCATCATTAGGGCATGAAAATGAATATGTAAATTTATGAGTTACTTAGTATGCTATACTTATGCATGCTTGTATGCCTATAACAATTTTAGCCTTTGGAGAAAAAAAAATTAATATAAAAACTTAATTCAAAGCGGTAAGTGGGTTTACTTTCAGTACAAGTACAAGTACAAGTGCTTCAGTCAGACTCTGTTGTGGGACGATATCAGTATACAAAAGCACAATGATATAAAACATCTTTACAGAAATCCAAAGGTGTTGCCGGTCTCTACATACTGAGAACATCCCACAATCTGTGCACCCAGCGCCACGGGATTCCCACGAATGGTCATGACATTTCCCATGAGAGTTTATTGGTCAGTGGGTGATGATCTGTTATCTGAACATAACCTGCTCTAGAGCTTGTTAACTGTGCAGTGAAAATGATCATGGCAGTGTGTCCTGGTAAGAAGTAAAACTGTTGTAATCCATTAATCCCAGGGTTAAACCCAAACCTTACCTCGCTAACTCAAAATCCTGCTTTGTCATACAAACCTCTGGCGTTCCCATCAGACATTGTTTGTCTGTGGCATCCAAAATAATTTGAAAGCTACTAATCCTTTTTTATGGCATATTATTTTTTTAAAGTTAGGGGACCTTCGTCGTCATGATGACCATGATAAATGCGTGGTCAAGGTTATGGAACGATCTTGATCACGCTTTAAAACACAATGTTGAGGGTCAGTTGTAAACAGGAAACAAACTGCTGTTACAGTCTGATGTTTTATTCACCCATTCATCCCTCCTCTCTGTGCCGACTTTGTCGCTCTAAAATCCCATCTGCTGACCTCCACCTCTGCGCCCATTGTTATTTCTACGACTGCCAGAGGACTTTGTCACGTGTCATTTTAGGGCACTTGTTGAAACAACTGCTGTTTTTCTTGGGAAGTTAAAAATGAAATGTGTCATGTAAAGTTGACATGTTATAATTCAGTTTTAGCCCTTTATTTGGTATTTATTCCCCAAAGAAAACATTAATAATGCTGCAGAGGGTCTTGCCTTTTTAAAAAAATGAGATATAAGACCACCTGGCTCCACCCTAAAAATTTTGGGACAGTTCCTTATGAATGATGCTGATGTTCCTGACCTACCTTCAGTGCAGTAGTGCCTGTAATTTCTGCCAAAACAGATTTGTGCTCTCTCTCTCTCACTATAACTCCTGAAATCCTCATTTTGTAAATACAATGCATTTAAACGCCACCTGTTCTCTGCCTTCATGTGTCCCTGCAGTTTATTTGCAGCTGCACAGCAGCACACTCTGCTCTCTCGGTACCGCAGTACATGACCATTTCTATAAGTCTATCATAGAAAAAAAACAAAACAAATGAATATGAACCATAGCAACAACTACAAACTGTATAATCTTTCTCACATGAATAGAGCAAACACCAGACACAGAGGAGATCAAATGGAGCTGTCAATAATATATGAAGGACTTCCTATCTGTGGCTTAGCTCTGGTTTTTCTCTGGCTTTTCTTCATTTTCATCATCTCTTGTCCTGACAAATGAGTTACTGGTACAGATAACAGACAAAGGGGGAACTGATTTGTTTGCTTATAGGTCAAAAGATGATTATGCAATTACATATTGTTAAAACTTTTTATGTAATCAAGGCCTTACAAAAACTTTCTAATCAATGTTTAAATATGTGTTAACACATATTTAAACATTGGGGTTAATTGTTTGCTGAGGACACTTAGACAAGAAGTGCTTGGAGGATGCATCAACACCATTCTTGTGTTTATATTTAAATGGCCAAACCCACTCTACCATCTGAGCCCTAACCCTGCCTCATTGTCACATTTCATACATGCACCTAAGGCTTTGATTGTCTTTCTAATTACCGTTCAGCATTAACACCTGTACGTTAAAAGCAACCGTCCCTGTGCACATGGAAGCAGCTTTTGTTTGTGTTGTTTTTTTTCTGTGACAGTTGTGGCCGATTATCTGAACAGATAAACACTTGACTATGAAAGCAGTGGCTGTCTTTGTTTCTGTTTGTAAGAAGACTATACAACATTTTCATACATTTAATTTTCATGATTTAGTATTATTATTCAAAATAGCTTCCACGAAAAGTTCTCACCTTAAATCTGCACCCTGAACCAACAGTAATAGGAACACTTACTAAAATACTTTGTTCATAATCAAAGTGGGAAATAATTAAATATGTATTATAAAAAAAAAAGTAGTGTTTTTAGGTACTAGTATATATATATATATATATATATATATATATATATATATATATATATATATATACATTTTCTATTATTTTATACTTCTAATCCTCCATATTTTAAGTTATTATAGTCTTTACTCTCCTATAACAACAACTACAGTGATCAACTTGTAAATATGATGCATTGTACACATATATATTCTACTTAAACAATATACAGCTGCCCAATTTTGCTTACATAATTAATAATAAATTAATAAATCAGCGATAATGATCCAATAATATAGCAATATTATACGATATGGGTATTCTGCTGCACAATGAGTAATTTTATTTTTGACAGTACAAGTTATTTCTAGACGGAACAAGTACCTATAATCAATATTTTTTTATAACATATTAAATAACAATGTGAAAATATTGTGCAGGAGTTGTTTAAATTGATTATCTAAAAAAAGAGTTATCACCTGAATCTTCAGCTCCCCTCGGCTTTAGTTTGAACTCATTTTTTTTTCTGTCCAACCACAACCTTACTATTTTATTCACCCTCTCCACTCTCATGCTGTCGTTTTTACCACAGCAGGCAGCTTTTCAGAGAAAAAGCTCTAAAAACCCACCACACGCTACAGACACATTTAGAGACTAGCTGGTAACCACGGTGGAGCGTTTAGCTGATATTTCCTTCAATGAGACCAAAAACGGAGCTAAAAGAGAGATTAGATCGGACTTACATTCATGAGGTGGACACAAACATGACCGATATGAATGATAATGTATAAATAATCAACTGTTTGCTAACAAGCTTGCTATATTAACTTAAAAGATGACATGTCAAAGTTGTGTTCAAAATCAGTTATAGCAGGTTTAAGTAAGATTTAAATGCAGGTCTAAATTAATTGTAATATAGTACTGTCACACTGTGGTATTTCCTTTAGTAAAAGATACACATTTCATTTACTCACAATTAAAAAAAACCAGATCATTAGACTTATAATGACTGAATATATTAGTATCAAGTGTCTTACTTTTTATTATGAACTCTTTAGTCACAACATTAACCAGGAGTTCAGATGATTAATTTGTCTCAGCTGGGAGGCATGCAAGATGTGCCGAGCTTGTTTCTCCTCATTGTTATTCAGCTGCTTATTGAAAGGCCAATTTCAATTTAAGACTCCACCTGTTACACTTTGATCACTTTAGTCTGAACTTATAAACATGGAACAAGGCTCTCACTTATCCCGAACAGACAGCCGGGGCTTCATTCCCCAAAGTGTTTATCGTCTTGTTCTTGGTTTCTCATGCTGATCTCTGCTCACGTCTCTCCCGGATCTGTCGACTCGCATTATCTTACTAATATTTCTGAATTTCTTTCCTCGCTAAAAAAGCAGCAGGGATATATTTGGCATGCGCTGCTCTGAAAGTACAAAAACCTAGAAAACAAAAAAACCCCAGTCGTAATCAATATAGGACCTCTGATATTAGTGCTATGGATTTTCATCTTTGTCTGTCTGCACTGTGAAGTTAAGACATATGTAGTTGTTGAAGGTGCGCAGAGTGAGGTTTTTACTGTCGCATAAAATTACCCTAATATATCTGTAGGGGTTTCAATCGATGCCGATGAGTTAACATTTCAGATACAGAAATACACACGCACACACACCTTCAGAAAACTTTTTAAAGATGGATAATGGTGGGTGTTAAAAGCGAGTCACAAGCGTTACATCACATTTCATTCTTAAGCCGTAAAAAGCAAACAACCTATTTTATTTCTCACAGACCTGCGGATGCTGCTGTACTTGGCTAGCGGCTTGTAATAGTTAATAACAGCCGTAAATTATATAATTCTCTTTTAAACGTCTAGTAAAAGAAAAGTGGAGGCAAACAAGACATCTGAGTGGAGATAATAGACTGTATAACAAACATTAATGAATGAGCCTCTATCATAAAACAGAAAAATCAGCCACTTACCTTGGTTGACAGCGCTAATAAAGTGCATTTAAAGAGCTAGATGTTACAATTTCACACCATGTTCATATTTCAAAATAAAGCCCAACAAATATATAATGTCTGAAACTTGGGGATTTCCCACACCAGGCATGAATAATAAAATTTATGATGGTTTAACTCCATATTAGCTGCGTCACATTCAGGGTCCTGGTATCGTGAATGCTGGCTCACTTGTCATGGTTCACTGGGACACTTGAGGCTGACGTTAATGTTTGTAACACTTGTTCCTGTTTCTGCTGTGACAAGTCAAAATGTCTTCTGAGAAAAAAAAAAAAAAAAGGTTTCAGCTCCCAAGATTTCTTTGATGCAACCTTCAACTCTGCAAATCTTCAAATAACCTGTCAGTCACACCTCAGTGATGGGATATGAAACGGGTTTAGGATTTACGGCCGTAACCTGTAATGCCATCTCATATGGCAGAGTTGGATTTTCAGCATCACTTCCCTCATAAGTAAAATCGGTCATACTGCATCTCCACAAGTTGGGGCTGATGATTATAACGGTGCAATCATGTATATTGCAGCCCACTGTCACCTCTCCTATTTTCTGATTATAGTTTTTATTATAGGTTTTGAGGGAGTAAACTGTCAAACTCTCAGAAGCCAACTTCAGCCCTTCATACTGACATAGGATGCAAAGAAATTAGAGGCACGATTGCATCCAAGTCAAAAGAAAAATATTCCACTGGATGTGAGCTCATTCGGTGTGATTGGGGCGAAGAGGCACCCATGAATGGTGCAAATGTTTCAACTTAGGCAAACAGTATGTTTGTGCCCATCCCAAAGCTGTATGACTCAACTATCAGTGAACACAGAGAGACAAGAGGAAAAAGGAGAACGAGGAGAATAGCAGAAGCGGTAGCAGCTCCTACTCAGTTTTGAGATCAGTCTGAGACTAAGCTGTCACACAAAGGCATGATGCACGCAGGCACACAAATGACTGGCACATATGTTGCAAGCTAGCAAACAGCTACTGTCTGTACAGTCTGTGCAGTGACTATAAATATACACAGCCTGCAGATCAGCAGCCACATTTGCACTTAATAAAGTTGCACAAATGCTCAAGTAAACAGTACAGGACTCTAATAGAAATTGGCAGGTTTTAAAGAAACTTGTTCAGCTGTCTACTTCCTAAATATTCCCTGTTTCCCACATATTGCTGGTTTACTCAACAGTCTTCTTAACAGCTTTCTGCTAACAGACAATAGACATTTGTTTAACTACAGGATTATATCATTCATTTATCATTTATCATTAAAAGAAGAAACCTGAGCCTCACATCCTGCTGTAGCATTTAAAGAACATAACGGGAGAAATCTTCAGCGCAGGGTTAAGTTGCTAGATGTTGCAAATGTCATGGCAACCACTGAGTACAGCACGACATCCCATCCTACTCCATTTACCTTGTATGTAAGTGCTGCAAGTAAGGTTTTTTTTTTTATCTAACAGGACTCTCCAGGGAGAGATATGTTGTTCAGATGATGGAGGAAGACAGACAAGATCAGGATGAAAGATGGCCGTGTTCTGCAGAGGCCTTTTGAGTGTGATTATCAGTGTAAAGAGGGCTTTAAATTAAGCCGCTAAAGTATCATACAGTATGTGGATTACTGAACAGCCCACATACTGTACTAATGATTCTGAAACTCATTCAGTTCATTTCTCATTAAAATGTACAAGCTGTGCTGTCTCACAACTGTGAGTGTACACAACTGCGCAGCTCCCAGTCTTCAGAGGCTGAAACTTGCAAACGTCTGTCATCTGAAAAGTGTAAAATGGATTGATGTGGTTTGTTGTCATGAGCATTTAAATGAGTAACTCGTATTTTTGTTCGCTGTCAAGTGACTACCACAGGGTGTTAATAGTGAAAAGAGCCTTAGCGCCGTGATTCATATGAAGATGTAAAACTGGGTTGTATTCATTAAAATTCTAAGAATAGGACTGTTGGTCTTGGGTGTGACCACTTATACTTCCTAATGACTATAAAAGGAAAACACTTACTTACTTATTATGGTTAACAGGAGAGTAGTTCATAGCATATTTTATTAGGAGAGCACAGTTTACGTTGCGTTCTCGCCTTCAGCATTCACTCTTTTTCCTTCAAGATGAACACACACACATTAACCAGAGATAAGAAGATACTATACTTTAATTTAAAAGTGGAAATCAAAGCAAAGCCAAATTGCAAATATGCAGCCTGATCATGATTTAATGCAGTGAAAGTAAAAAAGGTCCATCTTTTGTTCCAATGCAAGGTTAAACCCATTCTTGGTAGGTTACCATGGAAAGTGAAGAAGAAACAGTACTCTACTCAGTAACAGGGGGTCTGATAAGTCTTTAAACTGACTATTTTTCTTCACACACTAAATCTACATTCTTTGACAGTATCTACAGTATGCAGCCATTTGTGGTCTGATTAACCGCTCACACATGCAACCACACACATGCACTGTACACAATTATGAGTGACTTATCCAGCGCTGACACATGTAAAATTAGAAACCACTGTAGGGTTGTTAGTTAGTTATTGTTGGTCACAAACACTGTATACTGTCGTTTAATCTGAGGTAACTTCTTCAGAAGAGACTTTTAATTTGACAATATTTACATTAACACTCTAATGTACATACAAATATCATCTTTACTCTCTAGTGCAGCAGGATAAGACCTGGTTGTATATTTCAAAGAGTTTCATGAAGCTGCTAATCTAACTGATCTATACACAAGTCAGGAAAAAACAGAAATTGTTAAAAAGTTTGATGTGTTTAAAAACAATGAGCTGCTGAATCACTGAAAAGGTTCACATACAATAGAGATACTGTGTGTCCATGTGTAAGTGTGTGTGTGTGTGTGTGTGCCATCAATACCTGCAGAGGTATATGCATGCAGTGATTTTTTTTGGCTCATTTGCTTTTAAAACACACACACACACACACACACACACACACACTCACACACACTTACACGCACACACATGCATAATGCTGTACCTTTATTGGCTCCATTTCAAAACCTTTCAATAATTCAGCGATTCATCTTATAAATATGCATACTCAGTTTGTAAAAGACAGTGTGTGTGTGTGTATGCATCTGCGTGTGTGTATGCATCTCTGTGTGTGTGCATCTGTGTGTGTGTGAGAAAGATCCATCTGGTTTTAAGTACCTTCTTCTGAACAATATGCCAAATGAGGGAGTAGAGTCTGATATTCAACCTCAGCACACACACACACATTACGTATAGAGCAAGTGTGTGTGTGTGTGTGTGTGTGTTTCTAAACAGCTACAGTTAAAGAGCTGAGTCAGGTTTGTGCTTTCACCCTACTGAGTATGACACGACCAGTGGCCAAAAGGTCAAGGCCTATCTTTATTATGTGTGTGTGTTTGTAAATGAGAGCAAGAGGGAGCATCATCAGATCACACACTGGGAGGCTCACATTCATCCGCATGAATCCAAAACAGTCTAAATAAGCAAGCACAGAAATGATGAAGGTTTATGGTGGTAAATGTCATCTTCTCATTTGATTGTGCAATAAATGTTCATTATTGTATGTATCGTAAACATTTCTGGATGTGTGATTCGTTAATTATGTTGATTTTTATTTCTTCATAAAGGGGAACTCCTCTGATGTTACCCAGGAAGATAAGTTTAATAGACAATGAGAAGTGCAATGTATTTTCTGAATGAGCTTTGTCAAGTTACAAACTGGGGACGTAAAGCTTGAAAGGCATTTACCGGGTGGAAATGATGCAATGAAAGACGTGCCCTTTTGCATTATGAGAAGCGTAGACAGGGATTGTTGGGCTTGACTCCAACTGGGGACAAAAAAGCAGGGATAAATAACTTTCTGCTTAGATTTTGACCATCTTAATTTAATGGTAATGCAACGTTTTACTGTCAAGAATATGCTTAATGATATGATCTTACTCACAGCATCTGCCACGTCTGTCTCAATAACAACAACTGTATGTATGTAGGAACTGTAAGTTTTCAAAAATACATAAGTCTTGTGTTTGCTTATTTTTGAAACATTACCCTTTATTAATTACAGTTTATATCATCGCCACTAAGGATTCCCAGTTCTGATTGTCTGGAAGGTGTATAATTTAATAACACCTTTGACGCAGGTGTTTGTTCGCAGCTCTGAATGAATGCATTGGTGTTAAACTACAGTGTAAACAAAGCAACAGTTAGGCTTAGCTACAGAGCCTGGAAGAGAAATATGTATATTTTATTTAATTCATTCAGATTATTAGATACTATCCCTTAAATTATAGTGTATGTAAATACAGTTTCTTCTTATTATTATTACTATTTATTGTACATATTGTTGTTGTTTTTGTGTTTATATTGTCTCTATTATTTGATCTCTATCTTTAATTGTTGTTGTTGAGCTGCTTTAACAGTGAAATTTCCCCATCTTATCTTATCTTATCTTATCTTATCTTATCTTATCTTATCTTATCTTATCTTATCTTATCTGTTCAAGTTTCTAGAGGACGTGAGGTTTAAGTGTGTTTATATATCATCAGTTGTTGTAATTTTGCGTATATCATTTCTAACATACGTTTCTGATGTTTTGTCTTACACATGTTTCGCTGATATGTTGGCAGAGATGGATCAAATTTTCTTTCAGTTCTTTGGAAAAAAGTAAATATTTTGTTCATCTCTTCTCCCGATGATGATCTGCTGCAAATGTAATTGCGTGTATGAAAGAACTGACTGGTGTCATCAATCAATATTGAGAATTTATTGGACATCGTTCACCATTTTTTAAGATTCTGTTATACAGAGTTACTGCCACATCTTCTGGATTCCTGCCAGACGCAGAGTCAGGACTGCTGTTTGCTCCAGTACATCACTACACAGCACGTAAGAAATATCTAGAGTGGGATTTACAACCTCCTATGTGTGAGAATATGTTGTTTATGCGCCTCCTTCCTACTGTGCAGGGAAGCGTTTTCTGCAGTAATGATAATTCACCATCATTAAGGTCTCTCATAATAATGATACGGGCTGTGGCTGCCAAGCAGACACCTCAGTAATCCTCTAACAGCCTGCGGTACCTGTGTGGTTTCATAAACCGGGTCTATGAATCCATGAAAACACACCGATGACAAGCTCCCAAACATGTCACACATAAAAACCTGCAGGTACAGACGCAGCATGCAGCCACACAGAAAAGCACATTTGCACGATTCCATGCTCTTCTTTTCTTCAACTATGTCAAATTCAACACTCAAAAAAAATCACAGACACGGCCAACTACACACACAACGTCTTACACACTCGCAAAATCCATACCTACACACACAAACACAGATACAGCTGCAAGGACACGGATGTCAATCAATTATTAGTCTCATCTTCCACAACCTGTCACTGTCACTACAGCTATCACACTTCACACACAGCGCAGTGTGTGACTGTGTGTGTCTGTGCATGTGTGTGTGTATGTGTGTGTGCGCTGACACAGGTTATTAGCGGCGGTCTACTCTGAACACCTGCACCTTATGCGCTCTGAGCATATTTCTTCCTGACACACACACAAACACACACACACACATTTTTACCCTGCTTTGTGATTGACAGACCATATTTTTGTCACCCAGAAAGGCTGAGACACTCGCTGTAAAAGGATGTTCTCTTCCTCTCTCTTTCTTCCTCCATCCCTCATCCCCTGCTCCTCGTCTTATCTGTCTTCGTCCTTCCCTCTCGGCTGTGTGTGTGTGTGTGTGTGATGTGTGTGTGTGTGTGTGTGAGTGTGTGAACGCTCGCCTGCTGCAGCTCCCAGCCTTTCACTGAAATGTTATTTAGCCAACCAATTAGATGTTGGAAACAGCAGGTGAGCCCTGAGCTCTATCCAATCAATGACCTTAATCCTCCCTAATCAACCAATTAAGATTCTATTATCGGCACAAAATCACATATACACACACGCGACCGCGGACTGGAATTGCAGAAATGAAGCATTATGTCATATCTTTGCAGAGATCTCATATGAAATGATCACGAGCTGAAAAGGCAGTATTAAGTTATATATCTTCTCACAGTTAGCTCAAAAACCAAGAAAGAAGATTAAGATTTTGTGCCTCAATTAATTAATTGTTGGTTTGGTTTATTATGAAGTGTGGAGTCATAGAAGAACTTGGTTTAATCCTCGTCTAATGAAAGGGGGTCATCTGAGAGGATGAAACATTATTAACAGTAAAACTTCTCCTGGTGACTCACGGTGATAATACACAAACGGTGTCGTTTCTGCAGGTTTTAACCCACCAGGGGTCTCCGCTGTTTGAAAAATGAGTTGTCCCTAACTTCATTTAGCCTCCTCTGCCACTCCGCTGAAGTGTGCTAGGTCAGAAAGATTTCCCAGGGTGCACTGCAGTTTTCAGAGTCGCACCCTTTTTTTCGGTGGTTTCCTACCAGGAGCATCAGGAAAATCACTTTTAGCATGCAGCCTGTTTGTGGTGAGGTATTCATTACTAATTACATTTTATTTAAATTAGTTTTAGAGGGCCGACTGAACAGTATAATGTTAATTAATATCCCCCCCAAAGGATGACTGATGACTTTGTAATAATGTTTTTAGAAACATGCTCCACTGATTGGTGGAAATCTCAGTACCTACTTTACTTTAAGTCCCCATTTTTAGCATTTAAAATCAGTATTAAACAGTTAATAAATGGCTTATAACACACTATAAACTAGCTAAATGATGCTATAAGAATATTTTTTATTGGTTTTTTTTTACAGATTTTGTCAACAATTATACATTCTCCTATAAATGCATATTATTTTATTATATTGTCATTATCTGTTAATACATAGCCCTCCAGCAATAGATGTGCACAGCAGGAGTTAAAGTTGTTGACAAAGACATTAGGAAACAATATTAATATTCTGCTTGGGGGGACTTAAATGCCCATTTGCTTTTTTCACAAAAATGTCAGCGTTGTAATAAAATACAAGATTGTTTGAAAGCTAAGTTTTTATACTAGTATGATGTCTTTGCTTTTGGTATTTTTAATGAAAATACAGTCACAGATGATACTGCTATTATTGTTAATGAGTCACCAAAGACAAATTTGATCACAATAACAGACAATTGCGGCATATTTGTAAAGATGAACATGTTCTTTCTGCTATTTAACTATTAATATTGAGTGTGAATCTGAACACAGATTGTTGAAAGTGTGGTAACGTTTTGCTTTAGATCATTAAAGGGTTAATCCAATGCATTGCCATGAACATCCCTGCCCAAACTCTCTCCCCATACCCCCTTTTCTTCTCTCATCTTACTGTACAGTGTAAAATAAAAGCCAGAAATGCTATAAATGTGTTAAATAATTCTTGCATATGCATCCTCAAGAGTCCTGCAGAGTCCTATTTGCAAGTGAAATCCTTCTAGCTCCTCTAAGTCTCACCCAAGATCTTAGAGTTTGCAGTTGGGAAAACAGCCTCAAATGGAGGTCACGGCACATGATAGACCAGGATGGATGATTTAAGGGCATCCACTAATAATTTATAGTAAATCAAACATCAATATGCAAAAGGGGACTGTAAGCAGAGAGGCAGGGAAAGCAAAAGCAAGAAATGATCATTCTTTGCCCAGGAACAATAAAATGCCCTCAGGTCTAACAAGGTTGTATGTTTTCTTTAGTAATCCACAAGAAAATACTTCATTTCCTCTCCGCCTTTGGGGATGTAATTCATTTCAAACAAAGCTCTGTTTCAGAAATATGTGAACACACATAATTGTGTGTTTGCAGCTATGTACAGTATGTGCACAAGCCAGAAAAAGACAGAGTGGTCCATTCTGATGCTCAGCCCTTCATCTGTTCCTCCATCACCCGCATTACGTTTCTGTAGCGACTGAGATCCCTCCATTTATTCAGATTTATTTTAGTCCAGAGTTTCTCAAACAAGGCAAGTAATTGTTTGCTCTGAGCAATAAGATGTGGGAGGGAGTGGTGAAAGAGATAGACGGGAGAAAGAGAGAGCGAGAGGCAGGGAATTATTTAAGACCTAGAAAAACTTAAACTGTACAATAACAAGGACACACAGGCAGGTAGATATTGATGGAGGAGAAGAATTAGTTGCTGAAGGGGGAAAGGGTTCATATTTTAAGTGTGTCACTTATTTGTATTCAAAGGGAGAAAAGGAAAATGGAGGGAAAGAAAAGGGCTGTTGTTTGCATATATTCAGCTGCTTCAGTGCTGAATGCTTTTGTTTTATGTTAACTGTCACAGAAAAAGAGCATGTTTAGTGATTAGACACTGTCCAGCTCAACCGTACTTATTGAAATCTAGCGGTAATTCAGGTCAGCTGTGTGAGAAAAAAAGTTGATTTTGGACCAGCTGGAGCCAGAACTTCTTTAAAATGTGAAAATACAGAATACGACAACCTCTAAGTGTGACACTGCAAAGAGCAAGGCTTTATTTTTTAATGAAAGAAAGCGTCTGTGCAAAGCATGGCAGTGCACACTGCCCCGGTTTTCTGCCAGGTTTTACAGCCAAAGTTCAACTAAACTGAACTTTCAGCGAAATTTGGCAGAAGTTGGGGCTTTGCGAATTTAACTGCAAAGCAAAAATTTGAGGAAAAGTTAAAAGGATAATTCCGTTTTTCCTTTTCCAGTTCTGACATCACCAACAAATCCCACAAAAGGATCAAAAGCAAACAATGCATCTCTCTACGCTTGACTTCTTCACCTTGTATGCAGCTCTCAACCCCAAGAAAACCTTTTAAAATATACTTCACAAATTTAGACTTTCCTTTTCTTTAAAGAGTTTCTTTAACTGTTACTCAAACAGGACCATTTGTTGGGGACCATTTTCAGCTGCAGATTAATACACATGTAGAGCTCTAGAGAGTATTTACAGCAGTGGGATGATGTATGTGGGATTTACTACAAATAAACCAGCTATATCAGGCTTTGGCTACACAGGAAACACTTGCTAATAGGATCTTTCTGGGGTTTTCATGAGATTTGTTGACAGTAGTATAAAATACAAAATAACACCAGAGTCATCTTTTAATGTTGTGCATCTTTTAGTTCAATCAATCTGGATTTGCGTTAAAAAAAAAGAAAAGAAAAAGCTGGAAATATTAAACAGGACAAAGGTAGCAGGTTTGAAAATGGATATTGTGATTGTTTAGATTCCGATGTAGCATCCTGATGATTTGCTCTGTCGTAAAGGGAAAGCTTTGTGTATTGTACATCCTTTGCTTGTGCAAACTGCACAGTATCCGCTGGCACTACTGGAGGGTAGAAGGAGCATTTATCCCCAAAAATGTGTGTACTGTTATTTGTTTTTGCTTTTATCTGTTGAAAAGAGACAGTACGCATTAGTAGGAGCAAAAAAATATAACTGGATATGTGCCACATTTGGCTGAAACAGTCACCCAAAAACTAAGAAAGAACATTTGGTCAAAACTATTAGTCCAGGTTTTTTTCCAATTAAGTCCAATCAGTGGAGTATCGCTATTTTTGAACTAAGGAAAGAGCTGTCTCACCACACACACACACACACACTGAGAAGTCAGTTAATTGCCCCAGTTTCAAAGCAGAGGAGTCCTGATAGCTACTGATTAGCTCCGACACACTCTTGTATGCCCCAGAAGTCTGTATATCCATATTTGTTAGATATAAATGATCACATATATTACTGTCCCGTACTGTAAGTCAAACATCGTACACAAGCCTCTGTTGCGTAAATCTCACTCTTTTTAGCAAAAATACAAACTGCTCCTGAAAGTAGGTAAGTCTATCAATCATAACACTTAACGTTGGTGAGATCTCACACCACTGTATGACTGAAAAAACACATCGAGCAATAACTACTACAACAAAAAAAAGTACAGTCAACAGGTGGCATTCTGGAAAACCTTGTACCTAACAAAACATCTCCAAGTGGTGACTAGTCTGATGCTGCTGCCACTGACCCGGCTGTCCGCCTCCATTTAATCAGCGAGGATTTTTTTTTATTATTTGCGGATAAAAAAAAACATCTTTGAACAGGGTTGTGTCAAAACTGCTGCCTGGTGTGAAGCCTTTTAAACAAAGCATAAAAAAAGGAATAACCGTGATCGTGATTCCCGTGTTCTCCGTGTTGCCATGGCATTCTTGTTTGTACACATCCTATGGCTCAGTGAACAAGTTCATTATGTAAGTCCATGAATTTCTCTAACACCCTCTGTATTGTGTGTGTGTGTGTTTGACAGAGATAGAAAGAGGATGTGTGTGCTCTGCATTGCGTTGAATGGAGCAGTGCATGCTGAGACTGGGGAACAGTTCTTTACATCTGCCTTAATTGAACCACACTCAAGCATAAATTAGTCCACCCTGCCAACTCTGCACTTTCTAGTGTGTGTGTGTGCATATGTGTGTGTATAAGTAGGTACCTGCCCACATGTGTGTTTGTGCATTTGGTAAACAGATTACAAACTGGACTATTTTTGGTTTCTGTCTGATTTATCTCTCTTGGATTTTTTTGCACACACACTCACTTTTAGCTGGTTTAAGAGTGGAATTGAAGGATTAATCCAATCATCCTTTTGATCACTTCAATTTCAAATGTGGGAGTAATGAAGGGAGCAGGGAAGGAAGATCTATTTTACTCTTTTCATATGCTGGTTTTCATTTCCAGCCTCGCCATTATTTCCACTTTCTTGCACCGTCTAACATCTTTCATTTACAACTTTGAGTTTCCTGACCAGTTAGCTGTCTTCCTTTGAATATAACCACTCCAGATTGTCATTTCTGATTCCTCTCTCATCATCACGAGCCTCCTGCTGAAATTTGCAGGAGATTCAGCTGCAGAGGTTTCGTCTTCCACCTGCTGGCTCCTCACAGCCATAATCATGTAGAGTCTGGAGAGCATCCTGTCAAGCTTTATTTTCCCAAGGACCGTCTAAAAAGAGACGGCTGTAAAACAATGAGTCCTTCAACCTAACTTACAAAACACCTAGTCTGTCTTTCCCTTTCAAAACAACCCACGCAAACATTTTCTTATTTTGCTGCAGCTATTAGAAGTATTAGTATCTGTCAGTGCCTTTGAACAGAACACATAACACATAAATTAAACTTGAATTTATCAAGTATTAAATATAAGCATTAAAGTTCGAGTCAGTTCAGGCCACCTTGATGTTGTGTATATCTTTCAAGGCATGCGTTCTTTGTCCATTTTTTGAAACTGACTTGACTAAAATCCCTAAAAAACCCACCTGGCACCACAAAATAATCAAACCTTCGCACCGTGCGACCGCCGCCATGCATATACATGTTCCTTCGGTCCTTCAATCACTTCCTCACCTCATCAGCACGCAGCTCCGAGAGTAACACGCTTCCCCCTCCGCTCTCGGTCACAATCAGGGCTCCTTTTTTTCACCTCCCCTCATCCATCTCTCATCTCCTCTTCATCGCCACAGAGCCCATAAAGGTAAGAGGGAGGAGGGCTCACTTCAATCAAACCATCTGCACTCGTAAAAACTTTTCTCTCATTCCGCCTCTCTGTTTTAGCTCTCTGCGGGACATAAAAATGCGTGTAATGGGTCTTGAGTTTTGAGGGGTGGGTGGATGAGCTGTTATGTAGGGTGAAAAAAAAATAAAGTGAGGACAGGGAGGTGAAGAGAAAGGAGAGGAGAGGGCAGTACACAACGGGAGAAGACAGGAGAGAGAAGAGGATGGGCCGGACGGGATGAGAGGAGATCAGTTCAAAACAGAAAAAAAACGTTTGAGTGCGAAGTCGGTCAAAGTGTATCGCACTTAGTCACACTCCAGACCGGCGTTTGTGGCGTCTGGGGCGTTCAGAGAGTGTGTCAGCTCTCAGATGAAGGCGACAACTGGTGATCAGAAAGCTATCAGGGCATCAGATTCTTTGTCTCTGCTTTGAAGCCGGCTCGCTTTAACCGACTTCTCTCGAAAGAGTGCGAATGTGTATTTGAGAGAGAGACACACACGCATCTCCTCAGGTCACACACTACAAGGACAAAAAAAAAGAGACACTGTGTGTGTTTGATTCTGTAAAATTCTCAATATTTGACCTCCAAGTACGGGCCGTAACAGTCATAGAGGAGATCAAACTACACTGCTGAACCACTTGAAGCACAATGAGAGATGAAAGGCTGCAGAGGACAAAAGGAGGGAAAAAAGGAAGGGGAAGAGAAACCAAGATGTTTGAGTGTGAGAAAAGGCCATGATTGGACAGTAAGGTTATATTAATGTGGTTACTTTTCTCAGTAACAGGGGATTTCAATTAGATATTCAGTAATTGCATCACAGTTACTAAATCAGAATCAGAATACTTTATTTATCCCAGGAAATTTGGTAAAAAAAAAAAAAAATCTCACTGTTACGTCAACATTTTCAGGGTTACTTGTTCACGGTCTCACCAAGAGTTGGATAAAATCTATTCTGTCTCTTTAGTAGAAAGACTAATTCAGGAATATATTAGCTAAAAGGGTCTGGAGACAGCTAACCTCAGGTAAAAAAAAAAAAAGGAGGATTGTGCTGTGTGCCAGCTCCACAGTTTGTCTAATCTACATGTGTTTTCTCGATAAGCCAGCCCAGTACCACCGCAATTACATTCATGTAATTTACATTCAAATCGGACATACAGTCAGTGTCGCAGGTCACGAATTTCACAGGTTACAATTTGTATCTAATGCAAATGCAAAATGCTGAGTGCCCCTTTTACACTGAAGACTCACAGTAACACAGCACTATAATTTATATCTGCTTTATTTTAAATGTCACCACAATAATTCCCCAATCTTAGCGTTTACTTAACTAACCTTACATTACATTATACTGTTTTCCACTATTTCATTATATTATTTGTGTAGTTCATTATACATTAACTGCTTATTTAACATAATCATCATCTTTCTCCAACATTAACCATACAGTAGTTGCCATGCACACTGACTGTAGAGAAGAAATCAACAGGGGTGTCACTGAACATAATAAGAGCGCTGCAGTATCATCCAAGCATTCGGTTTTGTTGGGGAAGCTCACAGTCAGGAATCACCTGGCTTTTTCCAGATTTGGTGGGTGTGTGAGCCGCGTCGCTTCAGTGTGTTGTGCACTAATACCTGAGGCCAAGCTAACTGCTGATGGTTAATAAATAACTCCAAACTTCAGGCTGGCAGCTTGTTAAACCACACTGCTGAGTTTTCTGTGTCTGCATGTGTTAAATACAGAAAATGTGATGTGTGTGGCAGCTCGCTGGAAGGCAACCGTGATGGAGAATTTTTATGTTTCTGAATGTGTAATAAGTAAATTCTCCAACACGAGTTTACATATCATACATCAAAGCTCACCGTGCTCACACTCCTTGTTTAGTCTGTGATAATTAACCTGTTGGATCATTTTCAGGCTGTTTTGTCTGGTTGTTACGCTGGATTGCATCACATAATGATGTATTTGTTTTATTTTTGCACACTCTTTGTATACAGTTTATTTATGTGAGGGATAGGCTATATATATATGTATATATATATATATATTTGCATATATATATATATATATATATATATAAAATATCAACTCACATACAGATGGGTGACAGATATAAATTCATAGAAAAAACCTACAATAATAAATGAGAGGAAAAACTTTCAGAAAAACTTAATAAATGCAGATTCCTCCATATGGCTATGTATATATGAGTATATATATATATATATATATATATATATATATATAAAATATCAACTCACATACAGATGGGTGACAAATTTTTCAAGAAAAAACCTTAATAAATGAGAGGAAAAACTTAACAAATGCAGATTCCTCCATATGGGTGAGGAGATTTTTGCTGGCAGGGTGACTCAGTCCACTTCCCCCCTTGTAGGAAAAGGCCACTGAATGCAAGTCAACACAAAGTGTTTCTGAGTGGTCATCTTTAACCTGTGATGAAACAACATTTCTATCCTGATGGGAGTGGTCTCTTCCAGGATGACAATGCCCCCCCCATCCACAGGGCACGAGGGGTCACTGAATAGTTTAATGAGTATAAAAACGATGTGAATCATCAGACAGTTAGACAGCGCTCCACCATCACCATGATCAAAACACCAAATGAGGGAGCACCTTTTGTAAAAATGGTATTCATCCCTCCAGTAGAGCTGAGAGAATCAATCTGTGGTGGACCAACACCTCACAGAGACAGTTTAGGTTGGTTTTTCCTTCAATTTTTATGTGCACACACACTGAAACAGAGCGTGAGTCGTGGATGCCTGGTTTCCATGGGGACTCGAGAGCTGAATATTCTGGGATAGAGATGAGCAGAGGCAGCACTCAGGCCACATGGGGTGTAGCTGTGTTAAAAGGTGCCTACTACTCAAATTTAGAGTTTACATAACGCTGTTCCTCTGGCCAACAACAGCAGCTCACAACGCTGAATTCAAGTGCAAAAGGCTGTTAAAATATTGGTAAAATATTTAATGTGTTTACAACAGAGCTCTAACAGACTGTTATTGTCATTATTGATTCATCAAGCTTCAATTGATTGTTTAGTTTATATTAATACATTTAAATAATTTAGTTTCAGTAATAGTATTTCACTTTCCCAGAGCCCATCATGTGTTTTTGTCACTCATATTAGTATTAAACATTTTAATTTCAGAAGCTGAAACACCAAATTCAGGTCAATATTTTTGCTCAATAACCACCTTACACAATTAATATTAATCATCAAATTTGTTGATTTTTCAGTGAATCACCAAATCAATTGAACAAGAAGTCAATGTCAAGTTGATTGTTGACTGTTGATTTAGTAAAAAGCAATATGAAGAATATTTAAAGTTGTGCTTTCTACAGTACAACAGAGTGTTTTGATCATGAATCCAGTGAGATATATGAATTGAGGGATAAACATCGAGTTTATGCACATGTTTACATGATTTGATAATGCTTTTCACTCCAAGCTATTACTTGCATGGTCCTTAAATGCACATTTGTAGCAGGTTATATGAGATAAAAATGTTTTAATCTCGTTATATCACTCTTAGATGTCATTCTGGTGACTAATTTGAGAAACTGTAATGATTTTCATGCCATCAGCATGTAACCTTTGTACTGTGAAAGCCTCTTTTACATAGACAAACATCAGAGAGACGTCACCGTCTGCGGGGCAGGACATCTCTTCACTCTCATTTTTAGCTTCAGGGGACAGAAGTCAGCTTTTACCTTCCAACTGTGTCACTCTGAAGCATTGGAGCGATATCTGAACACTGACCTGCATAACCATTACACCATCTAATGGCCCAGTGTTATCATAATGCACCTAATTGTGTATTCAGTGTTAATCCTTTTTCCCATTAGTATTCATTTATTTTTTTAGCAACCTGCGTTAGTGGCAAAAAACTCGTCACAACACGTCATTCAGAGAAACTAATTGCTGGCATATCACAGCAAGGCGCGCCAAGAAAAAACATGCTAACAGGGACATTTAGGAGACTGATGACACTACTGTCCAAAAAAAACAACCAGCCTGAGATGAGCGGTGTGTTTATGTGGATGGCAGATCACTTCAAGCTGATTTTGTGAAGATGCCGCGCTGTGGACAAAGTGCAGCGATCATAGTGGTTCTTCACAATTGAGAATGTCCAAAAACTAATCAAAAAAGAGATGAGTAGAAAGGTTTTCCCTGACTTCACTTTAAAAACACCCCACTCACAGCGCGGTAGATATTCTTCGGCTGTCAAAACTTCCTGCGTCATTGGCAAAATGTTGATTTATGGTATCATTTTAACTCCAAATCCAGCACTTTTTATCCTTAGTATGGTGCCTAAAAACACACCAAGTTATTTATTAACATTAACATTTATGCAGAGGCCCTTGCCCCTCACATTTTTTTGTTATTATATTATTTATTTTCGACTAAGTCATTTCCTCTGTGAGTTCTTCTGCCGTGTGTTGAGTAGTAAAGATAAAGTTGGGTCTACAGCCATTTTAGCAGCTCTGTTGGACCGTATTCAGGCACAGTGCTGCTTTGAGCTAAAGTGCTAATCTTAACTTACTAACGTGCACAGCGGCGCTAGAGGAGAAGTCAGGGGATTATCAAAGTTAGTTAGTATTCATCCTCTGGGCATCATGAATGTCTGCAGTTGTTGAGATATTCCAGTCAGCACTGCAGCAGTGGACCGGCCAGAAGATAATCTCTAAAGCCACGTGGCTAAAAATCTAATACATGAGTCAGCTCTTCATAATATACTGCACATCTCTGCCACCACCTGGATTGAGTCTGAATGCAGTTGAGAGGCCTATGCTTAAAAATGCATGCGTGATTATTGTAAAAAAGTTTTGTCAATGTCAGATTAGAGCAGATGCTCACATAAATTATGCAATTATTTCAATAAAGTATGAACAAAGAAAAAGTGTTACATAGATGGCTGTTGAAAAACTAAAAACTATTTACAGCACTGACATAAATGCTAGAAATCTGGATTATATGTTATTGTGTGTCATGCAGTGTAATCAGCTGTCATTTTTGTCAATTTAAAACTTAAAGTGACGTCCTTAAATCAGTAATTTCCTCACTTAATTTTTCATTGTAGATTTTTATGGTGCAACATGTTTCGTGTTTACACAATTTCATCCATGTTATCACCTGTTCAGATAATATTTTTTATGAATCCCTAATATATGTAGGTATCAGTTTCTACCATTTTTCACTTTCATCTTTTTACCCATTAATATCAAAGAGTATCCATTAAATCCACTTAACCAATATGTGCACTTTAAAATAGGATTTTCCCCTAAAAGGAGAACAATTTTACATGTTATTTGACACAGAGAATAGTTATTCGAGGGTAGGACCTGGAAAATGTCTGCCGTAATATCTATGTGCTAGTATGTTACTTGAAATCCACTGTTCATTTTTTTTGCGATAAAATCATTATGAACTAAAATCAAAAGTGTAAAATTTTGCATAAATGATAAACTTTATATTTCTGAATTTGCTGGAAGTCTACAGTACGTTACAAACAGCGGAGACTGTGTGTTGCTTCTATTTCCAACACGGACTGAAGTGCTCCCATAATGCTCTGCTCAGGGCTGCCGAGGGACGCCGAGGAGAGGTTCAGTATGGCTCCTCAAATTCCAGATAGAGGATGAAAATTCAATCAGACTGCAGGCACAACAATAAAACCGAAAACGATAGCAGATTAGTGCAGAAGTGATATACTGGGGTAAAGTAAAGTAGGCTCAAGCAATCATCCATATGTAGGAGATTTTTACTGATCGTGTATTTAACTCCGAGGCAGAAGGGAAATCTCCCGCTAAGACCCGTTTTTTTTTTTCCCGCCATCGCAGGAGCTCAAAAGAGAGAAAGAGGAGAAAATTCCAGATTTCACAAACATAAACTACATTGTAGTTACAGTAGGTGCTGTATTTTAAAAGAATTATATTAAATTAGATATAGACAACATATAAAGTCAGAGTTTCTTTCTTTCTGCGCTCACTGGGGTTCAACTTTCTTTCCGAACCCATTATAACAAAGGAAATCAAACCAGTTTCTCCTGCAGGAGTGGCCTCGATGGAGCAAAGTGCAGTGTGGACACAAGGCATGTTTCATCATCTGTGAATGGCGCGGCTCTCACGTTTGCTTGACCAGAGTATCTCACTCATGGGATACAGTAGCGTATAATCCACAGCTCAATGATACCAATTCACACCGTGGGTCTCGGGAGTAAATCGCTAACTGAACTAACAGCACATGAGGGTATGCAGGGAAGAGTAAATTACTGCACTTTATCGTAAAGAAATTCTTGGAACACGCTGAACATCAAAGCCTAATGGCTGAAAATAATGTCACAGTCTCTAAGGGTGAATTTTTCTTGAATGCCACTGGGTTTTTCTGTTGTGCAAAGAACCACAGGAGCTCTGTCTGATTGTTTGAGCCGTCTGTCCTTCAGGCTGCACGCACGTCTCTCTTTAGACCCGCACAGACATTTTGCTACAGCACCCACAAAAGCACACAAGAGAACAAACTTTTAGATATGCAATAAAGATTTTTAAGGTCATTGTACAATTGGTTGTGTGCTGCAGTCCTGGGATTAGATTCAGGCTGAACACACCTTATTTATATATTTTTGCTATATACGATGTATTTTATATTAAAACCATGCGATGTAGTGATGCAGGCCATAGTTTATTTGCTTGCACAGTAAACAAATAACTGGCATCCTCTTCTTTTGTTGCATTTCTGACAGAGTAAATGATCAAGATGTGTTTGCTGCTTTAATACTTTTTACTTGACTTTTTGTCACTCTGAACAGGCTCTGGGGTCTGAATTATTTAAAACACCCTCATTGATATAATGAAGTGCTGCAAAATCAACCAAATTATTGAATTTTCTTTTAAGGATTGATGTAACTTTCAGGTACGGAGGAGGGCTGGTGTTCAACATCTACTGTGATGGTTTCACTGAGGTTCAGGTTTAGGGCCATGGAAATGTTTTGCATCAATGAAATTGCTCTTTTGAAGACCAATTCAATTTGTAGACCTTATGAATGGGAATATTTTTGGAAAATGAGTGTTTTTCTTTTTGTCCTCACTCTAAGACTTTGGTGGTTATTGAAATAAGGATATGCGTCCCTTCTTTAGTTGCTAAAGCATTAAATTGACGTTGCTTGCTTACAGCAACATAAAGAGCAGCGAAGTGGCATTGTAATACATTTCAGCTTGTTCCCAGCGGTGCAAAATATTGACAAATTTTGGTGACTAACTTGCAACAGGCTTAGCAAATATCCCCACTGGTTTTAAGGCTAATGCTACAATTAGGTTGGATTTAGAGGCTTAGGAAATTCATTATGTCCACGCCAGTCCCCAAAAGTATGGAAATATAAACACGAGTATGTATGAGTATGTGTGGGTGTGTGTCTGTGTGTCAGATGTTAGACTGTCAAGGACCACTGGTGTGATGAGTAACACACATTTAACCCTGTATCCTCCCTGCATAGACTCATAAGTGCGCAACACTCACACCAACACACACACACACGGTCTTCAGACAGATGGCAGTGTAATATTCACCTTCTGTACAGAGATAAGAGAAGCAAAAACTAATAACAATCCTACCTCAACCCTCTCTTGTGTTTATCATTCTTTTTCATATGCTAACATTGCACATCATTGAGCAGAAAGGTATACAACAAAATTTGACCACAGCTTGGGCGCCAAAACGAGCAAAACAACATTAGATTTAATCAAGTTGCGGTGTGGAAATCTCACAAGCAGTTTACAGTTATTTTACAACGAGCACAAAGCCAAACGAGCAGCACATGCCTCAAAGCCCAGTCGTGACGCTCCGCGAGGAGCAAAACACTTTGATTTCGCTCAGCCCGAGAACATGCACATCTGCTAATGTTCTTTTAAAATCCAAACCTGAAACCACAGCGCAGTCTTTAAAATGGCGTGTGGACAAGCCCAGGGCAGAGCCGAGAATCCCTCCAGCAGCATCATTTAGGTCTGCTGTTAGGAGGCATCAGGGACAAGTAGTGCACAATGTGAGGAGTGGATGCCTGTTGCCTTCCAGCCTGTGGCAATACATTAAATATGTAAAGTCATTTGGCCCAACATCACTCTAGAGTGCCAATACTGGAGCAGGAAGCGAGAAGGCTATAATAACTCTTTCTTGCCTAAGCAAGTAAAGCAGCTGCTCCCTGGGCTGCAGGATGATTAGGACCTTACTGTGACCGCCCATACATTACTAAAGTGGAGTGTGAAATGATTGCCAATATGCAGACAGAAGACTTGCAGTACCTTTTTCACCAGAGTCACAGAAAGTCAATCTATGATCTCTGTCAGGGAGCTAAAGACCGAACTGATGCTTTACTTTCTGGACTTTAAAAATGAGTACAAAATAAAATGGTCCCCCCCACCTCCCCATCATGAATAATGCATGCGTAAGTGTTTCTCTTCCTCATTATTCTCTCTGCACCGATGATTGCATTCCTTGGTTAATTAAAACATTCGCATCACCAGAAAGACACACACACACAAAAAAAACTATAGCATCTATTTTATTTGATGTAAGGGAATAAAAGTAAGTGCCGCAGAATGTCCCAGACCGGCACAGTCTGAAGTGTGGGTTTTTCTGAAGCCTTACCCCACTGGTCTTTACTATTCCTCCCATCCACACCTCCGTTCTGTGAAATATATTGCTCTCAGCACTTGAATATGTAGCAATCCTGACTCTGTGGGGTGAAAAATGGCTTTCATCTAGGATTTGAGCTAAAGCAAATTACCCCTCTGGTGGTATAGATCACTTTTAAGGAGGTAGGGTTAGACACCGAAAGTGAGAGAGAGAGAAAGAAGTTGCGAGGAAAGAGTGTGTCAGAAATACTGTATTTTGATAAAAGTAAAAGAGTTGTAAGGGTTGAGTCAAAGAGAATAAAAAGGCGCGTTAATGACTGAGAACAATTTGATCTTTTTTTGTTTTTATCGTGATTAAAAAAGCCAGGTTTTGTAAACCTCCTGTAAAAATCTAAAATGCACTGCTGGACCCGAGCACATGACGGGTCAACTGGCTCATGTGGCCAAATAACATATTTCAAACTGAGACTTTATTTCAGGGTACAAACACATGAAGGAAGTTCTTTTATGACAACCAAATGACCCAGATCTTTTCCTAATATTTGTATTTGTCATCTTCTCAGCCTCGGGGGAGAAGCATTTCAAAAAGCTACTGTCAGACACAAGTTTAATCACTGCGCAGTGAAGGCTGTGCATTGAACTTCATCAAAAAAGTTCAACATCCATTTTTAATTGAATTCACCAAACATGACAGGAGCAAGAAAGAGGAAGAGGTTCGTAACAGGAAAGTAAAAGATGGAAAAGAAAGGAGAGAGGATGGAAATGGAAGAGAAAGGAGATGCAAGACATAACAGGAAAGGAAAGGAAAGGAAATGAAAACGACAGTAAAGGAATCGTCGAGGGCTTTCCATCATCAGGGAGAGTGAGAACAAAGGAGCGGGGAAACGATAGCCCACGCTGCCCTGAAGCGTTCGTGTGTTGTGTTGTGTTGTGCCAACAACATACGCACAATTATCTAATGACAAGATTTGCTGGAAGCACTCTGTCCCTTGTCTCGCCTGGCAATATCACACAGTCACTGTGGTGTTGACTCAGTCTTGACACATACCACCACACAACGCAAAAGTCCATCCATCAGGCCGCGGTGATGACAATGAGTGAGGTGGCTGCAGGCGAGCTGGGCGATAGGTGCGTTTGACAGATGGTCCCGTCAGCACAGGCGTCAGGGCGACATCGAACCTCCTCTTTATCATTCGCACTGACCTCTCTTATCCTCCTTATCATTCTGCACTTTCTTTCCTACTTTTCTGCAGACTATCACTGTGCCACATAAAGAAGTTGTATCTCTTGTTTCTCACTGACTGGAGAGGGAGTCCTACTTTTATCTTAACAACCACGTGCAACTATGAGTTGGTTAGATAAAATGTGATCGATGAGATAGATGAGATAGTGAGATGAAAAAGAGAAACGAGACACTGAGATGAGAGAACGTGATGAGGTAAGAAAGGGGAGAATGAGACAGAAATTAGATTTTTTTAGGTTAAAGAAAATAGATGAAAGAGATTAGATGAAAGTAATAGAACAACAAAACATAGAGATAAGAGACATGATGCAATGAGAAAGATGAGACAGAGAAAAGAGAGAGAAGAAATGAGAGAACGATTAAGATTTAAATACCAAGATGAGATAAAGACATTTGATCAAACAAAACAACAAAGAAATGAAAAACAAGATATGAGAAAATCAATTAGAGATAGGATGAGATGGAGGAATGAGAATAAACATTAGATGAGGTATAAAAATGAGATTCAAGAAATGTGACAAGAACAAGAACTGAGATACTGAGATACAAGAAATGAGATTTGAAGATGATGTGAGATGAGAGAAATTAGATGAAAGAGACTTCGTAAAAGTGATGCGATAGTAGATAAGAAATGAGAAATGACGTGATTGAGATGCAACAAAAGAATAAAGATGCAAAAATGAGATGAGAAAGACACATTAAGAGATGAAAGAGATGAAATCCAGTAAGCAAGGGAAATTAGATGATAAATCCAAGACATATGAGGAGGAGAATAAGTAAAACAAGATTACAAACCTGACATCTGATGTCATACTTGACTTTTTCAATATATATCTGATTAGACAGTGTTTCAGGTGCCACAGTAAGAAAAGAGGTGCTGAATGGTTACGTCCATGCTATTACACGTAATGTGCCATTATTTTCCAGAAATCAGAAAGGTGTAATCCGCAGACCTTAGTGTCGCACAGCAAGGCTCAGCAGCTCCGAAGTCATAGTCTCATTTTACTGTGACTTGCCCATCTAAAGGAATAAAATATTACCTGCTGGGATCACGAGCATGCCCTGTTATAGCTGAAAAAAAAAAAAAAAAAAGACTGTTGTCTCCACTGTATGGAAACAAGTTGATAAGGCCAACAGAATAAAACAAAGTTGTGCACCCAGGCCTGGTTAGTAATTGATGGAAGCTTGGATTTAATAAAAGGAATTTTTGATGGGCTTGCTGCGAGCGAGATGAGAGAGATCAATGCTCAGCCAAACAAAATGACACCGCAGTATTTCAGCATGGCTACAGTATGTGACAGACAGAGCTATCACGCAGCAGACTCCGGGCGGCTGCTAAGATACTCTGGGCAGCTTGATAAGATGTGACACATGGGCCCCCACATGCCCAGTGCATATACAATCCCACACTGAATGTCTGCGTTCCCGAGGGCTTCTTCCAGTTTGAGGCACCCTGCATGTATCATCACTTTCCCCTCCTCGACATAGCATCACTCAGAGGTGGACTGACTGACATAATTTCTTGTTTTAAACCACGCTCTGACTAAACTCCCATCTCCATGTTCACTCTGCCCAAGGACATCTGTCACGGATGCAAAGAACATGTAAATGGGGGCTTTTTTTTTCTTTTTTTTTGGTAAAAAAAGAGGGTGAATCTCATCGCATAAGCAGAAAAATATTTAGAAGGCAGAGATTAGAGACCTGAGGCTGCTAGTCACATCAAAGACATCACTCTCCCATCTATCCCTTTCTCGTTCTCTTTTTTTTTTCGCTCTAGCTTGTTCTCCCCGTCTCCCTGTGACTCTCCCTGCCTTCCCTCCATGAATGCGTGGGTGCAGCCGGTTCCTATGGCAATACCAGTCTCTCTGAGCTCGACCTATGTCCCCTCTTTCACCACTACTGCTACTTCATTAATTATGTACACATACGGACACAAACTGGCAGAATTTCCATGACATTTATTAGATCTGCACATTTAGCGGTTTGCATTTATCAGGCCGGAGTGGGGCATGTAACAAGATCCCCTTAAAGATGATCCCTTCGAGTTAAGAGACCAGACTGTTCAGCGGGGAAATAGCACTTCCAAAATCTACTTCCTAATTTTCATGCACTTTGAACACCTCGGTGCTGCGATAAGCCTGATAAGAAAAAGACTCTTCAATGATAATTAAATCAGGTGTTCATCATCGGCACATCAGGGCCACGGATAATAATTAGCAATAATGTGATGCTCTGTTTATCCCTCTAGGGAGTTTCTCTTTTCGTTTGCCCTCCAGCTACAGAGCAGTAGCCTCATTTAGAGATGGTGAGGAGCCGGTGTCTTGCTCAAGGACGCGTCCGCAGACTGGATGCCCACGGTCAAGTCACGCCGTTTCTCTAGCAACCAGGTGATGGACAAAGCGTGGGCGACAAGCACAGTAATCAGCCGGCGTGACAAGCAGCAGATGGCCCCGGATGACCCCGCTCAGGAGATATCTGCCCCTGGAAACCAGTCACAGGGGGAGACATTAGAGGACTGATCGAGCATGATCTTAACAGGTCGAGAAAAGTCTTTACAGGAAATGTCTGACCTTTTCAATGTGATGCACCTACGAGCTGATGTGGAAAAGATGAGCATTTGTTTCTGTAGCATTTCTCTCACAGTGATGGAAGGTAACCAAGTACATTTACACCAGTCGTGTACTTAATTGCTGGTTTGAGGCACTTGTACTTTTCTTGAGTGCTTCCATCTTATGCTACTTTATGTATGTTAATGTACTTCAGTCCATTTCCGAGGCATACATTAGACTGCCTGGCAAATTAGACAGATGGCTGCTAACCACCCCACAGTAGGTGTGGGTGATATGAATGAAATCTTCAAGGTTCATTTGTCATTATACAACACAGGGTTGTAAACACAGTGAAATGATAGTTTGCAGATCGAGTGGCTCAGTAAGTGTGTGGAGGGGCGGCGGGGGGGGGGTACGGCTTAGGTACACTTATCACTTTAGAGCAGGGGTCACCAACACGGTGCCCGCGGGCATCAGGTCACCCGCAGGCCTTATCTATAAATAGCACTAGTCACCAATGAGCTCCGTATAAAATTTTATTTACTTGTGTTGCTATTCTTTTTGAATCACAATTGCAATTTAGATTTGAAAACAAAAATATAAAAATATAATTAAATAAAAATGTTTAATATACATAAACGCTGATCTAGTTGGGTTCAAAGGTCAGTATTGTGCTCACAACAAACATCAGAGTTGAAAGTAGTGAGCGGGCGCTGCGATGAGCTGGAAGACAAAGATGAGACTGTTGCTGACATGATTAGCGCTATCAATGCATTTAAAGCCAAGATGAACATTTTCTCAGTGCATTTACAGCAAAAAAGGTTGCAGAAAAGTACTCTCAAGTCATAAACAGACTTGGACAATAGTTTGAGAACAGATTTTGTGACTTTGATTGGCTTGAGCCATGTGTGTCATTCATTTCCAATCCTTTCATGCATTGCTGAACAACTAAGTGCAATGTTCAACTTGGATGCTGGACAGGTGGAGATAGAAATCATAACACTGCAAAATGACCTTCACCTCAAAGCCTACCACCCTGCACCAAACTTTTGGTGCCTTGTGGACACAGAAAAATACAGTGGTGTATGCACAGCAGCTATGAAGGTTGCCAGCCTGTTTGGCTCAACCTGTCTCTGTGAATCAGTCTTTTCTGACATGAACTTCATCAAGAACAAACACAGAACACGCCTCACTGATGCACATCTGCAAGACTCCCTCAGAGTTGCAGTGTCAAGTTACACCCCAGATTATAGTACACTGGTGAAGAGCATACAATGCCACGCTTCCCACTAACTAACTAACTAACTAACTAAAGACAAATAAAGATACCAGATGTTGTCAGTGGCAACATGCCAGTGCCATAGCAAAGTTAAATTCTGTTGGAGTTGATACGTTTTTGTATTACATTAATTATCTTTTAATGTTTATTTTATTGAAACATTGCGACAAATGTGTTCAGAAAGTGTAACAGACATGATGATTTTGTTAAAGATGCTGCAGATTTGGTGATTAGATTGTGATAAGATGTGATAAGATTTATTTAAAAAACTGAAAGTTGATTTTTGTAAAATATTACATAATTGATCGTACAAACATGTTACATAGTTCATGATTAGTTAAAAATTGTTAGAGTTAGTGGCTAGTAAAAATGGAACATGATGATTTCCTATGAAATGTTGCAGAAATGATCATTTGAAAATTAAACAATTGCAGAAATTAAGAGAAATAAAGTGTTGCATGTTGAAACTTGAATTTCAACATGCACTTGAATTTCCTACCTTGTTAAATCACTCTTAATGATTCTTCATGATTCTTTCTTCTACTTAAAGTTCAACCGTGCAATTTTGTTATTTCAAAAGTGTGCATCAAACTGGTAGCTTCTTGACCTACTTGAACACCTATGGGAGATTTTGGAGCGACGTCTTTGAGCCAAGTATTTGTCCAGTCAAATACTCTATATGAGACTTAAACTTGGCATGAGAAAATGAGGTGTTATATGAATACAATATATGAACACTTAGATACATTGAGCATAAAAAATTGCTTTTTATATGAGCTATTGTTTTTGGCGAGGTTAAACAGGAACTTGTTGGAAATTGTAAATGATTAACAGTTCCCTCCTCCGAGCCAAGAAGAGTAAGTTTGTAGTTAACGCACTACTCACAATATCATACGTATGAAAAATAAAACTTGACTGAATGATGCTTAAATTTGACTGATTTCAAGGTCAACTTCTTTCATACTGCTCAGACAACCACTTCAACAAGATATATGAGAGAATTTGATGGAAAATGCCTCCACGAAACAGATACCGAGTGTTTGCAACCATATTGAAGGGTGCAGCAGGAAAAAGCTGTCCGCGGATGCCTTTGCGAACATGAAAGCAAATATGTGTCAGTTTTCTCAGTCACTCAGACATCAACATGAGTCCTACCGAATCTGAACTGGGCAAACAAATCACTCATGGACCCGTCACTGGTCTTTGCCTCTGATTTGAAAGGGATTGCGACTGTTCTTGAAGCATCTTGGAGGTATTATGTTATCTAAAATGTCCAAAAGTGTCATGTTAAAGCAAAGTACAGACCACATAGTTAAAATACTTTCTTGAGAATTGTGAGGGACTGTGAGTCATATCATCATATTAACATTATTCGTGGTTCATTCATTTGTCGAGTGTATACATCATGTGTCTGAGTTCAATCTTTTTGTTTGGGTGTTTTCAAGGCTTGAATCTCTTGGCCCTGTCAGGTTATTTATATTTCCTTTTTTAGCCATTTTAATAGTATAGAGAACATCCGAGACACTAAGTACAGTAACTATGTGCATATTAGGCTGTACTTGACATGCATTTTCCAGAAAGGCTCAAGCTGCTGAATCACCATAAATACAGGCCTGATGATGGATGTACTGCGTACACACACTCATCAAAAACTCCTGAATCCACAGCAGACCGCACTTTCTGTTCCATTTCATCACCCACTGATCACAAAATGATCTTGTCACTCAAATCAAAGAGTCCAGTGTTTAGCAGGATCGGGCCAAAGTATAAGGAGTCCTAGTTGGCTTCTGATTGGCTCTTGGCCCATTGATACACAGCTGCTGGCTGCACATATCAAAGGGCTTTGAGGGTGGAAGAAGAAGAAGAGCCAAATATTCCGACAGTCACTCAGTTCTAATTGTAGAAAACGTGGACAGACAGACAGTAGTCGACTGTTCGGCCATCATAGAGGGCTCCATTCACACACAGACACACACAGTGGATGCAGGAGGACACACACATACAGGGACGCATGAGCGCACACACACACAAGCAGCTTCACATTCACATGGGTAAAACACAATCGTATGCAAGCAAACACGTCCACACATGCACACATCCCAGAGGATCTAATTACTGGGATTGGCTTCTGCTGATCAGGACACTCTTTTATGTTGCATTTTCATCTTAAGTATATAAAGTGCCTTAAATGCGTGTGTGCGCAAAGTGCGGGCACGTATGTGTCGGTGTGCGTGAGTGGTTTTGTTAAGAGTTATAGAGCAGCTGAAGCCAATAGAGAGAGGGAGAGGAGGAGAACAGAGGTGAGCAGGAAGGAAGAAAGGAGGGGTGAGGCCATGCATGGTCAGAGAGGGCAGACGTGAGCTAAATAGCTGAGTTGGCAACTGTAGACCAGAGAGGGAAGGGAAGGGTGGGTGAGTCACACTGCTGCGTGATGAGGTACAGTGTAAGGACAGTAGACGTTTTCCTGTTTCTTCCTGTGGGGATTTGTTCTCTGTGGCTGGATGCTGTGAGCTTTATGTCATGTACGGTGTATTGTGACATTTTGTTTTATTGTCTGTAAACTGCGCTGACAATTTGGCGCAGACCAAAAAAAAGATATAACATGTTGATCTCAAGAGACTATTTTGGTAAAATAGGTTGAAGTTAAATATGCCGCATGGTTCAAATTATGCGGACATGTAGCGCCCACTGCTCCCATTCAGCCACATTACATCACGTCACGTTGGCCTCATATTTTGGGTTAAAAGCAGGCGGTCAGACAGAAAACAGCGCTGCAATAAAACAATGAGAGAGGCTGAGATGGCGGGAGCGTCCACATCCCTCAGTCTGAAGGTGATCTGATGCCAAAACATCGCATAAATATTTATATTGTAAAACTGGATTTTACAACTCTGAAAGGAAAGTCTTTTCTGTGGCGAAGATTACAAGGTCGACAGTTGTAACATACTGAATGAGAGTGTGCCTGTGTTGGGTTGCTTGACGCAGCATTCTGCCGGATCGCGCCACATCGCGTTGCAGCAAAAGTCGAGCCAGGTTAAACGGTTTTGCAGGACGACTCTGTGTTCGTTCGCTGGAGCCCTCTGCATCGTTTTTTTTTTGTCTGCATGACCACGACTTGAGGTCCTGCTGGGAGTCACTGTTCTGGTTCATCCTACAGGTGTTGGATGGGTCGAGGCTTTGTGCAAGTTCCTCCTCAACAAAACAAGGCAATGTCATCTTGAAAAAGGAAACTGTCACGACAAAGATGGAAGCACACTATTGTCTGAAATATTATCAAGCAAGCAGCATTAATCTCAACTATTTTGACAATCAAATCATTGTTTTAGTCATATTTCTACACAAAAACGCCAAACATCTGGTGATTAAGATTATCTACTATATATTATAAATAATAATTTATATTCTATGAAAAAAACACTACTGTGAAATGAGGATTTCTCCTTAATTTATGAAAGTTATGGCAGAGTGCGTCTCCCAGGACTCACAGGAGCAATAAAAGCTACTTGCTGTCAGCTGAAAGAGCCATAACGTGTTTTTCACAAATGTTGGTTACTTACATGGTTGGATATTATTTATTCAGCACAAAAAGGAGCCAAAATACATGAAGAGAAAAGACAGATATGTATGTGTATGTAGATATATATGTACATATTCGTTTTTGGATATTATTTGGATATGCAGCATAGTGCAGCCCTTATCTCATGGCTGCCCAGATACTTTGGCTGTATAGTAAGGCGTAGTAGCAGCCGTCAAGAGTGGAGTGACACCTTTCTACTGGACGTAATGTTGCACCCAACCAACTTTGTGTGACATGCATACAAACACGGACGTGCAACGGACCTGAACTCCCATGTGTGATATTTTGAGTTTACACGTCTCAATGTGTCCTTGAATGAGCTCGCTCTGAGTGACGCAGAAAGAAGCTTTGCGCTCTGTAACATCCCAAACGCTCACATCTCTCTCTCTCTCTTTATTTCTCCATACGTCTCTCGTGCCACCACCCCACCCAGCAATCCGGTCTTGATTCTAAGGGACATATCTGGGGTTTAATACAATTTGCAGGGGAAGGAGGCAGAGAGGGATGAATGATATATTGACTTCTATATAAAAGCAAGGCTGGAGTGGTAATCTCATTTCAGGATGCTGTGATGAGATTCTGGCCTGTTTTCTCTCCAAGATGATGTGACTTTGGTCCTGACATCATCATGCTGCTGCTGCTGCCGTCTGTATGCGTGTGTGTGTGTGCGTCATGCTCCATGATATGCTACTCTGATTTTATCTGGGAGCTCAGCTAAAATTGCATCTCTCTCTATTTTTGTGAGCACGGTGGAGATAAAAATCAAAGTTTTTTTTTTTTTTTCCCTCCTAAATTTGTATGTTGGAAGGCTTTTAGAAATAAAAGTGTTTTAAACTAACCTGCTCTCCTTTTTACATGCGAAATATTTATGAGAAAGGCACTATCAACCAGGGGTCAGGCAGGGATTGATATTAAGAACTACACATTCATGTCTTCAGAACAGATTATTAAAATTTGATGTTTTAAGCTTCTTTTAAACAAAGAAAATCCACTACTGAATTTCACCTCAGATGTCACATTTCCTGAACAGAATATTTAGTATGTAGTGATTTCTTAGCATGCTGTTCACATTGCAGCATTAAGAATAACTATTAGCTCTTCCTTTATCTGGTGATTCAGAACTTTTTCACTCAGCTACCTGTTGTTGTTCAGCTCCTCTGGCTCAAATACAGGCCCGTGCATGTGAATGGCAGCACACTGTGCACCATGACAAACCAGCCCTTGTCGCCTAGCAACAGGTCACTGTGTACACTTGTATTTGTGGGAAACTTGAAGTTGTTTGGATTATTATGTATATGGATTTTCTGCACATGTTCGTGTCCTATGTGCATGTGGATGCTTTGCTGTCTTTGATCAAGCAGCCAAGTTTTGGATAGTACAATTAAGTGGAATTTATTGCTTGGAGGATGAAGCGTACGTGTACTCGAAGGTGCTATATAAATCAAATTGTCTTCGCCTTGCCTGCTATCATGTTGACCTACATCTCAGAAGAAAAACTAAACTAAATGGCATTTTTCAACAATTATTTTATATTTCTTGTGACCTCAAATGTGCAGCACAACGCACAGAAAGGTTATATATTTGAAAATGAGTTCGGATCAAGATTGACTCGTGAGCTTGATCTTGCAGAAAGGAGTAGTCACACTTTTCTGCACACACTGTAAGGAGATGACAAGGTCCACCCCCCCCACCTCGACTCGAGCACACAACCAGTACAGAGATATCTCAGCACCTGATTCACATACAGTGGAACTATTATATTGAATTTCTCAGCGACTCCCAAAAAAAGCATTTTTAGCGGCTGGACAAAATAACGAGAACACATTACAGCACATTTCTGGTGTCACGAGCTTATTGCAGCTGTTGGTAATTGGATCAGAGTCATTTTAAAATGACACTCTGGGTGAAAGCTCGGTCTCGGTTAAGTTTCTGTGTGCCGAAGCAGTGCAGAGCTCGCTGTAGCTCTGGAAAGACTGCAACAGTCCTGAGCGGTTGACAGCGCTGCTTGTTTGTCGTTACCCAGGATTCTCAGGGTTGTCATGGTAATGCATGTCTGTGGGAGATCTAAGGGGGATAGAGAAATAAGGATGGGAGTACATCTAAAATCGAGCCATTGTGATACATTTAGAAACTCTAGAAACTAAGTCCTTTTTGTTTTGATCTCTTAGGATGTTGTGTAACTTGTGGAGAGTTTCTGGCTCTGAAGTCTTAACAAAGGTGCTTAGCTACACTGGATACCCACTTTATTTGCACATTTAATTACAAGTAGATACAATTTTTAATTGAAATTTACACTTATTTACACTTAAACATACACTTTTCACAAAAGTAACACATTTTGGTCATTGTGCAAGTTCATAAACTTTTAAATGTATTAAACTATAAACATTATTTATTCATTCAAACTGATGGTAAAGATTATGGGCTGACCATGAATAAATGGTTGAAACAATAGTTTGACATTTGGGGATTTTGTTTATTTTTGTATTGTTTATTTGCTTTCTTGTTGAACACTGAAAATGAAAAGAGTGATACCACTCATCTAACCCCACACCCCCATCATTTAACATAGTTTTTATCACGCTGATGTTTGTTGAAGTGTTTGTTTTTCTGATGTTTGGTTTTAATTAGTTATTTCATATTTGAGTGAGGCATCATGATTGACAGCTGTCAGTCACAGTGAAGAAGTCACGCAGACGTCTTTTCAGGACTTGTATGTAGAGTAGGGACATGGAGAGGAGATGTTACTTTAACTTTAACAGGCGATTGTTATTTATCTTTTTTTCTTTATCACTGATTACTGACTGAGTCCTTTCTCATTCACTACTGCGCAGACTCCCAATGACGTCACCATCATAAGCAGCGCCCGTATCTGGTATATTTTGGCTTCATTTGTGTACAATGGGAAGAAGTTGATGCATCATCTATCTTTATATACAGTCAATGGAAGACCCAGGACAAAATGGCCATTTTGTGTACAATAAAGAAATCTCTTTTTTTTTTCAAATTTAAAGCAGTCTGACATCTTTAAGGCTTGATTAGATAAAAAACAGTTAAGAAATTATATATGAACAGAAAATAATTGGAAAGTATTTTGATTATTCATTAATCATTTATGTTCATTTACAAGCAATAGTGCCAACCCTGTTCTTGTTCCAACTTCTCCAATGTAGGAATTTACAGCTTTTCTCTATTTTGTGACTGCTGGATCAATCAAAACAAGACATCTGAATACCACACCCTGTTTTGTTTTTTTTATGCTACTTTCCAATTTATAGGCCAAATTACTGACTGATTTACAGAATAATTAATAAGGAAGACAATCATTAGTTACAGCCTCAGACTGGACAGCTGTTGTCTGAACACTCACAACTCTGAACAGCATGTTTTTACTGCTTCAAACAAAACTAAAATTAAGGAGTCAGTTCTTAAGGTTTTGAATAAAGCTCTCCAAACAAAACCGATGTGAAAAAACTTGTCGAGACAACATGTCACATCACAGCACAATGCTTCACAGAGGGAAAAGTGACAGTGACAAAAGGGAGAAAATAATAGGCTGACTACAGGCGGCTATTATAAAATCATATACACCTTATATTGCTTTCACACACACATTAAACCCCCCTGCATATGCCTTCACACACAAACACCCACACACATAACACACACAGCTGTTCATATCTGTCAGATATGAACATTGTTTCTCACTGGTGTCTTTTTTCTTTTCCCCTTTTTCTACTCTCAGATGCATGCACATACTGTAGGCAAACACACGCCCTCTCTTTCACACACACACACAGACACACACATCCACACAAATCCAACACACGTGCACTCCAGTATGTCTGCGACTTGGCTACAAAAATTGGATAAAGAGCACAGCGCTCTGGGAAATTAAAGGATTATACGAGCAGAGATATTTAGTTTGTCTCGACACATATACACACTTTCTGACATTACTTCCGCCCACCCACCCACCCACACACACACACACACACACACACACACACACACACACACACACACACACACACACACACAGATTATGTACCCAAATTGACATACACACGACCTCTGACCTCAGTCAAACACATAGCAACAAGAAGCCGGTCGCCTCATACACTGTGTCACTTAACAATTCACACATGCACTCCACACCCCAAACACACAAATGCACACTTGGCTGCCAAGCCCTCATATTTTCCCCTGGTGTTACTGAGCGCTAATTGACAAAAGGTTTGTGTGGTTTAGCCCCTGTTGTGGTTGCCAAATGGCTGATTTCACAAAGCTTGTGAATAACTGGGGTGCTAAATTGAACAAAAACTGACAAAAAAAAAAGACACAATAAAGAGCAGAAAATCATTGAAGTGGAAACGGCTTTCATGTTTGGTCAGGAGACTTCAAAAAGTAGCAGCAAATCAGTCAATGTCAACTTCACCATTAAATGTCAGTATCGCCATGCATCAGCTTACACCATTACATTTATAGACACTGTCTTTGTATTAATATGTGCACACTGCATCTCTATCTTATTAGTAATTAATCATCTCTCAAGTGCCCTAAAAGTGAAAAATACTCAAGTGTAGTGAGAAATCAACAGTCTCATTTTATGGAATCAACATTTTCACTTTACAGTCTAAAAGTGTAAACCTACCAGCATCTATAATGTATGTGTTTCTTATTAGCTTTTGCAGTTTGACTCCTCAATGTCATTTTTCATTGTTGTTTTTATCATCTGTACAGTACTTTGTCTTACTCTGTTGTCTTCCAGGATGCTCAATCATTAATATTCTTGAAATAACTGGGGAAAAAAACTGAAATAATTTCACTTGCAGATTTTTTTTCACTTAAGGAAAAGGGGCTTTTAAGGCTCAATAATGGACAAAAATACTTCATAAAATGTGTGTTTGTGAGGTACATTGTATGGGCTTGGAAGCGACAGCTGTAATTCAGCTGTTTTTTAATGGCTTGATAATGTGGAACACTAGCAGCATCTTAACTTGTTATTCACTAAAACCTGTCATCGCTGCTTGGTGAAAAGCGCTGCTAAAGTTAGGCTGTATTCAGACCAATAATAGCGCATGAAACAAAGCCTCCTCGTTCCTTTCATTTACAGTTGGAAGTACAGCACAGTTGACCTTACTTCAACTTTTTTTTCTTTTTTTTTACTTGGGAAACTTGAAATGCTGCGCTTAGTGCCAATCTTGGATGGGCACCATTCAAACAGCGCTGCGCATACACATACTTACACAAACCCACTTTCAATTCATAGAGAATTTCTAACCATCATGCACATATCTGATGGTTTCTGCTGCTGGCATACATACTGTAGCAGAGGAAAGTTGGTTCCATTTTTTTTTTTCACTAACATTTTTTAGGACGGTGTTTCTTCTTGTCATCTTAGAAAGTCTGGGCTCTGGAGCCGTTGTGGCTGGAGAGCCTGTTGAGACCCTAAATAGGATATCGGGCTATACAAACAAACTTGACACGATGCGACTTGACAGACTGAAACCACAAGAAATTTGATTTTTCTCTTTGTAGATGCCCAGCTCGCACATGTACCACAAATGCACATCAAGTAGCTTTTGCAGTCCCACAGTGATTCCTTTTGATCTTCTTCCATATCACAAAAAGAAAGAAACAAAGAGCTTACTTGCCAACATCACTCAGAGATCTCAGGTTTCTAACGCTGTCCAAACAATAGCAGTGTCGAGTTTTGTGCTCTCGAAGGGCATACATGTCATCAACGATGATGACGTTGGCTGAGTTACCACCCATAATTGTTGAAATAAGCCCCTGATTTTCAGACATTGGCAGGCAAAAGCTGCCCTTACATTTCTAGCCAGTGAGTGAAGATTTTTTCAGCCTAAATGACAACTGTCAGCTGTAGCTAACTACCTAATGAGTCTAACGCTGCTTCCACTAGTTGGTCCATCTCTGGATGACTTTTTAACGTATCCAGTTGTCTTAAATATTCATTTATTGGGACATGCATGATATCACGCTAAAAGGCTGAGGCTGCGTGTCTCGAAGAAAAAAGTCAGCAGTGGACAATCCAATTGCAGCGTAAAGAAAGTTATTCCAAGCATTATAAGTATGACAAGGACAAATATAAGATCAAGCTGTTATTTCATTCCAACATAACCCTGTTTAGCTGCTTAGCAGACCTGGACAAGCCAGACAGAGCGTAGATTTAAGCTGTATTGTTTTTTTTTTTCAAATAATATGCTTCACTTTTAACATAACAAGAGAAAAGGATTTGGTGTGTTTGGTGTAACACTGTCTTCCACAATGCGTCTGGGGTGTTGGAGTGTAAACTCTCTGAACCTTTAGCACAGAACAGAGACACCAACATCAGCTTAAACTATAGCATCCAGAAGCAGCTTCTTTAAAGTGAGGAAATACTGTGCTATTGTGAATGGGGCCTTTTTTTAAAAAAACTTACAAGCCCCAAAAATGAATGGTAGTATGAAATGCTCAGTGAAGTTATTAGTTATTAGTAGGCTAATTAACCCAGATATGCCAATGCTTGCAGCTTGCGTTACAGGAGATACACCGTTTGAGCCATTTGTTGTTAAGGAAAGGCTAGAAACAAAGAAAATCACAAAGAAAACTCTACTACACTTTGAATGCAGAGTATCTACTGTATCTCATTACTACCCACTGCACACAGCTTCAACATGTGTAGACGTCCAAAGACTGACAGGCCTGCTGTGCCTAATTTCGGTTGCTAAGCTACGAATGGACGATCGCTGTTGGGGTAAGGTCAGTATCAGTGACCGAATCATGAACAAAACATGCAAAAATCTGAGTCTCAAGAGCACACACTGTTCTACAGAAAGATAAGTATGTGCTTCTTACATATAAAAGTTACCACAATGCAGGACAGAGGATCTCTAAATGTAAATATTTCTGCATTCCTCAGGTTTTATTTCTCTGACAGAGCCGCAGATTGTCGACTGGCACTTCGGAGTATTAAATGGACCTACTAATAGTTCTTCAAACACGGAGTAAAAAACATTTCAGGATTCAAAGAGTCCCGCAAATGTGAAAGTTATCTGTTGGCTCATAGAGAAAATTATCTTCAGCCTTCTTCTCTATCATTTTCTCTGTCAGAGCCGTTCTCTGGATATTTCAAGCAAAGGGAAGGGGATACAAGCGACGCCCAAACCCCAGAGAAATTTGTCACCAGAGAAGAGAGAAAACAGAGCGAGGAGATGCCAGAAAGATAAGAAAGGCGAGAGAAATAAAAAAAAAACAATCTCCCTGTTGCTCTTCTGCTGCAGGTGTCTCAGGGTTTGAACAACAGATCATTGTCGGGAAATGGAGGAAGAGCCAATGTGCTCAGTCAGGGGAGGTAATGCCATTTCAATAGTCCAGTCTCTAGTAGTTAATGGGGCAGCCAGAGAGATTGCTCCTCTTAGCCCTGAAGAGCACCTCAGAAAAGAACATCAGAGGGGTTTTCAAGTCTCTGCCAGGCCACAGTACCTCCAAAACTACCTCTGCCACAGAGACAGTGCCGTCTGCAGAACAGAGGGCAGAGAAACAGAAACAGAATAGAGACGACCAGTCTGGGAGGAAAACACATCCATTGAACGCTTTCTCCATCTTTCCCACTTTTGTTATTTTTTTCCCCTCCCTCTGCCTTTTCATTTCAACCCGTGGCATCCCTATCTCCCTCTCTATCCATCTTTCTGTCTCTATCACCTCTTCACCCTCTTCCTTTCCCTCTGCTCTTTCTTCCTCTCCCTCTCTCTCAGCATACACACCACGATCTCTCCTTGATTTCCAGAGAGAGGCTTGGTTTAGCAGCAGCCGGCATACAAACTAGCTGACTCAATATACACACATACACACACACACACACAGGCTGCATGAATTGGGTGTGTGCATTGTGGTGGTATGGAGAGATGGAGGCAGAGATGGCAAGAGATGTGAGGAAAAAGACGAAGGAGGGAAATTTGTTAGGAGGAGGGGAGATGGGAAGAGGAAGAGAAGGTGTGAGACATTTGCTGGAGAGTTTAAGTTGGGATTAGCTCTAGTTCTGGCATGCTGGCATCAGCAAGACATGCATCAGCATACATTAACCAGCTCATTCATTCACCAGTTACGAACATGAGGTATGAGGTCACTGTTGGGTTGTCTCATTGTTTCAAAACGTAACACTCGGGTTAATGAAACCGGCTTCCAGGAATTCTTAAACTACGTCTTGAGACCCAAAATGAGTCTAGTTTTTAGGATTCCCAGATGACGAGATGAAGAGAACCATCAAAATTTGATGAGCCTTGAGCCAAAGAAGTTTAGGCACCATTTCAGCACGGAGAGTGAGGTATAATTCAAGGCTATAAAGGATGGAACTGTGCCCGCAGATTGTCTATGGACTACCCTAAAGGGCCGGTTCAAGCCAATTAAAAACAAAACACATTCTCACATTCTCACCTAGTCATGCAGATGGTTTAGATTTTCTTCCCATAATACTGACATATCTCACTCTAAGATTACTATTGTTTTTTAAAGGAGCTACTTTCTATTGAGGTGCTGTCTCTGGAAATTAGATGTTACTGTTGCATTTTTAAAATGCAATTTTTCAATGCCGGGAGCAACTATTTTCCATTCAGCTCTGTAGTGACATAATTCTCAGCAACAACTGGCTGGATAATCCGGAGCCTGCAAAGCCGCAAAAGATCATATTTTTAAAAGACGTTTTTCAATTCTTGTGAGATTTGATCAATCTTTTGCAAACTAAAAAGTATTTCTCTGTATTATTGTATTATATGTGAATAAGGTAAACATATGTGTAATTTTTAGGGCTTTGGAGACTCTGTAATTCAAATGTAATTTTATATGTTATTCCACTTCTGTAGTTCACATTCTGTATTCAAATAAAGGAATTGAAATATAGTTTTCCAGGAGCAGAAGAAATACTAATGTTACCTAAGTAACCCTAACAAAGTTTGTAAAATATTGTTTTCCCATTGTCAGATATACATAATGGAGTAAAACATACAATATTCCTCTCTCAAATGCAGTGGAGTATAAGTAAAAAGCTGTATATAATGGAAGTTAAGTAGGTAAAACCACCTCAAAAACTTAAGTACAGGACTTGAGTAAGCGTACTTGGTTACATTCCACTTCTTTCAGTAAGGTGAGAGAATAACAGAAAGAGAAAGACACAGATTAGATAGTAATAGATAGTAAACTGCCCCCCCTCGCTAAAATTATTTGCATATACTGTGTGTTTGTGTGTGTATGTGTTGTGAGTGTGTGTGTGTGTGTGTGTGTGTGTGTGTGTGGTGTGTGTGAGTTGCAACTTGCAACAATAACTTCCTAATTACAGTTCCCCAGTGTTAGTGCAATCTTCCTGAAATGCTAACTAGCCTCCTACTGGGAATATGGTACATTATTAATCCGTGTGCTTGCTTGAGCGGGTGCCTCCTGTGAGAAGTGTGTGTCTACAGCACGCACGTGGACAAATGTTCGTGCATGCGCATGTCTGCACACACCCCTCTTACCGTGCTTCACAGAAGCTTTGTCAGAAAGGTGTGTGTATATGTGCTGCAGTGCGTGTTGGTGCGAATACACCATGTCGTGTCATGAGCGTGGGTGTGTGTACAGAATTTAAATGTGTGTGAGCTTGGCTACTTTTCTCATGACACGTAGCCTAATCTAAGATTTGTTTACAACTTATTTGTATTCCAATGGTATTTCAATAACAAAACAGAAAATGAATAAATGTAGCAGTAGACAATATCTCAACAATAGCATCGTAAAAAAAAAAGTCTTCGCATTCAGACCTCGTCAGCAGGGAGGTGCCATGTTAACTATGCATGCAGATTTGCTTCCACACCATGGGGTATTCCCTCTCTACAAAGATCAACATTAGGACTAGAGATACTGCTGTCCCTCTGCGCACCAACATGCTTGATATGAGGAGCTGGTTTCTGCTGAAATATGAATGGCTTTGACAAATAATAACTGATGGGAGTTTGAAATTTAGCCTGAGATTTCAACAGATATGTGCTTCATTGCTGTGGCAACCAAAGGGGCGAAAAATGCAGTAAAAGGATGGCAGAGCAAGAAGGGATCTCCCATTACACAACAGCGTTTCTTTAGTATTCCTGGAGAATTTGCCCCAAAGTGATGCCTCTAGGTACTAAGATTGTACCATGGATGGATAGCTCACTCCCGGGTCCCCAGTAAATGATACAGAAAGAGAAGAAAACTGCCTTTACAACTGCCTTTACAACTTCAGGTGAAGGTTGAGAGCAACAACCGGGCACTGCACTGTGACAAGACAGCACAGACATTAATCCCATCACTTTCCATTTGAACTTGCAGACATCCTGGCAGTTCCTCTCTACTAAAGGTTGTCACTTTTCATTACCGCTGATTTTTAATGTTGCCACCTGCCTTATTACAGATGTAACCATTAGACTCCCCCCATTTTTTACATTTCTGCTGCGGCAGCACATACAGCCCTCACTGTGTAGCTGCTTGTAAGGAGATTTTTGTTTTACTTTTATTTAGTGAAGTTTTTATCTCTCAAGAATCACAACAGAGCAGTTTGGTAACCACAGGTTTAGAGCTCCTTTTGTTCCAGCCCGATAAAAAGTGTTCTGCTCTTACGACTCTTGAGACTAGAGAAGTGTGCTGCAGCAAGCACTGCAGTACTAATGCAGGATGAAAGCAAGATGAGCGACCTCTAAGATAGTTATCAATGAATTCCCAGGACAACTACGGACTACACCGTGACCGAGGATCTCTGGCCTTGAAAAGAGCCAGCCAACCGTTTCTCACACCAAACGCATAATGTCCTAAAATGAGTCATTGAAAGTGCTCCGTTTTAGTGGAGCCACATCATGTCTATTCATGGCGCGACGAGTGGGACCCTGTTCCTCCCTCTCTTTCTATCAATCTGTCTGTCTTCCTTTTCTTTCCCTCTCTCCCTCTGTGGCACTCAGCCAACAATTGGAGTCAGTCAGTGGAAAAACTCTGTTAGTAGTCCATGCCCTATGGGACAAAGTGGCAACAACATCCGTTACAACAGATAGTGGGGCAGTAGGCAGGAGGAGCAGGGCGCAGCAGCCAAAATTTAACTGGCTGAGCGACTTTATGTCACACACACATGCACTCAGTGGACTACTGTGTTTTAACTGCACATCAAGACCCTTTTAACAGGCCTGGACCGTCACATTTTAACTGGGCAAGGCTCATACATTCATGCCAAAGTGACAATAAACATTCAGATGGGTGAAAATCGTCTTAGTGAAGTGTTTGGCTGCCACCACATGCTGCTTGGCATATACTCTGCAAGTTTCTGCTCCACTGGAGGGGTGAACACCATTCTTCCGAACGATAATCCCTCATTTCGTCTTTTGATAAAGTGCGTTGTCTAACACATCGCTCTGAATTCTCCCATAGGTGTGCAGCTGGGTTGAGATGTGGTGACTGTGAAGGCCATAGTGTGTGATTCGCATGATAATATTCATGCTCATTAAACCACTTAGTGACCCCTCGTGCCCCGCGTGAACGTATCTGCATTCATTATGTTCCTCCACTCATTTATTCAGGTTTTTCCTTTAAATGAGCATCACTTCCACACATGAACTTCGGCTTACTCATCACGAGAAGTGTTATACTGAATGTGAACGAAAAAACACAAAAGTTTCTGGGGCTCTGTAGCTTTCCAAAGTTTAAACAAACTATCCTGATGCTGTCTAATGAAAGACACTTTTCACCTGCATTACAGGAGACATGTAACCAACAGATATCTCTGCATGTGCTGCTTCCATTTTGACCTTTCTTCATCTCTTGTAACTTTATGGTAATGAAATACATAATGGCCGGAGTGGCCCTTTAATTTGCATGCACATGTGAGGCGGGATGCTCTGCAGTGCTGCTGAGACTGACATGGAAACACCAGACGTGCTAAAAAAAACCAAAAACCTGTCCACTGAGATCTCTTAGGTGGAGAGGTGGCATGGTAAGGTGGGGGAGGTGGGGAGGGGACACATCTCTCTCCTGACAGCTGTAGTTTTACTGAAGGCCAGTTAAGTGTTTCCTCACCACAGACTTCTCAGATCTAAAATAAGAGGCAGGCTGACAGGAAACATACAGGCCAAACTACCATTTCAGAGGAAGAGATGATAAAAGAAAAAGAGTTGTGTGGAGCCTCTGTCCATGGTGCTGAACGCGGACTGCGGTGCCGGGGATGAGGGTGAAGACCTTCACTCCGGCACTGCAGCCCCCGTCCCGGGACAACAAACTAAAACGCATACCGAGTGACCACCGCAAAACAACATTTTGATCCGAGCTCTGCACGCTCGGATCAAAGTTGCAAAGGTAAACCAGGAGCCGATCATGTAATCTGAGTATCTGTGTGTGTGTGTGTGTGTGTGTGTGTGCATTAGCGAGGGACACACGCGGATGGAGATAAGACAACAAGCAAAGGCTGCACGGGAATAGACACACACACACACACCACCACCTCCCCAACGCCCCCATTATTGACCACGATCACACACACGCACCGATGGATGGATGGATGGATGGATGGGGGTAGGGGGGGGTCAATGTCGGTGGTTTGAGCACCGCAGGAATGCCCGAGCTGTCGGCGTACGGCAAAGTTGCCTACGCAATGCGAGTCCCGAAAAAAGGGCAGGCGCATGAGATGAAGCATTTTCTTTCTTTTCTCACTTTACCTGTTCCAGATGCAAAAAGAAGGAGAAGAAGGAGGAAGAGGAGGAGGAGGAGGAGGAGGAGACACCACCACCAACACCCCTCGCAGGTCTTCCTCAGCAAAACGCTCCGCTCGCCGCCTCTGGCAGAACGTGTGGCTGTGTTGATGTCTCTCTTTCTTTCTTTCTTTCTTTTTTTTTTTTTTAAGTCTCTTTGTCACTGATTTGATCCCAGCTTGCACGTGTCTCCTCTGCGGTCCCTGCGAAGAAGAAGAAGAAGCAGAGGAGAAGAAGAAGAAGAAGAAGAGGTGACCGGGTCGGCGGTCACAGCATCATCATCAGCATCATCAGCATCAGCAGCATCTTCAGCATCAGTCAGTGTGGAGAGGCAAGATTTTTTTTTTTTTTTTTTTTTTTTTGAGGGGGGGATGCAAAACGGCGCGTGATGTGATGCGCTGCCTCCTCTCCTCTCCTCTCCGCTCCTCTCAGTTTCGTCTCTCAGTTTCTGCCTCACTCACTGCGTCAGGCCTCCTCCCCCTCCTCTCTCTCTCTCTCTCTCTCTTTCACACACACACACACACACACACCACTCAGTGGAGCAGACGGTGATTAATTCTTGCTGCAATTCTCTCTCTTTCTCCCCACTCTCTCTCTCTCTCTCTCTCTCTCTCTGTCTGTCTATATGTGCCTCAATCACCCTCAAATCCTCCTCCTCTCCTCTCTCCTCTCCCCTGAACTGAAGCGACCGCACCCGGCCAGCTGTTCCAGCAGAGGGGGGAGAGATGGGGGAGAGATGGGGGGGGTTCATGGCACTTAACGCACCGCAGACAGTCATTTAGATTAGATGCTTTCCCCGTTTGGAGAGCGAGATAGCCTGAGAAGTGTTGTACTATCTATCTATCTATCTGAGCTGGCAAAGTTCTTCACGAAATTGTACAAATCCAGCCCATTAATGGAGTTCTTTTGGAGAGTGAAACACATTAGAAGGATACTGGGTTTTTTTTTTCTTTTGAGTGATGGGAACCCACATTTCTCTGGTGTTTCTCTGCACTCCAGCTGCTGGTGGACTCATCAGGTCTGGGCTCCTGCAGGCATGAGCTACAGTGGGCCCTACCAGAGACTAGCGGTCCAATGTTATTTGAGGTTGGACGTTTGCCTAAAAGCACTATGGGGTAACCTGATGTCCTGCCAGCAGACACGGTCAGATTAACTGCCTCTTTAGTGGCAGATGGCAGACACACATGCACTCACACAGCCATGGAGGCAGATAAATAAACAACTCCAAAGGGCGATGGATGGATGAGTGCCACATATTAACATTACAATATGCACACGTACTGCTATCTAAATAGAAAAAAATGTGGCCCCTCATCAAAGTCAGCCCTTTTCCCTCACAGATAAGCATAAATCCACCGTTGTATGTTCTCAGTCTTACATCAGATATCACACAAGTGGATAAGACTATGGATAAATATGCAGACCTGCCTATACATTGCTGTAAGGTGATCCATTGGAGTAACCTGCCTTTATATTGCTGTAGGTGATGGCTGACATTGGAGTGAACCGTGCCCTTGTTGCGACCCATATATTGCATGATTGAGTAATTAGGAATTAGGGGGGATGAGAAGCAGATGAGGTCGGGGAGAGGGGGAAAAAAAAGGAAGAAACATAACAGAGACATCATCCATTCACACAAATCGCTCTTGCTGCCAGTCGCCGAGCGTGTGTGTGTTGACAGAAAAGAATAAAACAGATTATAATAGACCACACTGGAGTGCCCGTGAATGACACACTAAATAATTTGCATCGGCTCCAGGGGCGCTGTTAGTAGCCGACCTTTGACCTGACTTCTGACCTGTTGGATAATTTCTCCTCAGGGGATGAATACATAATGAAGCATCATATTATCATTGATAGAATAAAGGGATGACACTCTACTTTCCAATATGCAGTGGTGGCGTGGTGCTTTTTAGGTAGTATTTGGTCACAACAGCCATCTACCACTGAGGACTTGTCCCCTGAATTTCATGAGAATTATAACTTTAAACTTCAAAATTCACAAAATATATAACATACTAATGTACTAAAATATGCTTTTCATGATTAACCTGTTTCAGCAAGAGTCATTTAGTGTATTTATATTCAATTACCACCTCTCTATATGGTATTTTTCATTGTTAGTGGCTGAGTCCGCCATTCCCACACAGGATTCAAATGGACTGTTTCACAGGAACATGCATGTCACCCATGTTACTGTTTTTAACTGTAACTAAAATCCACCTCACTGTTTACCGTTCACTGGGCTGTACACTGCATCAGAACTGGATTAAGTTACTGCTAATGCAAAACATTTCCTACTGCTGCTGCTGCTGCTCAACATTTAGCTGGCGAAACACAGGGGTGGCTTTTATTTTGAAGCAGTCGAATGAAACGCAGTGAATTTGTCGCAGAGGTTACAGCTAACCACCGTCGTTCATCAAAAGTGCGTCTACGAAGCAAAGATGATTTTAAGCTTTTTTTGACGGCGGAGCTTTTTAATATTGCAGGCAGTAATGGAACAAGAAGGAGCAGCCGTGGCGAGCTGCTGGATGGAAAGCTGCAGGCGACAGGCCGCACACCTCCAAAAACTCAGCAAGGTAACCAACTGCTTTTTCTGTCTCCTGCTGTTGTGTGGGAAACTAATGGTGCCGTGCACAGCATGAAATCAGATCACGGTCGCTGATGACATGATGGAAAAAGGCCAATTAGTGTCTGATGTCTTTATTAGGACAACATGAGTTTGTTTGGTTGTACTGTGAACCAGTCGCTCTTCCGTTGTCTCTCTGAGAAAGCCTCAGTAAGTGTTTGCAGCCCACATAATTCTGGGACCTGCTGTACTACATCTCTGGTGTCACCGACAATTAGAGCTTTCAGCAATGTAAGTTTCTACAATTAAAGAAGTACACATGGTGGATATTTTACAAGCCAATCTAATATTTTTGACTCGGTTTGTTGAAATTTGACTATTTTTAAGATACAAAAAAAAAATCATACATAATTGAAGGCATCAGAATTGAATTCCCTGATAGTATGGAGACGGCTTTGAAACAGCACTCAGACCTTGTTGTTCAGTAATAAAATTTAGAGAAAGCAGAAGGTTTTTTTATGGTTTCTTATAAAAACCAGTTGGGGGTGCAAGGACTACAAGTCTGAAACTTTGACATAACTTGGTCTACAGCTTTAGAGACATCCTCATTTAGTGAAAGCGGGGCAACAACCTGTGATGATTAGTGAATCTGAATACTTTATTTGTGATCAAGGTGTGTTCAACAGAGATGCAAGGATTTATTCAGCACATTGATTATAGAATATCCCAACATAATCGATATGTTTAAAAGACATATTCTATTCACATGGCTCTTTTTTCCCCAGAGATAATCAATTTGAAAACACCCTGTGATGATCAAGTTAAACCCAAAGTAATTCCTCCCCCTGTGCAGTCAGTAAAACTGTCACCACTTTCTCTGCTACTGCAGCTGACACTGTCACAACTACAACTCTTACTACCACTGAAAGTGAAATATGCACTCAACAGTTGTACGGGGTAGCATTTGAAATGTGAAGGAAATTAAATTTTCATTCAATTAAAGCTACTTTTGTATTATTATATTTAAAAAAAATGTTAGAAAACACTACTACCACTACCTGGCAGCAGACCAAACTCCATTAATTGGAAGAAAAGTCTGCAAAAAGCTAGTCAGACAGTGGTAAAATACAACAACTAAAACGTTCATATTAAATGAATATATAGCTAATCGTTACAGACTCAAAGTTTCATTAAGCAAAATCAAGACAGAAAAACAATGAGCTCTCTTGCAGCCAATAGTAAAGATCAGATTTATTCACTGTAACGCCAATAATTCACACCCCTGCTGTTAATGTGACAGTGTTGTAGCATTTTTCTCACCGTGCACCATTTCATTCAGTTTTTTTACACTCTTCATTTCAACAACACCTTGAAAACAACAATGAAGTTGTTTCTCTCAACACCGATTCATACACATACATCAGGCATATATCAGTAGTGACAGTGGTACCAGACAAAGAGCTTCAGAAGTTTTCGCCATGCTCCATCAGTCAGGATGTGCCTTGTGTGTGTTGTGCGTCGTGGTCTCTTGTTGCTTTTAAATGGTATCTCTTCCTTGTCTGTGATGGGTTTTGCTGGTATGGTTGTTGCATGTTTCTTAATGTCACATGTTGTCTGAGTCTGAGAGGCTTTTGTCATGACGGGCAACTGACACCACCACCTAATGGTTACTGTTGATGTCTCACAGGGTATCTTTTGTATCTGCACAGGAAATATATTGATGTGGTGTCACATCACATCATGATATTATGCTCCCTTTGGACAGTTTTCTGTGGAAACAAACACACAAAAAACAGGAAAAAAAAAACAAATGGATCCAGTGAATATAGATTCTTCGACAAAAGCTGTTAAAATGTCGATGTCTCCTGTGAGCGTCGTCTTTCCAGTCGTCAGAGAAAAATTTAGGTTCGAAGGTTGCTGTCACAGTTCTGTGACTTTCACTCAACCATTGTGTGTGTGTGTGTGTGTCAACATGCGTGTCCTCAATTTAACATGATGCTAATGACCTTAATGTGTAGGGATACTGGAGGGGCTAGGCTATTGTTTTAAGAGACTGATTTGATTCATCATGAGTGAAAGGTGTCATCTGATAGACAAACAAACTGCATTAGTTGAGTGTAAGTAGCCAACACATCAGCCAAACACTCACATGGAAGTCAAAGAAACGTACAAATACTATGTACTAATGTACTATGTACATTAGTAATGTCCTAATGTACTATGTACATTAGTACATAGTATTTGTAAATGTATGTACAAATACTTTTTGTACATGTATGTACAAATACTATTTGTACATGTATGTACAAATACTATTTGTACATGTATGTATAACTATGTACTATGTACTTTTATCTACATAAATAAAATAACGTCCGATGTTACATACTGAATGCATTATAGATGCACAATCTGTCCCATGTATGAAAAAAATCTGTGTGGACATACAGAAATAAAAACTACATGTGCACATATGTATTATGTATGCACATACATGCAAGCATGAGAAATTATTGTGTAATTTTACAATTTACATTCCCTTTGTGCTCTATTGCATGTAATATTATAATATATCATATATTTGTTGCCTAACATGTTTGCGGCCACAGAAATAAACTTTAACTGTTTGTGTTGATCATTGGTTAAAAATAGATGGGAATAAAGATTTGTTCCTATAGATTAATTTGTGTGTAAACATAAATTATTTAAACGGCTTATTTAAATAATTAATATAAATAATTTTATTAGTTGAACATAAATACAAATATGTTAAACAGCTAGCTCCACTTTTGCCTCTCATGCATCACAACGCTTTCACTTTATAGAGCAAAGCATTTGAAAAATGTTCGACAATCTTTGAAAAGCACAGATCATTTAACAATGCCGTACTCTAAAGGTACTCTAACTCTAAAAGCCATCTTACTGAAAGGATATTTTGTTCACTGCAGAATATAAAAATATATCCTGCTTCACTTCAAGTTGTGCCTTTTTTAACATTTAATCCAAACAAAGTAAACTAAAATTAAACATGTAAGCAGTTATATTGGTACATGCTTGATTGTATTTTATATTTTCGTACAAATAGTAATGATGACACAGTGTTGTTCTTTTGTTGATTTTATTAGATCCACAACTACTAATCTCACCTTCTGTTTTACAAAAAGAGAAAATTTCTGTGACTTAAATGTAATAATACTTGAGACAAAAACATGCCATGACAATGTTATCCTTGAAAACATACCGTTTGTTGTCATATAGTATGTACATATGTGATCACTACCAAAGAACTCATACATGTCAGTATATATAAAAAAATCTATATTTCCTCTCTGTATATACACATGCACGCAATCACAACACTGCAGTCAGCGCTGTCATGCCAACAGAGACAAGACAGAGGAAAAGACTGACAGGCTGAGCGAGCCGGCTGGCAGACAGACAGACAGATAGACAGAGAGACGGGCAGGCAGGCAGGCAGGCAGGTAGACGGAAAGAACTGCTGACAGGTGGAAGGTTTAAGATGATTGACAGCAAGAGTGAAGAGGAGGAAGGAGGTGAGAAGGGAGTCTATCAGGCATTGTTGGGTTACTTTTGACCCCTGTCACCATGCAGCTGTTAGGAATGTCACCCCCGTTTGTGTGGACTGTGTGTGCTGGATGTGTTTGTTCAGAAAGGCTCCGATAGTTCAAGCAAAGCCCGGCTGCACTCACAATAAAAACAGAACTGACCTGAAATTACAGGCTCAGCACTACAATTATGTTCAGCTTTGTTGTTTGGATAAGTTCAAAATAGAAGATTTGAGGGAAAACATGCATTAATAATTGACTTTTTGCAACCAAACCAACCTGACCTGCGAATGTCCAATCACAGCTTAGCAACCGTAACCAGGCACGGCAAATCTGCCAAGCTTTGGATTTCTCAACTTGTTGTGCATGGTGTGCTTGAGGCTGAAATAAAAGTGATACTCTGCATGTAAAATGTGGAAAGGGGCATCAAGAAGCACACTGTTGACTACACTGTGGGGTCACGTTAAAAAAGCACCATTCACGACTATCATGAGCAGTATTGCCTCACTGCATGGAAATCAGTCCTGGATGCTATCAAAGAGCCTGTTTATGCTTGGTTATAAAATTTAGGGGATCAAAGTGTACAGTGTCTCTATGCATCTCCAAGGGGTCCAGCTGATGTTCATGTCGTTACTGCCTACTTTACGTAGGCTAGAAGGTCAGAAGTCCTCACGCACAGTTATTACATCAGGCGACATATTTCTTCTGCACAGGCTAGCTAAGAAAACAGAAATGTTTAATAACTAAGACAGTGCATGTATGAGCTGTTCAAATAGTTGAGATTGGCATAACAAAGTTATTTATTACTTGCAGAAAGGCACCGAACAGGACTCAGTGATGACACATTTTCTTGTGGCGTCCTTTGGGTGGACACATCAGGACACATTAGTGTTTGCACTACAAAAGGCTTAGCGGTCCACCTCGGCAAGTGGTTTGAGGGATCGGATCACTGTGCATCTTCGTGGTCATTTACACTTGTATTTAGTGAAGTCCAGCTGTGAACCAGTCGCCACAGATGCATGTTAATACCAGGTGTTAACAACTCTGATCTATACTGGATTTGTTAATGTTGATTAAAAAAAAAGCAGCCAAACAGGGATATACTAAAGTGAAATAACTGATCTGATTTCAAATCATCTTTTTTCTTATTTAAAATATTAGGACTAACTCACTCTTTAGTGCAATATAAAATCTGTATTTTTTTTCTTTTATTTTCATATCTGCTGCATGGATCATCAACTAGTGAGGATTCAGATATTTTGATATTTTAGATATTTTCTTTTTTTAACAATTGTATTTCTATTTCTAGAAAAAAATGCATATTTGAGATCCTTTTTACAGAGTTTATATTAATATGAGTCAGATGGAAATGTTCAAAAGTGTCAGCTAAATCACAGAGCAAATGTTAGCATAATTAACTTGTAATCAACAGACTAAAAAAGATAAATAAATTAAAATATAATCTTAAAAATAGAGCTTAAAACTAAAAATAGAAATCAGTTGGAACCCAGTGAGCTACATGTGAGTTTAACTAAAGCCAAACTGCATGTAACTCTGAATTAATTATACAGCATTAAAATCCTGAAGTGTGTGTGTGCAAGACTGAAATTACGAAATATCAACATTAAAAAAAAAGGCACCAACTGATGCAAATCAACCAAATGAAGTCCTGATGAATGTGTTTGCATGTGCATGTGTGAGCAGTGTGTGTGTGTGTGTGTTAATCTGTGTCATGTGTGTCAGGGTCTGCAGCCCCAGAGGACCAAAGTCTCTTTTGATACGGAATGAAAGGCCAGCGGTGGCGGCAAAGACTAGCCGAGGCGAGAGAAAACATGAAAGCGGCAGCCATAATTATGCTTAACCCTCACCCCTTAAGGAGAGATTTGGTGATGTAACATCATTCTGCCTTCATGTGGCTGATAAAACACCAGCACCTCGCTCTACCTATTGCCAAAAAAAACAAACAAACAAACAAACAAGAAAGAAAGAAAAAACCCAGACACATATGTTGTAAATACACACTTGATGGATGGGAGAATGAAGTAATCGCAGGATGCAAGAATAAAACACTTGAAATGTTGAAAGCAGCTGCTGTAATGGCTCTCACTCCATAATTATACCCAACCCTTCGCAGGGTGAGAATGGACGTGCAGCATCTCACCACCTCTATCATGCTACTCACACACACACATATATGTAGATGCACACATGGACACACACTCATAGAGATGTACATGCACTCCTTTATCTCAATACGGTAATAACACTAATGATATCCCATGGGTACCTCAAAGTATAAAGGAGGGACTGAAGACGGAGAGTGGGAGAGAGAAAGAGTGGGAGAGTAAGAGTCTTTGTGAACAGTATGCTCTCATCTCTGTTGGCAGGAACGCCATTTGTGAGTCTGTAAGATGTTTAAATAGAGACAGCAACTGACGCGTGCGCACACACACGCCTTCGGAAACACACACACGTACACACCAGCAAGTGTGTGCACTCGCTAGAAGACAGAGACTGGGGGAATGGAGAAGAAAAGAGGATTTAAGCGACACTGGCAGGCTCTCACACTGTTTTTAGGTCAATGACAAGAAGCCTATTCAACAGACAGACACATGCAGGCGCGCAAGTTAAACGTACGCAAACACTCGCAGCGCTGTGCACATGAGTGCAGCTCAAACACACACACAAGCTGTGCGTACGCGCAAAATATACTTAGCTGCATTTACTGTCAACCTTCAACAAAGAATCTCTGTAACGGTACTAGAAAGGCTTGACAGATATCACACTCTCCTCAGCTGTTATTTCTCCTTATTGTCCTCCGCTCTGCTTCATGTCTCTCTGTGTCCATCGTTTTTTTTTTCTGCTCTGTAACATGTAAACAGGAGTTTCCAAATGCTGTTTTCTACATGGAACGGCTCCATTTCCTGTGCTGTTTGGACACTGTGTGCTCCTGACCCACCATCTTGGCCGGGGTTCAAAGGGACAGTGTGCTTGTCTGTGGGTGAGTGTGCATATGTGTGTGTGTGTGTGTGTGTGTGTGAAGTGTGGGTGGAGGGGGGGTTACAGGAGCAGGCATACAGATCAAAGGGGGTTGAAAACAGTCTGTCATCCCACTAGGAAGCATCAACTCTCATACATATTCACCAGAGGAGATGAGTGTGTGCGTGTTTGTGTTCATGTGTGTTTGAATGAGGCCCACTCATTCGCTACCTCACTGTAATCGCTAATTTAATAGAACTTCCTCCCTTCATAAAATTAACCAATAAAGTCTGGTGGATATTATTTATGTGTTCACTTTAAAGTGGGGGACGGGCAAGATGGGGATGTGTGTAGCTTGTAGTCATAGTGGTCACCTATTCAGATGTTAAAAATAATCCTAATCCTGTCTCAAATTCAAGCAAGAGATCAGATTGCTATGGACTGTAGGAAAATTACTGGGGTGGGAAGTTATATTTTACTTTTTAAAAAGCAAGACCATCCCCAGCATTTCTAATAATTTTCTCTGGATCCTGCTTTGACTTGAAAAACTGGAACACCCTCCGAACCCAATATCTTAAATTAATATAACTATTGACTAATGAAGAATTTAGAGTTTAACAATTTAACTCTTAATATATTAATGGTATAACACATGCTGACAACACCTGATGCTGAAGTTAAATTATACTGTAGGCCAACTTTATGTGACAAATTTGTCACGGCCAAATTTGTCAATCATAATAACTACATGTGTGCACAGATATGACAGTGGGAACTACTGCTGATAACAATAACATAGATAACAATAATGATTATCTACCAAGATCTACGATTATTCTGTGAGTCTTTGTATCTGGCATGACTCAGAGACATGTGGCTGTACTCTGCATTTGGCGAAGTTGACTTTTATGACTTATTAAACACACTAAAGCCTTTAGTTTTACTACTCTTACAATTATTACTTTAAGAAAAGGTTCAAATAAAAATAAAAAACCCTGTTTTTTCCATTTCTGACTCTCCCCCGCCACCTCTAATCATTTTGTACAGTCCCTTATTTCCTCTGAAGACACAACTAAACAAATGAAATATTGATCAATGGATGCAACATTAGTGAAATAGAGATGGAGTCTTATGTTATTGGCATTATTATTAAATGATCCAAGTTGGTGATGGCTTGGCGCAGTAGAAACAGGTGAGAGGATTAAAGTCCAAACTGTGTCAACAGTTTGTGTGGAGCCAAGAGAGAGTCCAATAAAACGGTGGACTTACTGTAAATGGTTCCTTTGGGCAAATGAGAATATCCAGTAAAGCAGAAAGGTGAAGATTAAAAAAAGAATCAATCATTGCCTCTCCAGGAATCAGTACTCGCCGAGCAGCACACGGTAGATGTTGTGGAAATTTCTGGTAAAAGATGATGAGTCTGTCGTCTGGATTATAAGTTCGGTTTTATTATCGAGAGGGAGAAATAAGTTTGTCAAAGCAATGATACCAAGCTGTTCTTGGGCGGGACATTTATACAGTGAGACGAGCAAACTTCTGATGTTAGTTTCTGGGCAGATTGAGGACTAGAAAGAGAAAGCGACTGAAAACACAAGACATGTCCCTGTTTCATGAGTCTGTTAAAAAGGTCAGATACGCTGCTTAGAGAGTAATTTATAGGAAAATAACAATAAGTGTGTAAAGTTCATAGAGTCAACAAAGGTTCATGGTGTCAGTTTTTTTGTATTACAGTAGGAAATACAGCAGGGTCTGCATACAAACTGGCACTCACGTTCTTCCAAATGTACTTTTTCTCAGTCATACTTTGCTTTTGTGCTTTTCTTTTAGAGTACAGATCTTAAATATCCAATGTTTTTTAGACCTTTTCCATCCTTTCTATTCTCCTCCATTCTGGTTTGTTTGGTATGTCTTTGCCCCTCCCACAGTCACAGGTGTCACTAATATATCTCTCACTTTCAAGGCTTTAAAGGGCTACTGCACATATTTTCTCCAATTTCCCCTTTTTCTGATACACTCATAGTGGTGAATTGTGTTTTAGTAATCTGCTAAAACCTAAAAACTCTTCACTGGGTCCTGCAGGAGTTTCTGCAGCCTTCTAGGTCTTGAGATTAGAGACATGAACAGTTTTCATGTCCTGAGCAGTATCTCCTAGAACAACTTTGTTTTTTAGAAATCCATGTTGTCGATCTGCAAGGTCAGTACCTTTCTCTCTTTTTTTGTCAAGATTAGATGTGGATTTCTATCTAGTCCTTTACTTAAATTGCTGTGTATTTCTTGGGGAAGGTTGCAGCCTTTAAATTCCTCCATATCAGCTTGGAGCTAATAACAAGCGACATCTCACGCAGGTGCATCTGGAAGTAAATCTTTCCAAGAATTTTCTCCTCTGGATTTTTCATCTTCCTGCCAGCTTGTAAATCCCCAGGTGTTACACCAGCAGTTTCTCAAACAGCAAAGCAGTTTAAGGCACACCTGAACTCCGGTTGATACTTACAATTATTTTCATCCACATTTCAAAGCACACTTAAACGTACCTGTAAGGCCTTCTAAAGCAGTGGTTCCCAACCGTATTTGGCTTGATCCCATGATATAAAGCGGAGCATCTGCATGCACATCTATCAGTTTGGCAGCTGATTTGAAGAGCAATTTTTCCCATTACACACTCCACATTTCACTTGGATAAGTTGAAGATGTCTGAAGAGTTAAAACTGTACAGTATCTTGCAAAGCAAGAAAGAGAGAAAAGTTAGAAAAGTAAAGTTCGAAAAGCACTAAAGCACTATTGTGTTGCAGAAGTTTTTTCTTATTTTCCATATTGTTTATCATCCTGACAAACCTTCGATTCCTCTCATGACCTCTCATGTAGGTCACAACCCCCCACACTGGGAAATTTATGTTCTGGAAGTGCCGAGTCAAAGGCAGCTGGATGTGTGCAGAGGTGTCTAACTGAAAAATCTTTACAATCTAGCTGCCTTTGACGTCTAGGTATCCTACTACCAGGACTACTGAGCGGCTTCATACACATGCAGTCAGGGACATTTTACAGCTCCATCTTTTAGTCATGTTGTTCTGCGTTTGGATCAGGAAATTCAAACCATCGGGTGAAATATTCCACAGTTACCAACAGGAATTGATTACTCTCTGGGCCATTATGTGCATGCTTTGCATTTCATCACACCTTTTGACTGGAATCTTTCCAACAAGCTTCTAATTATCTGCTTTCAGATGATAACAAATATTGCAGCCCCCGATGAAGTTATTCCCTACATCTGCCCACATTACAAGCTGGCACACAACTTAATAAAGCCATTTAAACATTTTGAAGATTTCAGCTCGCTCACTTAAAACGGTTTTGATGATAGCTGGTTGGTGGAATGTAACAACTGCAATGGAGATGATTATCTTTTTTGTAGTGTGCTTTATCTTCCATGATGACAAAATCCTGTCCCATTTTTGTCGTTATGTGAAGATTTGATCGATGACGCCACCTTTATATTGTCTTTATCTTTTAAGCACAACGCTGTCATTTTGCTTGCAAGCAACCCAGCCAGCAAAAGTGTTCCTATCAATGAGAGGAATCTGCTCTGGCATTTTACAAACTGTGTAAACACTGATAGAGGGAGTGTAAGAATGAACAGTTTCAGTGGAAACAACAGAAGCCAAAATGCACGAAACGCTCCATCTGAAAAGCTAATGGCTGCCATAACTCACCGGCAGCTTAACACCTCCCTTAAGACCCTGAATCTGTTTATGTATGTGTGCGCGTCCCCGCATGTGTGTGAGAAATTGATTTATCCATTCTCGGACAATTTAAGCACTGTCCATTTTGGATGAACCCATTTAACAGTGTTCTGTGTTAACAAATCCTGCAGGATTCTTCAGCTACGGAGTTATTTAAATAGAGCGAGACAGAGGAAGAGAGTTCGATCTACAAGAAGGGGAAAAAGGCTTTCCTTTCAACATGTTACAGGGCTGAAGTTGTTGCGTTCAAACAAAAGTGTTGATGAAAAGCATGCATAATTTGAACTCACATATGAGGTCTTTGCCACCTGTCATGCAGTGCAGGAGAATATCGGGCTGTCACACTAGTGCATCGGCCTCGTGGGCTACTCCTGTGCCAATCCTGTGGAATAGCTTTCCTCCCCTGCAAAAATGTACCCTCAGGCAACAATAGACAGGCTTAGTTTGGGTGTGTGCGAGCGTGGCTGTGCATGTACATGTCCGTGTACATGTCTTTGTCCGTGTGCCTGCACGGATATTTGTGTGCAGCGCATGTGTCAAGGACAGCTGTTCCTTCTGTTTCTTAGTAGGGCCTCAGGCAAATCCCCATCCAGCCTGTCCAAACGCTCCTTTCTTCAGGGGACAGCGATAGATTGTCACCATTCTCCGCCCTTAATAAATCCTTCCCGATGGCGACCAACACAATCTGAAACCTCCCCAGCTCGAAATTTGTGTGCTTAATTTCCACGCTGGTAGGCCGGGACTTGCAGCTGGAAGTATTTTCTGCATCTCTCAGACATCAAGCTCTACATATACTGTATAGTTCATGGGTGAGTCTGTGGAGGTCACATAGAATCAAATCAGGACACAGAGAGGAGCCAGAATTGTCCCAAGCAGAACCAACTATCATAACAATAAATAGTGACCAGGGATCTCTTAACTCCATACAACCATGAGACAAAAGACAAAAATATAAGAACAGAGACAACCAAACCTGGGTGTCGGATTAGGGTTAGGTGAGTAGTGAGCAGTGGAAAATATTTAAATTAATTAAAACCAAAGATATGGCTTCATACTCAAACTGAAATTGACTCAGCTGTTATTATATTCACTAAACACCATCCCCGAGCAGCGATTGTCCATAACCATAACTTAGCAACAGGAACAAGGCACGGCTTTGCTTTGGATTTCTCCACAAGCTGAAGCAATGAGCAAGCAGTACTCAACATGTAACTCACTGTCTTTTTTTAGCCTTTACAACAGCAAAAGCACAAGAAAGGAAGTGACAACTGTGTTTATTGTGTACTGTGTTCATTACTTTTGGATGTCCCAAGTTAGTGACATAAAAGGTTTTTTATTTTCAAAAAACCTATTCAACCCTATTCAAAGCACAAAAAAATGTCTAGGCTGGAAATAGACATATGTTGCCCTTACAGTCAGAAATTTTAAGTCTGTGGGCTCTCTCCTGGATATTTGTTTTAAAATGTACTAATACATTTTCAAGCAATTTGAAATGCAAAATGTTTATTTATAGATCACATTAAAGCCTACATCCTGTACTGTTAATCCCACTCAAATTAGGTTATTGAGCCTGAAAAAGTTTTGTTAATTTAGTCATTTATTCAAGTTTAGCCATCCGATTAGCAAGCAGAGGATGAGAGTATGTGACGAACATAGAGATAAGATAGAGATCTTTTGCTGAGTTTGCTCAAAAATTGACAACACAAGACTTGGGAATTGAGAAATAATATAGTAATAAATGTATAGTGTATGAGACGTAAATGCAAATAACAGATTACCCGTAAGGACAAACAACAGCAATAGAACAATAATAAAATAGAATAACAATAAAAAAATAAGATAAATTAGTAAAACATGTGAACTAAGATAGAAAATAAAATAATGCACTGCTGCATTGAACAGTAATATTGGCAATGGTTTTGAAAAAAGTGATATTACACATGATATTGAAAAAGTAATACTGCACACGATACTGAAAAAGTAATACTGCATATGATATTGAAATTTAATATTGCACATGATGTTGAAAAAGTAATATTGCACATCATACTGATATTATTGTGTGTCCACTATTTCAGAAGGGGGAGGAGTTATGCATTTTGATGGCCACTGGTAGAAAGATGTAGACTGTTGGAGATGAGAGGCAGTGTTTATAACACTGAGTAGTTTCTTCAGTATCCTCCTCTCTGACACCTCCAGCGAAGACTCCAGTTCCACTCCCAGGACAAAACCAGCTTTCCTGATGAGCTTACAGACTCTGTTAGCCTTCACCCTGCGGCCCCAGCACACCACAGCGTAGAAAATGACGCCGGCCACCGCTGAGCGATGAAACATCTGCAGCACGGTTCTGCAGACGTTGAAAAATACGAGCCTCCTGAGAAAATACCAGCAGCTCTGACCTTTCTCGCACAGAGCCTCTGTGTTTTTAGTCCGGTCAGACAATGAAAACGCAGGCCTCTGAGTAGGGTTGCCACCTTCATTGTGGGCGAATAAGTGGCACCTTGGCAACCCAAGGGACATGAATCAATAAGGGGGTCTGGAGGTCCTCCCCTCATGAGATTTTGAATGTCAGAGCCCATCGAAATAATGCCAAACATATTTGTTAGTCTTCATCTGAAAAGTTGCTTCTCTTAAGTTAAAAGTGAAAACATAATTTGAGAATATGAATGAATAAAGACACACACGAGTAGCCAAACAGGGACATGTGAGAACAAAATTACAGTCTGATTTTAAAGGTACCCCTTTCTATCTATCTATTTATAAGTTTATTAGTTTCCATGACTATCAACTCATGACATTTTATCTGGGACATGAAGCATTAGTATTAGATTTGTAAGATAAAATATTCCTCTATTAGTCCCACCACAGTGGAGAAATTCACAGTGTTACAGCAGCAAGTGATCACAAAAGTAGAAAAAAACTCAGAAAAAAAGTAGTGTAAGAAGATATAAGAGATATAAGAAAATGTACAATTCAAACAAGAGGAGAAGTATAAAAAAGAGAAAAATGGGAACAATATATACAGGGAAATATAAAAAGTATTGCACATTAAGTGAAGTTGTTCTGAATAAATACATATAAATAAATATATTGTTCATTTTGCTCATGGATGTACATTATAGTGCAGTTAGCACTACACCTTGACTTTTGCTACCAAATGCATGTTTAAGACCTCTTCCACAGGAGTCATATTAATGTGAGTCAGTCGGAGGCTTTAAAAAGTCTGCTGGGGACGGACAAGGTTTCAACTAACTCACACAGCTAATGTTAGCTTAATTAGTTAGCTACGGCCGATGAAACCTTCGAGTCACAGTTCAGCCACATTTCAGCCGACAAAAATCGACCGGCGAGAAATGAGAAGTCTGCCTACGTCCAAAGACAGCCCAGAGAAATGTGGTTATTATTTCTTCTATTTCTACATGAATGAACTTTGCTGCTACTTTTGGGAAACTGGGGATTGATTGAGTCGGGTCATAGATGGAGTTTAGTTGTCATGGAGGTGAAAATTCCCATTTCTTTCTAAACCCCTTTAAGGAGTTCATTCTTGACCTTGGTTACAGTGGCTGAAAAATCGATCTAACCACAAGATCCATTTAGCCGCTGTTCTGGAGCTCTCAATCATCATTCGTGACCTGGACTAAATGTATTTTCATGACAACTGGGCAAACTCCATTAGCCGATGAAGATCATCTGAAAAACTTAAAGTATATATGATATGTTGCTATGATGCTTAATATGCAAGGCTGCTTAAAATGACTTACATATATGTTGATTCATGTTCATCTCTGGTTTATCTTACTGGCCCGAATATCTTTGTGAATAATTTTTTTCCCAGTCAAACTCCTGGCTAAGCATTTTAGGAGCATTTAGGGAAACTTTTCTTTCAGCTTACAGAGGTTTTTCAGCACACTCCCCCCTGAGGTTTACCTGCGGCTACCCTCGAACGCCCACACACACAGAAAAACACAGAATCTCATAAAGGAGTATTAGGAAAGACTTGATACCTACCCTCTCTCTGTGGATGTAAATACTGGAAATAAAAAAAATACACACACACATATTACATCTCTCTAGATGGCAGTTTTGCTTAAAGACTTGCACAGCATTTAGTCAAAGCAGGAACCAGCAGATCTCCTAATGATTGTTAATGCACGCACCTCCATATTTCAACCTTTCTCCAGAAGTTCGGTCAATATTTGTTTCTCCCGGCAAGTTCAGATTTGATATTTTATGTTGCTCTTTCCATCGTATGCTGCTATTATTTTAATATATACTATATAGACTTTTATTATATTGCCTTATGTCCTTGGCTATGGATGGCAGCAGTTCATTGTCATCAGTGTATTCTTGTGATCTATGTGTTAATATCTGACTGAAAACCATTACGAATAACAATAATAAAATTAAAGTTATTGATGCTACTGTTAAATTGTGGACACTGTTGAAAAAGTTCCAGAAAAATCAAAAACTGTCTAAAGTTTCAAACCGGCTGTTAAGTTTTCCATTCAAAGCCTGTTCAAAGTGGTAACAGACATTTTTATTGCCAAAAGAATATACTATTAAGGTTAGTTTAAATGTACCTTTATTCTGGGAGCTGACAGTAACTCTGCTCACAAAAGGATCATGTTCTTATTCACATTGCAAATGTCAGGCTTACATAAAAAGCCACTATGACTATTACTGTCAATTGGAAGATATTTGTAGAAAAAGACATTATTTAATGTTGCATTAACAATGAACTTTGGTGGCAGGTACTTTGGATTTGTTGGACAGAAATGCAAAAAAGTTCACACGTTTTTCAACTGAAGTTACAGTTTTACAGTAAGATGATTTCTAAACAGGGGTTATGCAAACTTTTTTTTAAATCACAAAATAAATAAGTTTATGTAGATTCAATTAGCATTTCAGATGTATGTCATTATATGATCCCTTTATGAATCAGTTTTATACATTCGTTAACATTTTACTATCTTAAATGTATGATATTTTATCCTATAAATGCTCTTGCTTTAGAGTATGGATCTATTAATATTTTATGATTATAACTTTCATTTCTTGTATGTAAAGCAGTTTGAAAACCGCATCACTGTTTGCATTGTGTCGTATAAATACATTTCCAACTTTCCTGTCAGCTGTGATAGGTCCAAGCTGCAGTGCATTAACAGAGGAAAATCCCTCAATTTCCCCTGAAATTACTGTGGCAGGTAACACTGCAGGAATGCCCCATATTGAGGGTATTTGCAGCAGTGATCACACATGACCTGTTGTGATTGGAGCCAAACTTAATAAGGGAAAGATTTTTTTTCCTTGCCCTGAGACAGGACCTCTGCAAGAACCTTTTGCTTGATTGGAACAGACCTTGGGCTTCAAAATGCCCCTTCAGAAAGCTGAGGCTGATGGTTATTCACTCTGAGGAGAAAAAAAGTCAATTCCAAAGAAAACACATCTCAGTGCAGCAGAGTGACCAGCTCAGTAGGCTTACACCACGCACAGAAAAAGGAGGAGAGACATAATCAGAAAAAAATCCTTATGACTTTAGGTTGATCAGGCAGAAAGCCGTATAAACCACCTTCTGCCTCAGTCTGGGAGTTGTCTTGTATCAGCGTGCTTGCCCTATAAACACAGGGCATACACTTTATAGCCTGCAGCTACACAAGAAAGGCTCATTTTCAGATTACACAATTTTCTTTACAGCAGAGTTCGGCCATGATCACAGAAATAGTTTCACACTCTGTGTTTATCTGCGCCCTGTGTTTATTTATTTTATTAGGCAGCATTATCAAATGGTACATGGTTGCTTTGTGTTTGGAAGGAACATTCGAGAAATGTGCCGTATCATCATCTTCTATTCTAGAGAGCTGTTTGTTTGTTAATTATATTGTAAGAGGCTTACACTGTATGGTGCTGCGTGTATTTTTACTGAAATTACATGCACTCACAGGGATGCAGAGCTCCCAGCTTCACCTGGTATGTGCTTAATTGTGTGCATGTCTGAAAATATTGCATATATGCTGTATGTATATGTGTTGTTTAAGTACAAATCTATAGACAATAATCAGTAATTCCCTTCTGTTTCATATATCTTTTGAGCATTGTTTGTATGTTGTGGATGATGCATTGTTTGCAAATTACACTTCAAAAGACTAAACGATTAATGTTCGTCTATTGATTTGTATTGTACAACGCATACACACACACACACACACACACTGTGCTGCATTTGCAAGGAGCTGATTTTTCTCTAACAGGAGACGTGCAAACATAAAACTGTTAGCTGCATGAAATTTAGCTCGGAGCCCACGGAGTAACCACATTTTCTTGGCTAATTGCAATACACCTTGGTGCACAAACACACACACACACACACACACACTGATGCTGAATATGAAGATGGATTGAATTGTGGATACGGAGAACTGGCAGCAGTTATGAAAGACTTAGCTACAGGCTGTTTGTATTAACATTAACAGTGAAGAAACATAAAAAGTAATATAAGCAGGTATATCGAGAAGCTCTCTCTGAGATTGCAGGGTTTAACATGGAGGCTCCGTGGGTTAAAGGTCATATGTCAACCACACTATAACATTAACTGTATGATCTCATGAATGTGCTTGGGTGAAGATCATCATATTATGACTTTGTTTATGAATGCGTGAGTGGAGGGTGGTATAGCACTGTTTCGCAATGCATCCTTGTTTTCCCTCCTATCAACACACAGCAAACACCAGACTTTGGAATATTATTACAGACATGAATATGATTAAATACAAACTCACTGTTTTCATAATCTGCACCATCACCGCTCATTCCTTAATATTCAGTCCTCGTAAGTCCTCGGGGAGAGCATTAGTAGCAGCAGATGTCTTGTGATTGTAATATCCAAGAATCTTTCAGAAATATCAGTGATCTTTGCCTCGCTGCCATGGTGAAGGCATCCCAGGCGCCTTCAATTTACAAAATGGCTCCTCTGACGATTTCAGCTCTTTCCAGTGCAGCAGTGAGGAGCAACGTTTAATTTACAAGAGTGATCTATTCTGCATTTGGTTCGCCCAAATAACAAAAACATAATAGTTTCTTATCTAGTCATGTAAATAGGTTTTTTATATGCTAAACTTTTAAAATATCAATATCTGAGATGTCTGCCTACACCCCAGCACAATGGAGATAAATGGACTTTCATTTGTGGCTCTCAAAAGTATTGAGATAACTCAGTAGCAACAAATCTTTCCAGAGACAATATTCTTCTGGTTTCCCCGCAGACTTCACTGGAACTACTTTCTAGCAAAGAAAGAGAGTTTTTTAAATGTAATTTCTGTGTTTTAAAAGGGAACGAACAAAAATCCATTCACTTCCATTAGGTTGGCGGCAGAGGAAGATATCTCCAAACAAGCAAATAAAACTGAAATGATCTGCTTTATACTATTGCCAAACAGAAAACTCTCAATTCCCTGAGATTATCTCCAGTGACAACATAAGTCTTCAGCTCTATGAAGTGTTTTTTTCTTTGGCTCATTTTGGATTCACCACCGTGACTTGGTTCAGCCTCGTCAGAATTGATTCCAGGTGCAGCAGGTAGCATAAAAAGGTTAGAAACCCATTGTACCCTACCTGCCCGGCACCAAACAGCAGGCTAATACAGTTAGTGACTAGCTGTTGAACGTAGTAAAGTGATTAAAAGCTAAAAAAACAGATATTTCCAGCAAGAGTTATTAAAAATATTCCCTTATTATCTCGACATGAACGAAATCTGGACAACGTTCAAAATGTTGCATGTGAACAGGGTTGGTTGGTGTGCTACAGGAAGCAAACCCTCCTGCCTGTAGGACAGATGAGCTAGTCGGCTATTTGGGTCGAAACAATATGCCATATATGATTAAACTCAACACATAAATGAAATAAATAATATAAAAGCAAAACAACATGGTCACGTTTTAACATTTTCACACAGCTAAGACTCTCTTATCTTTGCCAACAAGCTCTGAATTAAGATCATTTAAATTACGGCCAAATTGCTCTGCTCTCGTGAGTCTAAGAAAATAATAGCGTGTGTTTTCATTCTGTGAGCCAGTGCCACGCATGCACAGGCGTTGTTCAGCTGGTGTATGTGTATGTCTTTTTAAATCCGTATGATGACAGCCACAACCTTGTACAATTAATTCTCTAATTATCTTAAATCTAGGGGTCTACTGTTTGTAAATAGCAGATGGTTTGTCTCTTTATGAACTTATATTTGCTTGCCTCTTTTGCTCTTTTAATCATCTCATCTTGTCGGTTCTTATATAATCTGTCCCTTTCATCACTTGTAGAAGCTGAGACTTAATGACATGATTTTTTTTTTATGTTTCATCTTACGGAGGAACTTTGCTTGTTGTTTTTCTCAGATTAAAGCTGCACTCCCATTCACCACCACCCTAACCTACACCCCCTCACAATTGGTAATCCGAATATTAGCGGCATCGCTCAGGATAGTAGGCTTAACTGGGTAAATTGATGCTTTATATCTGCCCTGCATGTGCATTATGTGATAATGTACATTTGCATTGTTCCCTAATGACTCGACATTAGCAGCAGTTCAAAGGGGCTTCATAAAATGCAGTCATTACCTGAATTCATCATCAGTCATATGATAATTTCATTTTCCAGCGGAGAACACCAAAGTTTTTTTCTCAGGCTCCACTGCACATGGACGGGTGGGTTGAGCAGCTGCACAGATAGTTACTGCAGCTCGGCCTTAAAGACCCCCAATAATTTCATTCCTATTCCATTTTTTCTATACTGGCTGGGACTTCTTTTGACATATCTGACACTTAAAAGCATCGCATTTGCATATCCGCTCACAAGGTAGAGCTTACATCTCTCTGTGTGCCAGACAATTTACACAAATTCAAGGTTTTATTAGATTCATATCCCGCTACTCAGCCTCACATGTGGTACTGCACACGCTCCAGTTCACAAACTGCTACGACGGCTGCTCTGAGGGTGGGCAGCAGCTACTGTGGCTAGTCTGTGGGCAAAAGAAAACCAAAATGGCATGTGAGGAAAGACCATTGTTTTGAATAAAACTGAGCCAAACCTATAGATATAATGTGCAATTTTTCCCTCTTTTTTTCTAGGTGATTGTAATTAAATACTAATTGTATTAAATCATTTTTTTCCTGTTTATAGACTTCATGAATTTCCTGTCATACCAAGCTGTTAATTTTATGTTACAGTGAATAGTCTGATCTGATTCACAGGGTGGATTTCTGCCAAGGCTACAACAGAAGATATTGAGGCGGTCATAAAACATAATATGATAATACCAATAATACCATGTGGAAGTCACAAATATATTAACTTTACCAAGAATAATCTTTTAAGAAAAGCTGGAGAGGCAGTATTAAATATTTGTTGTTCTGACCTGCTGCCGACCTGAGATCATTTACAGCTCTCTACATTATCTAGATGTGATTCTGTGCATGTACAGTATGTACGTATGTGAGAGAGAAAAGAGAAAAACAGGAAGAGCATGTATGTGCAGATAGTACACTGTTCATGCAATAAATGTCGAGGCAAGGATATATGGACTAGTTTTCTGAGGGTAATGGGAGGAGGGGCAGCTGGAGGAAGAGATGCCCAGGATGTAGCATCTCATCTGGGATGAAAAACAGCTCGCTCTGGGACTTGTGAACCCACAGCATCACTCACCTTCCACTCTTCTGAACAAGGATCGCACTGTGTGTGGGGAATTAAAAACTGCTCTCAGAGTGTGCGTTTGTGTGTTTCCTCAGAGGCTACAGTTCAGCCCGCTCTACGCAGGCATGAGTAGTGTAATAATTAAGAGAGGCCTGGGCCTCCAGACCCGGTCAGTGTGTCTATTATTGGTTCAAGCTGTGAGTTATGTCTGTGCCCAGTGGACTAGAATAAGCACTGATTTAATCGGCTGGGAGACGATTAATCATTTCTCCTTTTTTGTGAATCACTAATTCACACTGATGTTTGCAAAATTAGGATTTAAGACTTCAGGAGTCTACCTTTAAGATTTTACGTGCACCATGAATTGTTTCCCGTCTTCTGTCTTTGATGTTTGCTTCAAAGTGCTGTTGGTGAACAGTTTTGAATTAAACCATCTTCTTTTAAATTCCTTTGTATTACTTCCTATATAAAGATGTGAAGGAAATCACCTGTTTTGTGTCCTCTTTAACAATTCATCTTTTTTCATGTAATTCTTCTGCTGCAAAATGCTTGGTTTTCTAACAGCACTGTGTTATGTCTCAATTCCTGCAACATTTAGAGCTTTTCTGTTCTCTCTAATGCTATAATTGTCCTTACAACAGGTTGATGAACATGACTGTTTCTTAACTGATATGATACCCCTGAGGTGGTGCTATAATGTTCATTCATTACATTATTATGCCTTGCAGCAAACGTAATTTTCATTTAGATTATTCTACTGCACTTTTCTATATCTCAGTTTTCAATAAAACCGCCTCCAGCTTGTTCAAAACTTGGCTGCCAAACTGTTTGCTAAAATCTCTCCAGTTTAGGCTCATTACACGTTCCGGTTCGTTTTGGAATCAGTTTTAAAATTTGACAAAAACACACTCAACTCAAGGTCCACTCTCCAGCCTTTTTCCAAAGCTTTCAATTTCATCCTGTGTTTTCAGCAGATGGAGTTGAGTCAGTTGTCATGGCATTGTCACACAAGCCATCTCCATGACAACTGAGCAAACTGTGTATGTAGATGTGACATGCTGTTAAAAAGTTCTGCAAAAAGTTAGAAAGTGGACCATTAACTAAGGTTGTTATTATATTTTGGACAAGAATAAACATTTGCTTTTGTGTCACTAAAAGGAACCACATGGCAAAGCACCGCGCAGTGTTGTCACTAAGTAATATTCTGAACACGTCCTTCAGTCTTTAAACTTTAGGTCTTTCGGGGGTATAGCATGGTGAACAAATCTGTAAATTATACACGGTTTTATTAACCATTTTACTGGCATTAACCTCTGTAACTGTCCATACATTTACTATAGCCAAACAGTATCTCTTCTTCTATGCTGCATTATTTTGCTGTGCAGCTGTAAAAAATGTATAAGTATGAACAATGCATTTTTCCACAATGAGAGGTCCGTCCCTCCACCTCTCTCCAACTGGCTTGACATCCGGAAGCCTCCGACTTTGTGCGTCAAAGCTCAATCAGATTGAACTCTGCGTGAAGAGAAAGAGGCGGGTCAATCTGTGAGCGTGTCTCACCTTGTTTCACATAGAAATGAATGAGAAGTGAAATCCAATCCGACTGCCCCATTAGAGAAGATCTAATCAGCCAAAAAAAAAAAATATATATGAAATCATCTTTGCAGGATGACCATGGGTGTGCAGGCCCTTTAAATCTTGTTTAATACCTCTGACTGTATATCTTACTCAATGCTTATTGCCTGCCTCACCTCCTCTGTGTGATATTCTTTATGAGCCTTTTTATCATATGCCTTTGTTTTAACACTTCTATTAATGAATCATCCTGTAAGCTTTACGATGTTGTTATTAATCTTCACTTTTACAAATAATGGGAATTTATGATATATGTTAATACAGCCAGTTTGATCACTTGGAAACTATATTTATTATTAAGATATTCATTTAAGAAAGAACCAGCAAAAGTAAGTTATCAAATAGTGCCACATTCAACTGCACTTACATGAAAGTCACTACCATATTGAAACTGAAATTGTTCCACATTATTTAAATGTAAAAGCAAAAAGGTAAATGATTTCTTTTGCTCTCATTTTATTCTATCAACTGTGTATCATCTTGCTCGACCCTGAAAAAAAAATCAAGCTATCTTTTGTCATGTGCACAACAATTACACAACAGCATCCACTGGCAATGAAGTTCTTAACTCTGACTTTCTTCAACAATGCTAAAAAAATATGTATAAAGAAGAAGTAGTTAAAGTTAAAGTAGAACCTCACATGTAAAATATAAAATAGTGCAAAAAGTGTAACAATATAATAATAGAATATACTATATATAGTATAAATAGAAATGTAAAACTATGGAAGGGAAGTTGCAGAAAAATATATAAAAAAAGGAAATAAACAGGAAGTAAGAAGTAAATTATAGCTAAATGGGGTGAAGGGACAACAGTAATGAGCTTCTGAGTTCAGCAGTCTGATAGCCTGTAAGATGAAACTATCCCTCGTGCAGAACCGGATGCTGCGTTAATGTCTGTGGCTGAGGTGGTCGTGGTCTTCGTTCATCCTACACAGGTCCTCCATGGATGGCAGCTCCGTCCTGATGATGTCACCCTCTGTGGAGCCTCAAGGTCGAGGGCGGTGCAGCTGCCATACCAGGCGGTGATGCAACCAGTCAGGATAATTTCTACGCCGCTCCTGTAGACGTTGCAGAGTATCCCGGAGTTCAGGTCAGGTCCTCGTCGATGTGAACCGAGAGGAACCTGAAGATGCTGACTCTTTTCATCACAGTCCCATTCGGCTTAGAGGGAGAATCTTTAGAGACAAGAGAGGAGAGTCACTAAAACTGTTTTTCATTTGAATAGATTTCATTTCAAGTCCTTCTGAATTGGTTAGCGATGAAAAGATTCATTTTATGGACCTTTGCTTGAGCAAAGTGGGTTAAAACATTGATCCACACAGTAGGGGACAAAATGTATTAGACAAAAGAAATAGCTTCGAAGCAAATAGCGAGCACAAATTAAACTTACTAAAATTGAAAAAAGAAACGTCAAAGGGAGCAGACAAATAAGACAAGCTGCTGTTATCCAAGTTGCGGTACAGGTCCACTCGCAAAAACACACACATGCACACACATTGTGTCAGCAAAGGATCATTTTCTCCCTTTTGCACAGCATGTGAGATGACAAATTTTGCACTATATATCGCATTACATATCTGATAGCGTTTTTAATGGGCAAATGTTGAATTTCAGCTCCCATACTCTGACTTTTTCCTCCTCTATGCGTGCATGTGCATGTACGCGTGTCAGTGTGTGTGTGTGTGTATGTGTGCATCTGTGTGACACGCCAGTAAAACACAATCTCATTTCCTGCTCATCTCCGGGCCACATGTCAAGGCCACGATGTGTTGGATGCCAGTTCACAGCACCCAATCAATCCTTCTTTTGAGCATGTGTAGTAAACTCTTTACATGCATGATCAAACATTTGCACACCAATCATTTAAATGCATGCACACACACACATACACACACCTAAACACAGTCAGAGAGTGAATATTCAACTAAAAAAAGCCAACCACCAAGAAAAATTGAAGTTTGATGCCTAGTTTGTGGCACATCAGATGAAAAAAAGACCTAACTGTGTGTATATATGGGTTTCATTATGTGTGTGTGTGTATGTGTGTCTGCTATTGTCAAATTAGAAAATGAGAACAGCCTCAAACCCTCACATGATCCCTTTCTCATTATTTCTTATTTCTTCACTCTCCTTTTTTTCTCTCTTCTTATTCCTCCATCGTCCCTTCTCTTTCCCTCCAAGGCTAAACTCAAGCTACCTCAGAATCCTCCTTCAACACAAGGCCGTATGAGATTAACTCTGTGTGTGTGTGTGTGTGTGTCTGGCGTGTGTCAGTGTGTGCAATTTACCATAAATTCTTGCCTCTCTCTCTTCCCTCTCTCAGTTTTCATCACACAGACACACAAACAGATAGATATGTGATGTTATTTGAATGTACTCTGTACTGACAAAAAGGGCTGTTATCTGAATTGTGGTGAAAATGATAAAAACAAGTTGGGGGGGGCCTGAATGATTCATTTTTGTCTCCTGTAATTGTTTTGTTGTTTTTTTTTTGTTATTGGCACGACTCCTTGCTCCCATGTTCTTGACTGCCACTATTAAACAGTTCTGAATTGTTTCTACTGAATGCTTGTCTTAACTCATAACACGGAGTCACAGAGGGAGATGAATTATGGGCATACGGAGCAGCTGAGGCATCGCACAAAGAAAAGAAATCAAGGGGACCACCCTTTTTTATGGCTGGCTTATTTATTGGTAAAAGCTTTTTATAGTCATAGTAATAGTCAATAGTGGAAGATAAAACATGCTAAAACATCTGCAGTGCCATTCCAGTGGCTTCTACCTGCCTCTAAATTGTTTTTATTACAGAGGTGTAGTATTTTTACTTTTAATCTGAGTCATATAATAAGACTATTTTATTCACAGACCAGCTTCAGTATAGACGATATGAATTAGCCTTAACTAATGTGTTGGATAGTACAAGGACCAAAAATACAACAAAAATAATAATAATTTAAAAAATAAGTCGTTAATGCTGAATATGGCACCAAGTAGCACGTTTACTTACCTGTTTTTAAGTTAATCAGAAGTATAATGGACGGCTTACCTGGTTACAGACCAATCAGAGTTGTGAAGGTGGGATTATAAATAGAGAGAAAAATGGCTCTAAGAAAAGTGACAAGTGTGGATGAGATCCACACAAATATAATGAATTTAGAGAAATAACAACTCTTAAATAATTAATTGCGAATTTCATTTGCGAAAGTTGAAGTAAAACCATGATAAAACCATTTTTACAACAGTCATTCATAGGTTGAAAGCAAAAATACAAAAACACAAATACTTCTGCCATTAAAGACTGCATGTAAGTTGTTTTGCTGTCCACTATGACCACCATCCACCGTGATGTGGGAACACTTGAGGACACTGACCAAGACAGACAGACAGACTGGGGTTCAAAGAGAAAAGTGAAAAAAAGAGGATCATAATGTATAAATGTTAAATGAGCAGCTGATAACCCAGAATGAGGGAAAAGCGAGAGGGGAGGTTACATGAAAGAGACAGAGGAGGTGAAGAAAGGACAGCAAACACAGACCTCAAGTGATATAATGAGACCTGAGAAGTCTTGAGCCAATACATCTCACACAGTGTTAAAGATTCACAAGGACACATTTGTTGATGGTAAAGTTTGAGTTTCTGTGTTCATATTTGTTCCTGCCCATAGATGAAGAAACTTTTCAGTCCACTAAAGGTAGCTGTTTTAGATAGTTGGGTTAGTACTGTCTTATTTTTTAACACAAAAAAAAACATGCCATCAGGCCACTTGATTCACAATGATGCTTTGCGCTTACGTATTTTAGCTGTAGCATGAAAAGATTTGCCGATTAGAACAAAACGAAATACCGCTAAAGATGAGGGGAATGTCATTCGTTTCATAGTGAACAATTTTAGTTTAGGGGCCACCAAAGTGAACAGTCATTCCTGAAGAGCACATAAATATCTGAACCAAATTCCTTGGCGGTCAATCTAACAGCTGTTTTACCTGAAACAAATGCGAAGCTCATGGCGGCTCTGACAAACACAGGAGATCACCAGAGGCTGTGATACTCATCGTCTGCAGACCATGAATGTCTCAGATAAGAGTGGTGGCTGTAGAAGAAAACTCAGGAGAATCACAAAAGATTCTTCCTCTTGGGACCATTGATATTTGTGCAGCGTTTCTCTGACATCGCCATCCCGCGAGCAGCTAGAGCGGCTAAAAAGTGAGCAAGCAGCTGACTGATGTGTGACTGGCTAACTGATGAAGTGACTGACATCAAAGTGACTGGCTCCTCAACTACACCGAGTGACTGACTGACGGACTGACTGACATCGAGCTGAATGGCCAACTAATGCACTGTGTGGGAAGGCACTTGTCCATACTTGTGTGTGAATTCATATAACGCCCTCAGCAACAACTGGCTCTTGATAAATAATGCACGGTGTTTTCATGTTAGTGTCACTCTCAGGCTTTGCCCACGCACCAGCTGAAGATAATTGAGCTACATCGCGTACACAGAGTGCACCTATGCCTCTTATGAGTGTCGGCGCGCACAGACTTCATTAAATCACAGCTCAAACACACAACTTCTGTCTTCATTAAGGTTTATTATCTCCCCTTGACAAACACAAGCATACACAAACCCACCCACAGTGATTAGTGTGGTTATCATCCTACCCATTAATGTGAAGGTATGATGTACAAACTAGCAATCTTTGAATGGAAAGCAATATTCGGACATTCATCCAATTAAAATGATACTCCCAGTAAGAAATAACCATGTTAACCACATTTTCTAATTAGCTTAACTCAAATAAGTCATAGCTTTGAATTATAGATGTGGAGGATTCAATCTCATTATTGAAGGGCACTTTAGACCAGTATATGCCTTTATCAAACTATGACTCATAGAGTTTATTTTAGTATTTTGCGTCACATACAGCAATCCAGCTGCTTGATGATGCATGAACTATTACTTTCCATGAATCAAATCTCATATACAGGCGTAGAAAGGACAAAGGGAAATTTGCACAAAGTGGTGGCAGGACGGACAGACTGCTGTCATCCATGTCCATGCAGTCAGTGACAGCGAGTTTCCACTGGCCCTGTTTGAGATCCCAGATGGAGGGCTTTGTCCAAGCTTACATGTGTATTTGGAGCCAGACTTTATATAGTAAATGGATGAAGAAGGTTATTGGGCCAGAATGAAACGCACAACTGGAGGAAAAAAGAGTTAGTTGTACACCTGCACAATGCTGTACCATTATCTTTCTAATCAGCTTGTTTTAAATTTCTGATCGGGCTTATCTTTGAGCTTCTGTTGGATGTTAGAGATGGAAAATTTCCAGTGTTTCCAATCTGCGAGCGTTCACATCACTCGACATCTGACGACGGTTGCATGAATACAGAATTAGTCGTGTGATGGTTGAAAATAATATTCAATAACAATATCGCACTACATCCATGGGGGTTTCACTTACCTTGAACAGTGGACTTTAGATGATATTTTTGTGACTTTTGATGCACCCAGTCAGTTGTATCATGGCTTTCATAAAGGTTTGATCAGCTGCAACTCCCACATGGAAGTACACCATACACCTGCTTTTAAATGACAGAAATCTCAAAGCAAAATTAATTCATTTCATTGCAATCACTGCCATCAGCAAATCTGCTCAGGTGAACTCATGTTGAGTAGCTTACCAACAGCAAACTGTCTTGACTGTGATGACTTTTGAGGGAACACAAAGGCAGAGAGTTTATAATAGAGGACGCCACCCTGTAGCTGTGTAGCACCACCAACCATTTTCATATAACGCTCTCTGCCATGATATATGGTGCTCCACAAAGGGTTTGCAGTTGATGGATCAACTACGTCTCTTTAATTATGTCTCTGTACCATTGTCAGGAGCTATTGTGATTGGCTAGCATATCATCAGTAGCTCACTGGCTGAAGAAGTTTGCCTACTGTCCCTATGAGGAGTCCCTACGTCGACAAACTTCATGATGAAATGCTGCTGAACCCAGTCTCAGTCCAGTTTTTACTGATGCTATTTTTGAGGTTGCAGTTTGTGGTGTTGCTGCACTAGATTGCATTATACTAAAAAGTATTTCGCATTTCTAATATAGTATGGAGAGCACATTTTGTCTGTTCTCCTTCAATAAACGTTTTCATAGTGATAGTGTGCATAAATGTGCATCTTCTTGGCTTAAAAATATTCAAATTGAATACAGCCCGGTCTTTGCATATTCATACAAATGAAAAGCTAAAAGCTAATAATAAAAAAATGTTTAAAGTGGATTAGTCGTGGTGGTCTCAAGAAAAACTGGTTTAAAAAAAAGGTTCAGTTGAGTGGATATCTGTGAAAAGTAGAATTTTTTGGCCTTAGCTTCTTTAAATTTAACACTTTGTCTTAAATGTTGTGTTTAGATGAGAAATTGATTAATCCATCAGGTTTATCCAGTCCAAACGAGTAAGAAATCTCGATCCAGCAGTGCCTGAAAGCCATTTTTCAGTTAAATGAAGTGGCAACTGCAATTTTTTTTTTCATCTCTGTGGAAATATTTAAAAAAAACACTCAATTTCAACTTTGAATGTTGGCTGCAGATCCACAAACACCTGATTTTAAGCCACACGCTCTTTATAAAACCAATGAACTGATTTATTGAAAAATACCTGTGTCCCTTGAGTGGTAAAATATTTTAATCTGTGCAGCTGGAGTGTTTCCTCACTTGGATACTGACGAATGTTGATCTGATTGTCGAGTTACACTTGTTTGGTTGACAATAGCATTAAAGTAAATAACATACAGTTTACACATTTAAAGTATTTTTATGTTGACAATAAATGTGTCCATTTTTCATGTAATGTTAAAGGAGTTTCTCTTGGTGAACAACTTATCAGCAAATTCTTCAGCTTCCCTCAGCTGTCTGAACATTTTTAGCATCTGTCAGCTCACTGGACGAGAATTTTGATTTTCTGGCCCTGTTTTTATTCACTCTCATGGATTTCGTCAGCCCAGTTTCCAGACACAGCAGTCACCTGTTTTCTCCTCCAAAAAAATATTTAAATAAAACTAAACCTTGCAACCGGTCAGCAACAAAATCTAAACAGACGGAATTGAAGTTAGCAACGAGCTGGTGAACATAATGGAGCATGTAGCAGTTAAAGAGCCAGATATTTCCTTCAGGAGTTGGTGGAGACAAACGTAAGGCAAAAACAAGAGTGGATATTGGACTTAATTTGCCAGGTGGCTAGAAACACGACTCCAGATGAATGCTAATGTGACTCCTGAATGTGCAAACAGTCCGCTGGTTGCTGAAACTTTATAAGGTGCTTATTCTGCATGTCCATGCTGTGGTTACAGCTTGTTCCCTCAAGTGGCCAAAATTACTGCAGTCCAAGTTAAAGTAATCCAGTTAGTTGACAACAACTGCTCTGTAGGTGGACTCAAACCATGACTACAAAATAAGCATGACACAAGACGCACCACCACCTCGTTTGAGGTCCCAAGGCTGCGACATCTGAAAGTTACGGGGTCTTTTAAAACTCTCAAAGGTACAAACTCCACATATGAGTGACGCAAGTAATGTACCATTAACCTTCACATTATTTGTAATTGGGTTTTGAGCACTGGTGAGGATTACGCATCGGTGTGTGCACATGTGTGTGTGTGCTTGAAAGACAGAGAGAGAGACCGAAGGAGAGAAAGCAAGCAGGAGTGCAAGCTTTTTACTCAGCTGAATGATGAAAGAGAATGTAACAGAGCTGTTTGAGAGGTGTTCATATCTATCTATCTATCTATCTATCTATCTATCTATCTATCTATCTATCTATCTATCTATCTATCTATCTGTCTATCTGTCTACAGTACCTTCAGCTAGAGATGGTGCTGGACACTAAAGTGGGGATAACGGGCAGTTTTTTAGAAAACTGTATGGTAACTGCCTCTTATCTTGCAGAGTCAGAGGCCTGGGAAATTGGAAGTGATTCATAAAATTACTGTGGCAGCGAGTGCCATCACAGGCTGAGATTATCATCATCCAATGCTCAGCTCTGTGTAAGTGTGTATGTTTGTGTGTAAGTGTGCATCTGTGTGTGGGCTCTATTAGAAGTTACAGTCAATAAAATCTTCCATCTTGGCGACTGTGTTTCATATGTAAAATAACGTGCGAGAACAACTGCCAACATATGCAAATCCGATGCTCGTACGCCGTCTCAATATGAGGTTCATTGACTTTCCCATTATTTCACTTTGAGTTTGGCTAGAATGGAAACCAGATTCTAAATAATTACAAGGTTTAACATCTCTTTGTACGTAACGATTGTTGAGACTAAAGTTGCATCGCCCCGGAGTGCTGATAAGATACTGCAGCACAAAATTAGTAGTTGTGGCCTCTAAAACCAAAACAACAAGCTAAAATATGTCAAAATGCTATGCAGAGCTGAGGGAAACTGTAGGGTCAAGTGACACTTCGCTGTAGTTTTATCACTACAGGGAACAACTTTCACATTACACATAACAATTTGAGTATTTTTAGTATAAAAATATTGAATAGTGCAACTTTAAAATTCATATACTTACACACACATTTCTTACTCTCCAGTTACTGTTGTTTTTTTAGTCAGATGCACATGTTGTAAGATAGTATATTGTAAGATTTGTTGTAATCTTGTGTATACAGTGTATATAAAGTGAAATGCATTGTCTGCTATTAAATGTTGCATCTCTGTTATCCTCGTGCACCTGTGAGGTGTTTAATTAGTCTGCACCAAAGTCACCAAGAATTAATTTGGATTCTGGTACTGTACATATGTGTTTGGTTTGAGATCTAAGTCGCATTGACAGCAAACAAAGAAGAACTCAGAGATGCTGGAGATGAAGAGTCATTTTCGGCGCTTCTCTGTTTGTGTGTGATAAAATTAGAGTCCCAAATGTGATAAATGAAGCCATTTCTGTACGCTAATGATGGCAAATGGCTGACACAAATGCTATGAGAGAGAGAAAGAGTGAGAGAGAGAGAGACTCACCTCTGAGAGTGAGACTTCCTCCTCCTTGTCTCCACAACTGAGATTCACTCCAGCTTTTCCCTTTCATCCAAATCAAACCCCTCATCCTCCCACAAGTTCTTTTCAAACAAAGACCCAGACCAGAGAGAGACAGCCAGCAAAAGCTCCTCTCCATAAATTGCCATCAATTTATTCTTTGTTCTTACTTATCTGTTAGACTTCCACAACTCCGAGAAAACTTTCATCTCTTTCACAGCGACGTCTCTGTTCCTTTCCCCTTCCCCACCCTACAATTACGGAGTGATAAACCACACTTACTCATTCCTCTATTTGACCTGAAAGCAAATCAGTTTCTATTCACTTGAGGACCAGTTAAAACAGAGAGTGTGTGAGCCTGTGTGTGTGTGATGAAATGGAATAGGACGTGTCAACAGCAGGTTTTTGCTTGTGTGCTGCCACCTCATCTCACGCATGATTAGGAGAGCAATAACACGACTGTCTGAGCAGGTTACAAAAATGCGAGCTCCCTCTCTCCGTGTGCGTCAAAGTGTGTGTGTGCGTGCATGCTTTTATGTGTGTGACAGCCTAGAAAATGTTTATTGAACCACTAACTGTCACATTACAACCAGAGCCTTTCTGTCTGGTCTCCACCTGTGCCGTCTCAGTCTTTAAGTGTCCTCTTTTTCATGTACCTGCTGCATTACAAATCTCCGGCCTCTCACCCTCTCTGACCTTCACCCAACCTCTCTGATTGCTTCTTTCACTAACATATTTACCCTCTTTACCACTTCTATCTCGTGTGGCCTCTCTCAAGTGTCTTTGTCCGCTCTAAAAAAAAAAAGGTTGATTGCAGAGATGTCCACTGGTTGGATCAGTAAGCAAACATCACACACACACTGGTACGCCCACTTGACAGATGCTAATGGTCTTCCCTCTGCCTGCTTTTTCTTTAAATTGCAGCCCCCTCTCTCTCTCCCCCTCTCTCTCACCACTCATTTCAGTCTGGCTGCTTTTCATTCTTTCATTCACTTCCTGACTGTGCTCAGCCTGCCACTTCCCCATTGTGCTCCTGACTGTAAAAGCTATGAGGTACTGTGATGAAAAAGAAAAGGAAATTGAGGGAGCAGAGAGCTTTCACAGTGAGCTCAAGCATCCACATGCAGGTGTGTGTGTGTGTGTGTAAAGGGAAAGAGGGGAGGGCTTCTCTAAAAATAAGATCTCATCTCAAATTGTGGAGTACAGCGCCCCTCTGTGGTGGTTATTTAGGTATTTAGTTTGGATTATAGTGAAAGTAAGGATTATTCTACAATTTAAAGGGCGCTGTTAGGTTAGGTGCACGGTGAAGTGGAGTTGGACCCAGATGCAGACGAGGCAGGAGGCAGATAGACGTTTAACTCTTTATTGACGGCAAACACGGGAACACAGGAACACAGGGACGAGGCAGGAACGCAGCAACACGGGTAGCACAGGGAAGCACAAGTTAGCACTAGAAGCACGAGGAAGCACAAGAAAGCACGAGAAGCACGAGAAGCATGACACAGGTAGGAACAAACGACACGACCCAGAACAAAGGAGAAGGACTGACTTAAATACACAGGAGGAAAGGGAAGTGGAAACAGGTGAGGAGACTAATGGGGACAGGTGAAACCAATTAGGGGCGGAGCAGGCAATCAAAAAAGGAGGGAAACATGAAGGACAGGAAGTGAAGTGCTAAACCAGTGTGGAAAGACGAGACTACAAAATAAAACAGGAAATACACAACAGGTAACATACATACACATAACAGTACCCCCCCCTCAAGGGATGGCTTCCAGACATCCCCCAGAAAGTCCAACAAGGCTAAGCAGGGAGGATGGAGGGCGTGCGGAGGAGGGATTCGGGATGGGCGGAGGGGGTCTGGAGGAGGGATTGGGCCCTCGGCCAAGGTGGACGGCGAAGGCGTGGATGCGCATGGCGAAGCCAGGAGCCCTCTGGTGGCGGTCAACGAGGCAGAGGCGAAGATGAAGGCTGGAACCCTCGGGAGGCCGGCCGACGGCGGAAGCAGAACCCTTTGGGAGGCCGACGGCGCGAAGGCGGCGAGAACCCTCTGGTGGCCGACGGCGGCTAAGGTGAAGACCCTGGTCTGGCTGTCGGCGGATGCAGAACCCTTCGGGAGGCCGGACGGCGGCAGGCGAAGACTGGGACCCTCCGGGTGGCTGACGGGCGGTGCGAAGACCTCGGCAGTGAACCCGGGCGGCCGACGGCGGAGGCAGAACCGCTTCGGGAGGCCGACTGCGGTGAAGGCGAAGCCCGGAACCTCTCAGCGGTGGCCGGGCGTGAAACTGGCTGGTGGCGGCGAAGACGGCCTCTACGGCGAAGGCGGACCCTCGCCTCTGGCGGCGGCGGCGAAGACCCTCTAGCGGCGGCCGACGGCGGCGAAGCGGAACCGGCGGCGGCGTGACGGACCGAAGCGGTCGACGACGGCGTGGCGTAAGACGGAGACCTCTTAGCGGCCGGGACGGCGGCAAGCGGAACCTTGGAGGAATAAGGCGGGACGGCGGTGGTGAAGGCGAAGACGAAGGTCGGAACCTTCCGCCGGCCAACGGCGGAGGGGGGAACCCTTTGGGAGGCCGACGGCGGAGACAGAACCCTTCGGGAGGCCGACGGCGGTGAAGGCGAAGACGGCATTTAAAGACCCTCCGGAAGCCGACGGCAGAGGCAAAGGCGTGAGACCCTCCAGAGGCCAGACGGCGGTGGCGAAGAAAACGGGGGCGGAGCCCAGGGAGACCGGACGGCGGAGGCAAAGGCATAGACCCTCCGGAGGCCGGACGGCGGAGGCTGAACCCTTCGCCAGGCGGCGGCGACAGCGAACCTCCTCTGCCGGCCGGCAACGGCGAATCAGTTCAGGAGAGGTGTCGGCGGGGAAGGCCGGACGGAAAGGGCTCCGTCTCGGGGCCTGGGGCACTGGGAGGCCCGAGAGGGGCTCAGTCTCGAGGGCACTGGGGACGCTCACTGGGATGCTCGAGCTCAGTCTCTGGGGCACTGGGACACTCACTGGAGGGGGCACTGGGACGCACTGGGAGCTCGAGCACTGGGGCACGCTCACAGGGGAGGGCACTCGAGGCACTGGGGACGCCCTTTCGAGCTCAGTCTCGAGGGCACTGGGAGGGGCACTGGGACGCTCAGAGCTCAGTCTCTGGGGCACTGGGAGCACTGGGGCACTGGGAGGCTCGAGCTCAGCCTGGGGCACTCAGCTGGGGACTCAAGCGGCGGCGGCTGGACTGCCGGGCTGCACCTAGCGGCTGCGGACTGGCGGCTGGAGGCCCAGAAGCTGGGCCGCAGGCTGAAGGCTAGGATGGGCGGCAGGCCGGACTGCAGACTGCGGACTTGACGGCTGGGCTGCCGGTGGCGGTCCAGACTCAGAAGCTGGGCTGCAGGCTGAGGCTGAAGGCTCGGAGGCTGAAGGCTCGGAGGCTGAAGGCTCTGGAGCTGAAGGACTCGGGAGCCTGAAAAGGCTGAGGCCAGGCTGAAGGCTCGGGAGCGGGGCCGCAGGTTGAAGGCTCGGGAGGCTGGGCCGCAGGTTGAAGGCTCGAGGGAGGCTGAATCGGAGTTGAGGCTCGGGAGCTGAAGACTCGGGAAGCTGGAGCTGGGCAGGCAGGCTGGAAACCCGCTGGCTTGGAGGCAGGCTGGAAACCCGCTGGCTTGGAGGCAGGCTGGAAACCCCGCTGGCTTGGAGGCAGGCTGGGGTGCAGGCTGTAGGCTAGCAGGCCAAGGCTGCGGCTGTGGCTGGAGCTGACGCTGCGGCTTAGCAGGCTGGAGGTGAGGCTTTGGCTTGGGGGTTGCCGGCTCTAGAGACTGTGGCAAATGAAACAACTGGAGCTTGGCTGGTAGAGTGTCCAGAGCAGTCAGCAGTTCCTCGAAACAAGCCCGGCACTCTTCTCAATAGCCATGAGTCGCGAGCCAAGTGATCAATGACCACCTCCAAACCTATCCGCCGGTCCACGTGGTCCAGACCCGGGTACATGAGGACAAAGTTCTTGATCACCTGAAATGATCTCTCCCCATGTTCCCGGGCTCCTACGGTGTCCGCTGGGTCCATGTCTGGTCGTGTCGTTCTGTTAGGTTAGGTGCACGGTGAAGTGGAGTTGGACCCAGATGCAGACGAGGCAGGAGGCAGATAGACGTTTGAACTCTTTATTGACGGCAAACACGGGAACACAGGAACACAGGGACGAGGCAGGAACGCAGCAACACGGGTAGCACAGGGAAGCACAAGTTAGCACTAGAAGCACGAGGAAGCACAAGAAAGCACGAGAAGCACGAGAAAGCACAAGAAGCACGACATAACACAGGTAGGAACAAACGACACGACCCAGAACAAAAGGAGAAGGACTGACTTAAATACACAGGAGGAAAGGGAAGTGGAAACAGGTGAGGAGACTAATGGGGACAGGTGAAACCAATAGGGGCGGAGCAGGCAATCAAAAAAAGGAGGGAAACATGAAGGACAGGAAGTAAAGTGCTAAACCAGTGAGGAAAGACGAGACTACAAAATAAAACAGGAAATACACAACAGGTAACATACACACATAACAGGCGCTTTCTGAAGTTTGGGGGCTTTTTTACCTTCAGTACCTTCCAGACAGATGTAAAATTGAACAGGCTACAGAAATCTGTGCTTCTGGCACTGGTTGGTTGTGTTACAGCACATCAAACCGGACAGCAAAGCTATACAGGCTTTATAATGGTGGGTGTCAGAGGTATTTTAAATCTGTACTCAGGTGAATGGCACAACAGAACAAGTAAATGTTTCTCACATTAGACTCCATTACCACACACCTCACACTCCTGGAGAGAAACTGTATTATCGTAATTAAAAAAGACTGTAATGTACCAGCATGAGGATTTGAGTTAATCCCAAAATAACTAAAATAATAAAAACAGTACAGTTTTTGGAATAAGACATACTTTCAGTAGTTTGTACACGCCACAAGCTTGAATAAAAATTCAAACCGGCAATGCCATGAACAAATACTCCTTTTTCGTATAAAAATATAGCGACTGTTGTGTTGTTGCATGTTCATCCCTCAAAATCTCGAGTCTTTTTGAAACCTCTCATCCTGCTCAGGGATGAAAGCAGAAGCAAGATAATTAAGCATTTCTCATTGTGTTGTTTCACCTGGACCGAGCGCACGAGGCTTTGCTGACGTTCTCTCGCTGATGTTTCATTATCGCTTTGTCAGAAGCCGGCCTGCCTGGTTTTGAAGAGAGCCCTCTCTGCACCCTCACAACCTGCCTGAACATGAAGTCATTTAAACTAAGCAAGCCATCATCGTGACATTTACTCCCGATTGAAATATTAACCAAACACAGGCTCTGTGCAGCTTCACACACCTGCTCAGTAAAGCTAAATTATAAAACTTAATAATAATTAGTTTCGTGGAATATGATCTCTTTCTTAGGCTGAGACAGGTTGACAGACTTTCAGCAGCCCCAAAAGCCCCAGATTCATTTTGTATCAATTGATTTGTAGTAATTTGGACCACACTTTGATTAAAATAATGTCTGATAAGTCACCAGCTACTGCCAAATGAGGCAGCACAACAGTGATTAAACTTACGGTCCACTGAGTCTGCCGCATTTGCAGTGTTTTGGCGTCGGTGGCGAGTTTCCTTTCTTTTAACAAGAATTTCAACAAAACAGACTTGCTCCTCAACTCACATCTATGTGAAGCAGTGTACTGTTTTTTTCTGGTCTGTGGTCACATTGTGAGGACACAGTTAGTATGGCCGAAGAAACTAACAAAGAAAAGACTGCTGACGACAGACGATGAAACGTGAAACTGAAACTGAGGTGAGGTCCAAAAACACACCTGAAATAAAAAGACAAAAAAAGGAAATTCTTTGACTGACACTAGGCCAGAATATATATTTTAAGATCTTTAGCATTTCATTTGACATTGTGGTGAAATGGTAGTCTGGTTCAAAATAACTAAACCAAACAGTTTTATTGTTGGGATTATCAGTGCTCCATCCCCTGAACCAGGCAGGAAGCAGCAAAACTACCATGAAAATAGCAAAAATGTTTGGATAAGATTGACTCAGGTTAACAGCCTGTCATGAGTAAACTTACAGAAATTATACATCTTCAGTTGGCATATCTGTTTCGCTGACTTAGAGAATAACAACTGCTCCTTGCAGCCACTTCCACAACTTTACTGAAGACTGAAAGTGACACTGGTGGATCAGACATGTCACTCTTTACTGACTGGGTTAGAATAAATAGGAGAATAAAGAAGAGAAACAAAATGGGAATCCAGTTTGATTACCAGATGACAGACGTGGTACCTATTCCTAAATATGTATTTGTGTTTAATAAAATGAACACGCTGCAAACGTGGAGCCAATTAATTTTCCAGCGCAGCAGGACTGGTTGGATGTGGCACTCCGGGCAAAATATAATGATGCTGTCATGTGTAGTCTGGTTTGTACACCAAATTTGACTGACACTTGTGACAGGTGAGCGACTACACACACACTGCACACAGTTCATTTTTACCCTGAGGCCACAGTGGGTAAATCTGGCTGTGAGTTAGGTTAGATACGCATCGTATTACCTAACATATTACAGGATCTACACACATATGAGTACTACTTATGCAAGAATGACATTAACTAACCAAACCTATCATCAAGGTTTGGTCACATGATGCCACATCAGTTTGCATCCAGCAGGGGACCTTTGTTGCATGTCATTTCTCATCTCTTTCTCTCCTTTAAGTTCCTCTCATTGCTCCAATATTGCGGTCCATTAAAGAATAGGTTCACATTTATTGAATTTTGTCTTAAAACAATCATCACATACACACCTTAGTATATATTAGGACTTTGAAATCATTTTTTAGTTGCTGTAATCATTCTTGCTGTCCAGACTGTCTGCAGAAGGATCCCTTCCTGAAGCACTTTCAGTGTGAAGGATGTGGGACAAAATCGCTGTAAAAATGACTTATAAAGTTCAGCTGAAGTTAATATGAGACTTCAGCAGCCGAGTTAGTCAAAGAAAATGGGTATCTCTCAAAGTTCAGTACGAAATTCCCTCTTTATGTTTCCGCAGACAGTGTCTCCATGCCGAGTTGCCGCAGACGGATATTAACACAAAGGGCCAATTTTGTGCTAAAAATAATTGTAACTGTGGAGGATACCCACGACATTTAACTAACTCAGCCTGCTGAAGCCTTGTGTCAACTTCAGCTGAACTTTATAAGTCCTTTTTACACGGCCTGGTCAAGTCAGTTTTATTTATGTAGCCTAATATCACAAATCACAAATGTGCCTCAAGGGGCTTGAAGTCTGTACAGCACACAACACCCTCTAACCCTCAATTTGGATAAAGATAAACTCCCCTACCCCTCCAAAAAATGGAAGAAACCTCAGGAAGATCAACAAATAAGGGATGCCTGTTCCTAGATGGACAGACATTATATTTTATTATTATTACTATATTTATTATATATAGATTTTATGTGTGCAGAATAGACAACACAGTGAAATTACATTATGAACATTCAGGATGATAAAAATCTGTCCATAGTTTTTTCTAACAAATACAAGAACGATAGATTGGAGGGCAAACTGTGGATTTTGACTCTTAATATGACAATGAAATCACTAGAAGAGGGGATCTGTTTGACTAAAACAATTTCATTGTACAAATGGGAACGTCAGTATTATTTCAAGACAGATTTGAAAAGATGCAAAACTATTCTTTAAAGGGGTAAAACGTGAAAATGGTCTAAAAAGTTGAACATTTTTCATAATATAACAGATTGTACTGTTCAACAAAGAGTAAAAAAATGACATCCTGCGATTTAGAGTGGATATGCAGAGCCAAGCAAGAGCGAATGTTTCATCTGTGACTCACTCAGCATGAACAGTTCACTGATGGCCGACGGTGGAAAGAGTGGGAAAACCTTTCAGGGGAGATTTTTCTTTTTTTTTCACAGAAATGATAAACTCATTCAGGTTTAGCCAAGCTGTTCCACATTTCTGTTCACACGTCTAATGGACCTTAAAACCACATTATGACTAATGTGACTTCTTCAAGCTGGAGAAAGTTGACTGAATGCGTTTGCAGTTTTCCAGCAACACGTCGCAAAGTTCCCCGTTATGCTGCAGACAGCGTAATAGCAGTAAATACAAAATGACACCTTAAAGGTCATTCAAAAATAAAAGCGTCCCATAGATCAATTGTGATTCAAGTGCCCTCTGCTAAAGTTCAGCGCACACACATGAACACACACACACACACACACACTCCCTCCCACTCTCACTTCCACTCATCAACCACATTTAATTAAATCTGTTTAATTTGCCTTGTCATTTATCACTTATGTAAGCATTTGTCACCATGTTGTGCTGTGCTCTGATCTATTTTTCAATGTCACTTGCATCTGCGCTCGTCTTCCTGATGTTTGTTTGTTTGTTCTTCCTTTTTTTTTTAAGTGGGAGATTATTTTGATCTCTACATCCAAGCACACAAGGTAATAAAACTCCACAAACAAATGCAGCTTCTTATATGCATAAACTATATGGACTTATGTAAGATAATATAGATTACTGTACACTCTGTATGTTTAAAAGCTTTAAATATGAAGGTTAAAAAATTCATGCATATTTTTAAAATACTGCCACGGCATATATAATTCTACACTTTCACACCCCTGGAGAAAACATTAGACATAAAAGCTGAAGTCTTTTTCTGCTTTCTTTCATAAAAGAAAAAAAAACACCTTTTTGAAATGTCATCTTTGCATTTCAAACCCTCACACCAGCTTTCACTGTGAAGACACTTTCTTGTGAAATACTTTTTTTTTATATTCATCTTACAAAACAATCTGTAGATGATAATTGCAGGAACTGTTCTGTCTCTTGGAAACTCGGTGGTGGCTGTCTGACTTCAGAGACACCACCTGAAATCACATCAGGAACCTAAACTCATAAATGTAGCAGACCCAGTGACAGCAGCGAATCGTGCTCACATGCAGATTTATGTTAATAATTTTAAGATATATTATATTGTGATACCCCAGAAAGAAAACATCCATTCCTTGTTTACTCCCATACGTCTATGAAAGCTACAGATTTAAATGATTGTGTGTTATTTTGTGCATATGAAATGCATAAGGAAAGTTTGAGCATTTTTTTCTCTAGATTACCTCTGTGACTAAAAGTTTAAGTTGATCTAACTGCATGAGCTCATGAGCTGCATCTTGAGAGCATCTTGCTTCCTTTTTTCATGAAGACTTGACGTAGTTATATAAGTATGGCATAAAAGATATATCTATCTAACTATCTATCTATCGTGCACACGTAAAAGCAATTTCTCAGCAATTTCTTTTGAACAAACTGCAAGTGCTTTGGCACATTCATGAACATTATTACGTACAACTGTCGGCTGTTTCCTTTATAATCAACTGCAAATGACACGTTAAGCAAAATGTATGGTACTGGTTCTCCGTTAAATAGCCTTACCCTCCAAAACATCCAGGCATCAGATCATTTCATAGCTCATCACAGACAAGATCCACATTTTTCGTACATTTTCTAGACATTTCTATTAGACTCTTTTTGTAAATGTGTCCTGAATCGGTGAATCGTTTTCAGGTGAATCTTGGCTTTCACTGATGAAGTGTGTGAAGCTCTGCATTTCAAGGGAAGATATCTGTTGTGATGTGGGTGAGAATATTTCATCAGGAGGTGTAGAGAGACTGTGCTGTAATTCTCCATACAGCGCTGTATGTACAGTTCTGCCTAAAGGGGTATTTCCTTAATTACATTTTTTTATATCCTTTGTGCTATGCGGTGCTGCCAAAAAAACCCTGTCTTTTTCTTGTCTGTGTCACAATAACATGGTCCGTCATCAAATTACAGCACAAATAGTCAAGGTGTAAATATAAATCCTGTCCAATCTCCTGCAATCAATCCACCGCCTACAGTAACATGTAATTTTGTACTCTTGAAATTGATATTTGCCATATAAAGTGCAGTCTTGTGGCTTTCCAGTCGCTCTCATCAAAAACCGTAGCCACAGTTTGCATCAGAAAATAATGAGAGTACACCGATATACTGACAACATAGCTGAGCATTTTGACTTTCTTGTTTCTGAACAATAACATGAGGCTTCATTCTGATGGCACTGAAATGTGCATTGACTTAAATATTTTCTTTTTAGAGATAAACTCAGGATTTTGAGAAAGTTTTTGGAGGTACTCAATTGTGTGATGTTGTTTGAATAAATTGTTTCAAGAAATGCATGTATTGTTTTGCAAATCTTACAGATGATGACAAAAACTGTAAGTAATTGAGTAAATGTACTTAGTTACTTTCCACCACTGGTGTTCAAAAACATTTTCCTCTGTGTTTTGCTGCATGACAATAAACAGTAAATCACAGAAAAAAATAAGAAGAAAAATAAAGAAAAGAAGAAAAATAATGATAATTGTAAAAAAAATAATAATAATAATTAATAAATACTGCAAACATAAATAGAAAATAGAGAAATTGACAATAAAAAAATGACCTTGAAGTGATTGTCATGGACTAGTCCTAAAATATATAATAAGATTTTAGTTAAAGATGTGGAATGTAAATATAATTATTATTTTAATTCTTAATTTTCAAAAAATAATAAGATTTAAAGCTGCTGCAGCAAAAGCAGTGATTCCCCATCCATCAAACCTCTTTATCTCAGCAGCCCACCCGTAATATAATAAATAACCTGATATATTAATTACAAAAGATGTCATTTTAAAGCCTTAAATCTCACCTATCTTCATTAAAACTCTTAAATATTTCTCTCTGCAGTCTGCAGCTTCGTCCGGAGGCAGCGGCACCGGAAGTGTTTAAAAAGCCAGTAGCCGGAGGGGAGCTAGCATTAGCTGTCAGCCGGGTCCGGTCATTGTGCGGGGATGGAGGTGACACGCAGGAGTGAGTAGCCAGCCACATTTTTCTCGGGGGGTTTCTTAGCCCATCACATTAGCTATCAAAACGCACAGCAGCTCGGCGACCTGAGTTTATATTAAAAACGCACACGGCGATTCGGTGTTTGTGCTAGCATGCTAGCCGGCGAGCTAAGTCTGCGTGTTTAGCTGCTCTTCTTGCACGCATGCGGTCCTGCAGAAAAAAAATCATGTTAATTTGCTTTTTTTGCAGATTATAAAGAGTGTTTAAGCACGGTGTACAGCGCCATCGAGGAGGCCGACTTCCTTGCCATCGATGGGGAATTTTCAGGTATGACATTTAAGCTAATATTGAAGTTGAACCAACCAAAACGTGTGTGTGTGTATATTAAATAAATGTGTTTATTTTAAGGGATAAGCGATGGTCCTAATGTGAGTGCACTAACCAACGGGCTGGACACGCCGGAGGAGCGATACACGAAGCTTAAAAAGGTTTGCAGGACTCGATGAAATGCTGCACACCTCCAGATTTTCTGCACCAGATTAGTGTTGATCTGGATTTGATGCTGATCCGGTTTAAACTCTCACTTCTCTTTGTCCTGCAGCACTCCATGGACTTTCTCCTCTTCCAGTTTGGATTGTGCACATTCAAGTACGACCAGGCAAAATCAAAGTGAGTCATTTCTGATGCCTGTGAACACAATTATCTGTACCATATTAAAACACCCCCCTTGTTGCATCAAGTCCATTGTTGGGTACTGAGAACTTCCCTTTTTGGAAGACCGTTTAAAAAAAAAAATATGTACATGTGTTTTCACGCTGGGAAATCACAGTACTACGTGTAGTCAGCCATTTCCTGTCTGAGCCTCCAAGTTTACCGTGTGCCAACTAATTTGTTTGAGTGTTACATGGTCCCGAAAATATTTAAAATTGCCAACTGATGAGATGAGAGTCTTAGAAAATATGTCGGGTTAAAAGGGGATTTGTTAGTCCTTTATATGCTGATGTAAATGTTACACATTTTGTCATCTCCTTTTAATTCATCTTTAAAATCTCCCACATTAGCATCACTTAATGAGTGTCGTCGTTTGATTTTAATTCAAAGACTAAGAGTGGAAGTGATCCAGCTTTTTGTATGTGATGCATGCAGGTTGTTGTAATAAACTCTCAGGAATGATCTCTCTAATCCTCATCCTTCTGTGCCCTGTTTCTCTCATCTCTGCAGGTATATCATAAAGCCTTTTAACTTTTATATATTCCCGAAACCGTTCAACAGGACGTCCCCTGACATAAAGTTCATCTGTCAAGTAAGTCAGCGTCGCTCCCCGGGGTCACAGGATTACTTCTCTGTGAACAGAGATAAATTACTTTTTATAATTTGGATGGCTTAAAAAATGATTGTACCTTAAAATGCCTGGCCAGCTGTGAAAAGGTGACGCATCATTTGGCTTTTTGTTTGAAAGTGTGAAAATGAAAGATCTTCTTTGCTTCAGAGTTCCAGTATCGACTTCCTGGCCAGTCAAGGATTTGACTTCAACAAGGTTTTCTGTAACGGTGAGTACACTACAGGACAACTGAAGTGCCCTTTTCTGTCACATGATACACAGTGCTTTATGTCAAACTTAAATATTTAGCTACCTGCTGATTTGAGTTTATAGCACCAGTTTGGTCAGTGTTTTAGTGAATTCTTTGATTAGTAACCTCCTGATTTAAATCAAAATCGTTCATTTAATTCTGCAGTTCATTTAGACATGTCTTAAGACACAAACACTTCAAAGTGTCACTACTTTTGTTGAATAAATGAGATTTTAAAAAAGTTTTTGTACAGAGAGATTCATATTGGCAGCAGTATGTGAACATTTTGTACATGACCCAGCCTCAGTGTTGGGGTAGGAAAGCTGTCATCTGTCATACTGGAACAGCTGGCTCCAGGCCACTTGTTTTTCACTCAGACTTGTAATAGTGGTCCTTTTGTTTGCCTGGACCCAGACTTCTGAATCCCTGCCCACGCCTGATTTTTGTTTTGCTGTCATTTTACATTCACCCCTCCAAAAAATATAATTTCACATAAAAGCTGTGCAGGCTTAGCAGAGCCTGTAAAAGCTGTAATTGGTGTGCCTCACTTGTACTTCTCTCCTTTTCTGAATGCTGGTGATTTTATTGAACAAGGCAAGAAAACAACCACAGCTCAATAAATGTCTTTCTCATCTTGCAGTAATCTTTGCAGTTGTTGAGGACAGTGAACGTGTCGGACCAGTCCACCACGGAGCTTCAGGTCGCTGCACAGAAGTAAAACTGAGACTGTTCTGTTTTTCTTTGAAAGGAATCCCATACCTAAATCAAGATGAGGAAGCCCAGCTGAGGGAGCAGACAGAGGAGAGGAGAAATCAGCATGCTAACGGTGTGGGGACCCCATCCTACATCTCCCCATCGTCCTCCAAAGGCCCCGCACACGTCCCAGAGGAACACAAAGACTTTATCAACAAGGTCATGTAAGTGTCGCAGTAAATGTGGAGCCAGACGAAGGCAGTAATGTGGCTCTTGATTCAGATGTGACTAATTATGTCAGTGTGTTTGGTGTTTTGCTCATTTCTGCTGTCTTGCCTGCAGAGAGAAGGTCGAGGCCCTCTTCACTAATTCAGAGAAGACTTTAGACTTGGAGCCATGTACTGGGTAATCAAGCCTTTCTCTTTATAAATCTTCATCTACTCTCCATTTGTATTTGTACATTTTGTATTTATTTTTCTGTTCATCTCTACTTATATTCACATTTCTCTGCCAGGTTTCAGAGAAAGCTAATATACCAGACATTGAACTGGAAGTGAGTGTCACCCAACACTTTTTTTTTTTTTGCTATGGTGTTGTTTTTTGTTGTGGTTTTTGGGATATTAAGGTTTGTCTTGTTTTCACAGGTTTCCCAAGGGGCTTCATGTGGAAACCATAGAAACAGAAAAGGTAAGAAGGACGTGTTTCATTTCAACCCATTTTGCCCTTTGTTTTTTTCCTGTGTGGAATATGTAAAATATTGATGCAAGTTCTGTATGTGTGCAGAAAGAGCGATACATCCAGGTCAGCAAAGTAGATGAAGAGGAGAGGAAGAAGAGGGAACAGCAGAAACTGGAGAGGGAGCAGGTGAGTTTGGGTTTATTTTGGGGAGTATTTTGAGTGTAGGAAGAGTTTGTCTTTTTATTTTGAAGAGCTTGTAATTGGTTTTTGGTTGTACATAACATTTTAGCCCCACATTTCTCTACCCCCAACAGGAGGAGCTAAATGATGCTGTTGGCTTCTCCAGGGTCATCCACGCCATCTCTAAATCTGTGAGCCAACTTCAGCAGCCTCCAAAATCTTGAGTTGCACTATAATTTTAAGCATTGTATTTTAAACTCCTTTAATTAGCAGCTGGAATACATTACTCATGTTTCATTGCATCATTACTGGGCATTATTGCACTGAGCATAAAATCCTTCTGTTTGTTCATGTTTTTGTGGTTGTTTCTTAAATAATTTCGGCTCTTGTACAAATGACACACAGGGTAAACTTGTGGTTGGCCACAACATGCTGTTGGACGTGATGCACACCATCCACCAGTTCTACTGTCCTCTGCCAGAGGTACAAACTTGAGATGGATATTTTAAATACAGAGCCTTTTTGACTGCATGAAATAGCAGTTTTATAGCTAAGTAATGTAATTTTTTTTTTTTTTAATTTATGCCAATACTCTTTTCTCCAGGATCTTCAAGACTTTAAGGAGGTCACAATGTGTGTCTTTCCAAGGTAAAAATGTTCCTGTCCTTTGCTACATTTGTTGAGTAATTTATACAGCAGATGCCTTTTTTTTTTTTTTTTTTTTTTTGTTCAACGCATTATTATTTATCCACATGCAGACTTCTGGACACAAAATTGATGGCTTCTACTCAGCCTTTTAAGGTAAGTGAAATTTTTCAACACTGTAGAATACAAAGTGTTTCAATTTGTCATTGGTGGCAGAGATTATTTAAAATCATAAGGCAGTTGCAGACTCTACAAATGGCTGTTATTTAGAGTAATTTCCCTAATTCCCTTATTCAATATTTTGTATCTACATGTATTTAAGTGTCTATAAATAAACAGATGGTTTATTTTTATTTTATTTTTGTGTCTCAGGAGCTGATCACGAACACCTCTCTGGCAGAACTGGAGAAACAGCTCAAGGAAAGCCCCTTCAAGTCACCACAAGTTGGTGAGTAAATACACCAACGTTTGCCTGAACCGCTCTTCAGACTACAAACTCCTGCCGACACCTTTTCTTTGTTCTCTACTGCTCCTGTCAGAAACGGCAGAGGGTTTCCACAGTTACGACACAGCCCAGGAACAGCTCCATGAGGCTGGTTACGATGCCTACATCACTGGCCTCTGTTTCATCTCAATGGCCAACTACCTGGGTAATGCACTCTATCACACTCATCATGTTTTGTAAATTAAAAAACATCTAAATGCATGTTATTGAACTTGGTCTCCTTGACACTCTTTACAGGCTCTTTCTTGACTCCACCCAAAGCGTACATCTCAGCTCGCTCCAAACTTATTGAGCCTTTCTTCAACAAGTAAGCGATGCACAGACATTTACAGGATATGCAGCAGTCTTTCATTGACTGCTAAAGATCTATAAGAAAATGCATATAATACTTCTCTTTTCTGTTCTCAAGGCTTTTCCTGATGAGGATCATAGATATTCCCTACCTCAACATTACAGGACCAGATTGTGAGTAAGACAATCAGCAAAACTGCACAATGATAAAATAATCTGCTGTTTTGGTGAGACACAAAATGTAAACATGTATGAAAACTCCACAGGGCACCTTTTTTTTTTTTTTAAAGCTGTATTAAGTGTATTTCTACCAGTAGGATGCAGAAAAACACCAATACAAAGTCACAGGCTTGCTGTTCTATCATCTTTCTCAAACAGCCACTTGTTCACTTCAGCATTTGATTTAATGTTTATCACTTAATGAAACTTTAAATTTAAATTAATGTTCCTGCTAATCTCTTCTGTTCTTACAGTGCAACCTAAAAGAGACCACGTCCTGTATGTCACCTTCCCAAAAGAATGGAAGACTAGTGACCTCTACCAGCTCTTTAGTGCCTTCGGTAAGACTTGAGATTGCCTGATATTTCTGCTTGCACACGGATATGAACAATCATGACTCCCTTTCTACTCCTGTTATCCCCTCAGGAAACATCCAGGTTTCATGGATCGACGACACATCAGCATTTGTGTCCCTTAGTCAGACGGACCAGGTACAGATAGGTGAGTTTGACACACCAGACTGGACACGGTCATCCTCATGAGATATTGTTTGCAATCTCTGTGTGTCTTCCTCTCATTACGCAGCTATGAACACCAGCCGCTACGCAGAGAGTTACAGGATCCAGACATATGCAGAGTACATCCAGAGTAAGCAGCAGGAGAAGGAGAAGCCTGGCCAGACAACCAAAAGTTGGGGAGAGGACGGCTGGGTGAAATCCCACTACACCTCCTCCACTACCTCTGCTGGTTTTGGATATCCCAGGTACACCTGTGCTAATATACACAGCATTTCTTAACATAACACTCATATTTACCTCTTGCCTTGAGGGGTTTCTTTAGGATCTCATTTCTGTTTATACTGATGCATACATGGCCTATTTTTGTTTTCTTCTAGGGGTTTGAGGAAACGCAGTATCAGTCCCGTTCAGGGAGAACAGGCGGCCGGAGACACTTTAATTGCAGACGGCTGGAGTCACTACTCATACCCGGATAGCACAGGCAGCAAGAAGATGAAAACCGATGGTGTGTGAACGCACGCAGGCATAAGTACTTTCCCTGCTGCAGTGTGGTAACATGCAGCAGGTTTTCTTTAAGTGAAGCGCTCAGCAGAGGTTCAGTGTGCCCTCAGGGAGAGGGCAGGTGGCACAGTGAATATTCATCACAACCAGGGAGATTAACTTGGTCAAGGAAGGCCGGGGAGTTTGTTTAACATCAGATTTTTATATTTTATTAATGGCCACCTGCTGCAGACTGGACAGGTCAGATGTGTTTGACAACATTTACCTGGATAGTTGGCATTTAACTTCATATGAGGAAGCGGAGAGAAGTTATGTACTTTTTTTTTCTTTTTTACAGAACACATTTATAAAGTTTCCAGTTTATAGTCCATGTGGTGGACTCATTTGTAGCTTCATTCAGATGTCTTAATTTTGAATCTCAAACTATAATTTATATGCTGCACAGGGAGGTCTAATTTGGTCTCTCATGCACTGGTTGTAATTGTGTTTTCCAGACATAAGTGGACAGGCAAGCACAGATGCTGTCGAGAGCAAGACCTCAGAAGGATGGCTGAAAACGGCGTAAGTCAAACGGAGGAGATCATTTGTGGCATCCTGTTTTCTGTGATTTAAGTCTGGAAATGTTTGCTGTGCCCTGCAGAGATTCATCAGATTCAGCGGGGTTGAGTCCAGTCCCCGATGAGGAGGAAAGTCCTGAGGGCGCAGATCCGGCCAATGATGCTGAGGGGACGGTCACCTGGCAACAAGCCCCGGTCCGCGGGAGGAAAGGTCAAAAGAACAAAAAAAAGAAGTCTGAAGGTGTGTTTGTCAGTGTGAGAGCTTACTAACCCTTTGCATCTGCCTGACACATTTAACAAGAGGTTTAAGAGTTCAGATTTTTCATCATTAAGTTTAGATGTTTTCCTCAGGATCCAAAGTAATCCACTGACTATCTGTACGTTCATGTCTGCAGTGCAAATGGAAACTGCTAGTAAATAATGCAGCATGACTTTCCTTTAATGTAGACTCACATTAAGAAATATATTGGCTAAAATCAGCAGGGCTACAGCTAACTCAGCATGAAGGAACTGTAGTGTCAATGCTCAGAATGTGTGCAGTATCTCTCAAATAGAAATAAGAGAACTAATTTTTTTAAATGGTGAATATTGGGTTTTTCTTAGCCATGCAAATGAAAGAGAAACTAAGTTATCTGCTAGCTGGTGAACATAATGGGTTGGTTAGCAGCTAAAGATTTGTCAGGAGTAGGTAGAGACCAAAAATGAAGCTAAAACAGGGCGAATATTGAACTTGTTGGATATTTGTGGCGTTGAAAACACAGGGGCAAAGAAACAAACATTTAAAATACTACATGTATAGTACTATTGACTTGTGAGATGATGGCATTTCTTCATAGCCCACCTTATTCTGTAAATAATGCTTATAATGTTGTTTATGACGTGGTGACTGTTACACCACTTGAAACAAAGGGAATGAAAACTGAGGAAAAAAAATTAAGTTTCAAAAGATTACGTGTACCAATTTGGATGTTTTCAGTTTGGTAACTTTAAAATATAGTGGAAGTATAGTTCTTGTTCTCATCTTTGCATGTCCGTCCCTCTCGTACAGCTGCTGAATCGACAACATCGCTGTTTGAGGTCCCTGAAGTCTGGTAGCGAGAGGTGTGGGGTGGGAAGCTACTGTCCCACACTGAGCTCCTCCTTTTTAAGTCTCTTCCAAAGCACTTGGAGCGCTCTCCTGTAAGGTTGTACATCACTGGGAGTCATTTGTTCACTCAACAGCTGTGGATGCCATGTCCAAAGCCACCAGCCAAGCTACTTGACTGGACTATTGATAGAGAACACAAGCCATAACGACAGCTGCCATATTTTGATCTTGAACCAGAGGAGCAGGCAACTCTTCTGGATAAACACACACACACACCACTCGAATCTTAAAATCTAAACTGTAAATTTTCATTTATTCTGTGTTCAGACTGGAATCTGCCACCACAGCCATGCTGTCACTTTTGAAGGCATCCATCAATTTTAATGACACGTCACCTCCAATCAGTCTTATATTTTGTGAGCATGGGTCGTGTGCGAGTTTGTGCATGTGGGCGAGATGTACATTTTCTCTGGTCTTTGTATCCCTGTGCATCCGTTTCATAACTCGTGAGAGATCACACAGCACTTGACAGGTCCTGTAGTTAATGTCGAGTTATTTAGTATTTTAATGCAAATATTTTTTTCCCCCAATTTTAAAAGAAGAAATGTAAGTTCTGTCAACTTCCCCAGTTTTATCAAACATATATAAGCTTATCAATGATAATGTGATGTTTATTATTGGTGGCATTGATCCTTCATGAGAGGTGCTTGTTTTTTTTGTACAGAATTGTTTTTCTTTACCTTTTTTGTGTTTAATGTTTTGTAACTGTGTCAACCTGCAACATTGTCAAAGTATGTTCAAATGCAAAATGTGTAAACGTTAAGATGACGAATACATTTTTGTATAAGAAAGTTTAAAAATACTTAAATACTTCCTTGGAAAGGGAAAAAATTAAAGACTGTTTCTTAGTATCTCTGTTTCTGCTTGTTTTTCTGTTTATCAGACTCACTACAGTTGAATTGAGGGTTTTATCCACATTTTAATTGAGAAGGTAAAACTATAATCTAATGTGGGTAACAATCACGTAACATCTAAAAATTTAATCAGTTTTGAAAATAGATGCATTAAGTGAAATATTTTTCTCCCTGCTATAACAATTCAGAATGTCAGCTATGAAAAAGGACTGTACATTTATACCAAAAATTCAAGAGAAACTACTCAGCTACTGAAAGTCAGTGATGAAAAAAACTTTAATTGTACTGTATCAAAATGCATGAGTCCGTATGGTTCTAATCAGAGTTCAAAGTAGTCCTCATCTTTTCCTTTAAAATGACATTTTACTGAGTAAAATCAATAATATACATTATACAATCACCCTACAGTGTTTGATACTAATACTGTACAAATTGTATCTGCAAGACTTGCAGACTTCAAATCAGAGTGTCTAATATCAATGACTGCAATCATGATAAACTTTGTTTCCCATTTAGAGACAAATCAAGTAACCAAAAGCCAAAATGAATAGAACAATGCATTTAAGGAGGGTGTATTATCCAATAAATAGTACATTTCGTACTAAAAGTAAATATTTATTTGTAACTTGGATTTTCACGCCACAAAAAATATTTTAAAAGATCTGTGTTTGACTTACTTTGACTTTATACACATTTGCCAAGTAAAATTAGTATCATTCAGACACAGCTCTTAAAAAAAATGTCTGAGGTGGAGTTGTACTGTAGAGTTAATGAAGATGTGTTTTTTTTTTAATCTATACTGATTTTGTTCAGTTCAAGTGACACAAGATCAGACATCAATGGAAGATATTGTGATAGTGCAGGTTTACAATCGTTCCCACAGAGGACCAGGCCACTGTTCTCCTCAAGATCCTCACTTCACCTCCATGAGGCACAATCCAGGAAGATGGCCATGAGCACTGGAGAGGAGAAGAAAAGGTTTAGAAATATTCAACTTGGTGGCAGATTTTCCCAGAACGCGGTGAGCTTCCTCACCTGGTGAGTCCGAGCAGAACGACCACAGACATGGTGCCGTCTGGGAGAGATCTGAAGAGCTTCCCCAGGCGGCGGTCCAGCTTCCTCATCATGAGATCCATTTCCTGGTCCTGCACAGATTACACATTGGAGTCTTCACAACATGCGCTCAATAAATCATAAACTACTGCGCTTGAATTCTTCATCACTTTGCTATGTGTTTGTGGAGGTTAGCACACACAGTTCACACGCTGCACGTCATGATGTCATGAAATATTACCTTCACAGAGCCAAAATCTAAAAAGCTCCGTTTTCACTGTGAGATTTAAGTCTGTAAAATATCAGGAGAGAATCAACTGAGCCCGCCAAGCCGAACGATGAAGTTCAAGCAGCTGTCGTCTTTGGTTTTCACACGCTTAAAAAACAGTGGGAAAAAAAAACAACAACCAAGTATACAAGACTACAGCTTGACACCAGAGGAAAAAAAAAAGTTTCTGGTTGGATGAACGATGAGCTGAGACAATTACTCTTCAAAGCAAAACATCCAAACTTCGCCCAGGGGATGGAGCCATGTAGCCATTATCAGGTTTGTCGGGCTCAGCCGTACTTAAAACTTAATGCTAACATGGCGCACTAACAGGCTTAATTAAATCACAGGGTGTTTAATATTAATGTGCAGAGCGTGTTAGCATGAAGACATTGGCAGACAGAGAGGCAGGAATTGGCTGAGAACAACACGCAGACAGCATGAGTTTTTCACTTCCTCGATTTTCTACCGAAGAAGTCGTAGATTTCAGTTACTGTAATGCTGTAATCATAAAAATCTAAAAATCAACGCAGCCTCGTCCTTACCTGGGAGTGGCAGTGGCATGTATGTGGGTCCTCTCCTCGTCCTCTGCCGCCTCCAGGGTGTGGGTCGGTGTTGTCACGGCAACCCATGAAGGTAAGTGGGGTGGAGTCAGGGATGGACAGATGAGGTAGTTTTCCTTCCACAGGTCCTCAGAGGAGCTGAGTGCTGCACATTTGTCCTCTGAACTCTCGAACTCTGTCAACCAAACACACTCCGGTCACACACGGTCCGACAATGAATAATGAATAACGTGGCTTTTTACTCACTTATGAGCGCATGTCTTGCATTTTTTCCCAGTTTGGCGGGCAGGACAACTCTCTCCACCGTACCAAAGTGAGCAAACGTCTCTCTGACCTCCTCCTCAGACAGTTTAGAGTTTGCGATGGTGGTCTGTGTACCGTTCACTTTAGCTGTGGACAACATGTCCGCTGTTGTAACGGGAGTAAAACCTGAACATTTTCCATCTAACGTGTGTCCGTTAACCTTCGCTGAACTGCGAATGCGCTCGGCCGTACTGGGGCTTAATTTAACAGCGTAGATGCGGCTGGAGTTGAGGCCGTCACCCATCAGAGCATCGAGAGTCAGATCCAGGTCCAGCATCGACTCATGAACAGGCCTCTGGACCTAAAAGAGGCACACATAAGAAGACATATTTGAGAGTATGCAGTCTGCAAAAGTTTCAATAGAATTTAAACTGTAATATAAAGGGAATAAAGTAACAGCCAGCAAAAGAAAAAAAGGGGAAGAGAGTTACCTTGATGGGCTGTCCCTGCAGATTAAGTCCATTCAGAGTTTTTAAAGCCAGCGTAGCTCCCTCCAGCAGCTCAAACTCGACCTCTGCATGAACCTGGAGATCAAACATTGGCACAAAATAAAGGATAGATTACTGATATGCATCCAAAAAAAGCAGCTTTTATGTCTGTAGCTGAACAGGAACTGAAGCAGTAATGTAGACATACCCTGACAGCTGTGTTGAGCATTTTGACTTTCCGAAGCGGTCCGCAGCAACGAAACAGCCGCCTCACTTCCCTCTCGGAGAAACCTGCGGGGAACGGCCCGGCAAACACCACGCACATGTCTCGAAGGCTTGCGCACACCTGCAGGGTAAACATTGAGCAGTGTGTCAAAAAAAATCTCAGACACTTTTAAATTCATCACAATAAAAGAATAAACGCCTCACCCACGGGTACTGCTGCTCCTGGTGAGGGGAGCGCCTCTTCAGATGGTCTGAGATGGAAGAAAACTGCAGCACTGAGAGAGACGGACACTTGGTCTGTCTCCTGAAAGAGGCCAACACCTGAAGGAGACAGTGTTGGGTAACAGAGGATAAGAGGACAAGAAGAAAGGCTCAGTGGGTGGAAGAAAAACAGAAAAAAGGGTAAAAATGCAGCCTGTCTCTTTTTTGGATTTAAAATACAGCAAACTGATCAATCATAATCATAGTCTGTTAAACAAAAAGAACAACTTCATCCATCTCTCCTGTCTGTATCTGCTTACATTGTCAAATTAGGCAGAAATGTCACTAAAGATTTTTCCTCAAAACCAGATACCTGAAGGTTTTCACAGCTCAGTGGAGACGAGGATCCTAATTTTAAACAAACAGGAAAACAGGCAGACCCTTGCTGTATGCACAACACAAATGAAAACATATCTGTGCATGTTTTGGGTAGAAAACCGAGCTAATCCGAAGTGTTCGATCAGATAAAAATCAGGAGGCAGAAGACGGCTGCGGAGTCAAAACTGCAAAACTCCTCACGTCTCACCTCTTTGTCGGAGTTGTGCCACTGCTGACTGGACAGATCCAGGGCGACGTCAGAGCGCTTTCCTAAAAAGGCCACTGACCGGCCAAGAGTCTGTAGTATGTCGGCAAACCTGCACAGGAAGTAAAGACGGAGACTTTGTCAAATAGATCTTCTATGTTTCCTCTAAGTTTTTCATTAAAGATTTTCAGGAAGGCAATTTTTTCTTGATGAAATTATTCTAATGGGACAAATAAATCACTGACGTTTGAGTAGGACATTTCAGAAAAAGACAGAAACGAGGTCCAAACTGAGCAGGCTAAATCTCAAGATGGTGTTTATGAAAAAAAAACAGCACCTACAGTGTTTTCAGGTCATTTCTGAAATGTTTTCTGTCTGACAAGGTCAATGTTGAGTTTATTAAAACTTTCTAAATAACCTTTTAAGATAATGCACTCCAGTACAAACACTACTCCTTCAATAAAAATCATAACGTAGAAGCATTACCTTTCTGACAGTGTCAACAACTGAAAAATGATAAGCCTCATAAAAGTAGAATTCATGGCAGAGCTGTTAGTTGGATCGCATTAGATTGCGCAGGTCCAAAGTAAAATGTGAGGACTGCGTTTTTGAAAATCTCACTTTTATAAAGATCACTCAGAACGGAGGTCAAAAGCTCAAAGAACAAGTATGGTTAATGACTTGGTTTGGGTGTGGTCTGACTAACTGTAGTGAGAAGTAAAGAATACAAAGAGACATACAGCTTATACAACATGTGAAGTTACCTGTGACTCGGTTCAGGTGCAGGTTCAGGCTCACAGTCAGTGGGCTCCTCCACTATTGTATATCCCCACAGCTCCTCCAGATGAAGCTCTACAACCTGAACAAGAGCATCCATGAAAAATCACCTGTGTGTGTGTGTGTGTGTGTGTGTGTGTGAGCAGTGCGTTACCTGGCGAGGTCCTGTTTTAATAAAGTACTGAGCCAGCTCCAGGGCAGTCACAGCATCCTCAATGGGATTATGACCCTTCTTGTCTTCAGTTTGTATTTGCCTCCTGGGACACAAGTGGAAAATTAAATTATTAGCCATGGTGGGTGAAAGAGACAGAGACAGAAAGAGAGAGAGAGAGAGAGACAGAGACAGAGACGACTTACTGCAGCAGGGTCTCAGCCAGCACCTTGAGTTTAAACCTCTGTCCAAACTCTCGCCTGTACAGCAGCGAGGTGTCGATGACATGCTGGTGGATCAGCTGCAGGAAGGACACAGACACCACAAAGGTCAAAACTTTTTATAGGACAAATGTGTGTTTTAAGGGAGCCTCTCAAAAATTAAATATCTTTGCAAAATATACCTGAAAAACAACAAATGATTGCTGGCACAGAGGGACTAAAACTACTGTTACCTACTAATTTTTTTTTTTATCATTTTTGACAACTTATTTGTGTGCTGTTGTTGAAATAATAACCAGCTCACATCAATTACAAACATGTTGCTGACTTCTTGATTCTTCTCTGCTGTCTACTTTTTGGGTTTTTTTTTGTGAGTGGTGTTAATTAAAGATTTTCAATTAAATCACCAAGAATTTTGAAGAGATATTCAGATAACTGTGAAATAAATATGACTATCAAGCCACAGAAAGAGCATTTATTACACTTATTATGCAGTTTTTATGAATATAAAGCTGCATAAGTAGGTAGGTTAGTAGGTTATTTTGATTATTATCTGCTATGATCATTTACTTTCACATTACTGAGGTACAGTTGAGAGTAGATGATTACAGATGGTGCGGGCATGTTTCTCCTAACACAAACTTCCATCTCCAAACATACACAGAGCTGCACCTGTCCTCAGGTTTATCACATATTCAAACAACCCCCCATAAACTAAAAGAACTCAGACATCGATCATGTCCTGATAATTAGATTACTATAAGCAGATATAAAAATGTCAGCAGCAACTTACTTTAAGAGACAAAAGGTCGTTGTTCAGCGAATGGCCCACCAGAACTGCGTCGCTTGGCAACAGCGTCCTGAGCCTCGCCTGAACGTCCCGCAGGGTGGTCGTGATTGGTCGCAACATCGTTGCGGTTATACCTGAGAACCTATCAGATAGCACCCAGCAATATAGGCAAGAAGAATATATGTTTTAAGATTTGAACACAGTGATGAAACGGTGTAAAACAGGGTGTGTGTGTGTGTGTGTATTTGCGTGCATTTGGTGGTGAGGTAGTTTAGGATTCGGTTCTGAGGTTTCACCAGCTCGTCCAGCACACAGTTACCATCACCGTCCACCAGAGAAACGCGAGCCAGCTCATTTCCCTTCTCTGTCAGACACTGAAACACAACGTGGACACACTGATTAACTGCTGGAAGAGCGACAGAAACTCTGGAATAACTCAGAACGCAAAATTCAAACAACATCTGTCCCGGAAAAGTGATAATATCACCATTACAGGATGTTAAGAGTGAATAAATGGAGACAACATGAGAGAGGAAGGACCAAATGATACATTAAAATATTAAATATAAAAACAGGATGAGTCATAAACAGTTCTAAAAGCTCTGTCAGATTAAAGTTTTTTATCAGACTGGACTACCACTAACATAAGGTTAAGAAATGTATATAATTTCTATGATAATCTAAATTCTGCCAGTGTGTTCATAACATACTGTTTAAGACTGTCCTGTAAAATTGGCTATATATCGGCTATACAGCTGTAATACACCTGTAATACAAGGATTTGTCACTACAGTATTGATTGTTTAAAACTGCAGAACTGGATACTACAATAGAAAATGTGAATTAAGTACATAATTGAGAGGCTCTCACCATCTCACAGTCCAGTCCATAGAGAGGGCTGTCGTCAGTGATGCTGTCAACACTGTCTGTGCACACAAATTCCTCAAAGCCCGGCATTCCTGTGTAAAAGTAGAGATGGAGATGGAGACGGTAACTGAGAGAGAGTGAGATCAGGAAACAGAGCTTTTGGAAGAACAATAACATTCAGTGTGCCTGTTAAGACTCTGTAAGGAGCAGAGAGGTGGTAAAAAGTCCTGGAGGGGTTAGCGTGGGAGGTCTTAATTTAACTGACTTAATGTGGATGTTATCAGAGAGAGAGACCCACCTTTGACAGGGTAATGTCTCTTGATCATCTCCTCCTGGCTGAGCACGTACGCCGTCAGTCCTCTCTTCTGTGTCCCAAACTTGGTGATTACTGGGTGACTCCTCAGTGCTGCAGCAGAGCACAATGACACACACCCAGTATAGAAGATCATGAGGCCTTAATGGTCATTCTACCACCTACAATAGTTTACTGCAAAATTTAACTCTGTAGCAGCCTTCAAAAATCAGGAAAGGGTGAAGTCATGTTGGTTTCCATCACTGTTTGACAACCAAAATCTGAGACAACACCTGATCTCATGTAATGTATTCATTTATCCCCGAGGTGTGCACATACTCAGAACACATCCACAACCTCACCTTTGTGCAATTCATTGCTTTTATTGGGACTCTGAGAAAGAGCTGGATCGTCTGATTTAGGAACTTCACTGCTGAAGATTCCCGACGCCAGGTCGGCACATGATGGAGTAAAGGTGACTCTCTAAACCAGACAGATGAAAAAAAGAAGGACCAGCGTAAACCAAAGACACTGTGAATACAGTTGTTTTCATTTCCATTCAGCTGGATGGTTACATACAGTGGTGTAGTTAGTCCTGAGGTTTCGCAGGGTGAGGTAGTGTTTGTAAAAGTGACTCTGGGTCACGCCCTCCACAATCACCACATTCAAAGCTTTAACCTTCTTCTGATGGAGGAGACGACACCAGCTATAAAAGACACAAGGCAGGACAGAAAATTGGGACTTAAAAAGTGTAAGTGCTGTAGTCTGCAGCACTTAAAATAGATCATTAAGATTATTGTTAAAGCACAGGGACACCGTGTGAGCACATTACAGAGAGTTATTTGATGAGATACCACCACAGTCATTACCTGGGCTGTTTAATGTCACCTGTTTTCCCCAGAGCAGCATAATGCAGCAGCTCTGTCAGCTCCTTCACTGTAATTGGTTGCTGAAGGCGGTCAAGCGGCACAGAGATCCTCGGTGAGGAGGAGGAAGGTCCAACCTCCAGTGTCTCTTCACCTTCCTGCACAGTTTTTACTCTCTTGGCCTCCTTGTGTGCTGTAGGAGAAATGTTCTTTCTTTTTTTGTTGTTGCATGTCTCTGCTGCTGCTGCTGATGATGATGATGAGGGCTCCATGTTCAGGCTGATGTTTCTAAAGAAAGATAAAAAAGATATTTGAAAAAAAATTGTGTGTGTTTAAGATTTACACTGTTTATATTTGAATAGTTTTTACGTGTTTGGTCAACTGGAGTTGTGTATCAAACCTTTACCTCTCTTAATTTTTTAATATTAACCAAAATATAAAAACTGTAAATGACTGAATGCTTTCATTGAATTGTTTTAGTGCTATTTACTAATTCTTTGACCAGAAGATTCCTTAATTAAACCATAATTTTCAACTGTATTTTCGACCAAGTTTACTTTGTGCTGTTCTATTTATATATTTAGGCTATTTTTATATTATTCTGACATACTCCTATCTTAAGACTTTGTATAATAACTGTCATGGTCATGTTTCTCATGTCTTTTTGTCCTTAGTGTGTAGAAGAAGGCCTTGGATCCCCTTCCTCCCAGTTCAGAAGCTCCTCTACGTTTCCGGATTCTGTCACTGACGTAAGGAGGAAAGATGAAGCAGCCAGGTGCTCATTGTGAGACTTGTAAGTCAAAGCTGAGACAACCTTTTGTTTTGACTCTATCCTTAAAACTGGAGTGTAACTTCTTTCTTTGGTCTTTTCTCCATGAAGACATGAGTCCATGAGTTCTTGTATATGTACAAGAAACTGTGTAGTTATAAAGCTCTGAAAGAACTTTTTCTCTGAATTCTCTTTATTACAGAAAACTTTACCGTCCACAAGGAAATATTAGCTATGAAGCACACAGTCATTACTGGGTGTCTTTTGCAGTTTTTTACCCCATAATGAAGGGATGCATTAAAATCACATAAAAGGGACTATAAGATCGTGTGTTTGCTTTATTTGTTCTGCAGCTGTCAGGTAAATAAACTGAGTTTAAGCTTTATTTGGTGGTCGAGGGTGAATACACATTCAATTTCCACATAAAGAAATTAACTAACAGGTGAGCAAACAAATATAACTAAAGTAAGAAGTAAACACTTGAAATAGCAGGTGGTTCAGTGATTTAACTTGTCTCTGAGGGAGTTTCTGTGCTCAGTTTGGTACTTTATTATTACACAGGAAACACTTCCTATCTAACTATGACTCTAAAACAATAATATACACTCACACATTTATAATTTAGGAGTTTTATAAGTACTATACATGATGAAACCTATTAACGAGAATAAAAATGTGTAAATACCAGATATTATTGGTCCTGCTGGTTCAAAACTCATGTTTTTCCACCATTTGCAGAGGCTACAGACACACGTGGCCACAGCACATGCGCAGCTGCACGTTACAGTGACGTAAGGTAAGAACAACTCAACTGCTTCCGTTTTGTGAGTTTACAAAATAAATTAATTTATTGCGCGTTTTAATATGTTTCAGTCAGTACGTGGGAATAAAATAGCGCATATTTGATTGATTTTAGTTTGATAAAAAAAAACGTAGAGCAGAGCGGGCAGACAACGTGCTGGAATAAAAGTGTTTTTTATTCGTCTTTTATTTTAAGCTTTTGTTTTGGTGAGAAAATGTTGCAACCGGAAGGTATGATAAAAGTCCTTGTTTTTCTGCGATCGATTATTTGTTCCTGCAGCTGATTTCACTTGCAGTCGCGATTAATCGAGTTCAGACTGACGGATGAACATTTTAAATGAAACGGCGCGATTTTTATGTGGTGTTTTAACTTTGTCTGAAGAATGAAAAAAAACTTTTATAGGTTCATATGTGTTTGTAAAGTTAATAATTAATACCTAACATCATGTCAACCAAGAAACTGGCCAAGTAAGTATCATTAACAGTGAGAAGCTAGTTAGTTTCAGCTAAACAGCTAACGAAAACAACAACTAGGAAAACAAAGAAACACGATTTATTATAATAAAACTGAATGTTTTTATTACCAGCTTCTTTAAATATTTGTTTTAGTGCTTGAATATTGTTTTAAATGTGAAATTATATAGGTTTAAAGCTGTCAACAGTACTTTTCACTTAGAGCCAGTTTGTTCATCTCATGTATTAATGTACTGTTTTATTAAGATTTGGCAAAAACATGTTATCAATAAGTTTAACAATGAGCTCTTAAATCTCTTTGTGTCTCCACAGAGAACTGGGATTATTGAGGCAGCGGAGTCGGTCCTCTAATGGGATGAAGAAATCACTGGTAACAAGTAAGTGTGGTTATTTTAATAATATTAAATGTTTACAGAGAGTTCAGGTTTAGACCTGATTACACCCCTTTGCTTTCACACTATATAATACTGTCTGTTTATACTATATGTATGTTTATACTTATATAAAATACTGTTTTCTTTCAGATCAAATATTTTCATACCTGATTGTGATTGACTTTGAGTCCACGTGCTGGAGAGAGAAAAACAACTACAGCCAGGAAATAAGTAAGTGCCTTTTATGTGTGTTACGTGTGGATTGTTAAGCCTTTTCATCATTATAACTAATGACAAATGTTCCTGTTTCTGTGCAGTTGAGTTTCCTGCTGTCCTGCTGAACACGTCCACAGGCGAGGTTGAGTCCGAGTTTCATACTTATGTTCAACCCCAGGAGCACCCCGTCCTGTCCAACTTCTGCACTGAGCTGACCGGGATTACTCAGGTGTCCGAGTGCAGGCATAAACACATTTCTGCAAACATAACAATGCACTATCTGTAGTACATCTGCCATGTAATGTATATATCTTTACACTGCATCTTACCTGTCTCACAGATGCAAGTTGAGGCAGGGATCCCCCTTCAGATCTGCCTTTCTCGGTTCAGCCGCTGGCTGCAAAACCTGCAGCTGGAGAAGGGTGTGGTCTTTCCCAACAAACAACAGAGCTCTTCTACATCTTCACCTTCTCAAAAACTGTGTACTTTCCTTACATGGTCAGGTAAAAGTCGTTGCCATTGGTCTACAACTCTTCAGTCATCACAGTCGATCTCTGGCTCAATTAGTAGACACACCAACTCAAGTCAGCTCAACTTTATTTATATACCATCTTTCATACAAACATGCAGTGCTTCACATAGCAAATTTCAACAAGATAATACTACTACTACTACTACTAATACTAATAATAATAATAATAATAAACAATAAATAAAATTTATGTTTAACTGCTGATTAACAATGAGAATTTGTAAATCAATAAATAAAATAAAATTAAATTGAATTAAATAAACACCAAGCACAGCAATAATATAAAGAACAGTGATTAAAACTACTAAGATAAACAACCATGGCAAAAACATTACTCTCATTTTAAATCCAAATTAAAAAAGATTATTTTATTTTTGAAAATGCAGTGAGAGCATTCACATATCCAGTGTTGGGATTTTGAAAGTTTTGAATATTAAGTGGAAAAATGTACCTAAGCACATTGTTAATTTTATTATGCCTCTATCTGCATTGCATGTCAGACTGGGATCTTGGAGTTTGTTTGCAGTATGAGTGTAAACGCAAGCAGCTACATAAACCAGATGTGCTCAACAGCTGGATTGACCTGAGAAGCACTTACAGGGTAAGCAGAAGATCACTCGCTTTGTCTGTACACTTGCATGCTTACTAACTTTGTAACTCAAACTTGGTAATTCTTTAATGTACCAGTTCATTCCTTGATTGTTTTATATATAAAATAAATATTTTACAGTTCTGAAGATTTCTCATTTTAAGTTACCGGAGCCCAGTATAAAGTATTGAATTGTTCGATATGATGTATGAACAGAAGTATTTACTTATTAACCAGGAAATGCAGCAAGTTTCCACATGTAAGAAGCTGCAACCAGAAATAAATTGCACTGACTGACTATTTGATTAACAAAATATTCACTGATCATTTTGATTCTACTGATGGTGTGATTAACATCTTTTTTTTGTTGTTTTTCAGCTATTTTACGACAGGAAACCCAAAGGCCTGAACGGGGCCCTACAAGATCTAGGAATACAGTTTTCAGGGAGAGAACATTCTGGTAAAAAGAAAAAAGTTCTTTCATCAAAATAAATTACATAGAAAATAGACCTCATCTAATCCTGTGCACCTTATCTTTTTTCTTTTCTCAGGTTTGGATGACTCCAGAAATACAGCTCAGTTGGCAGCGAGGATGATGAGGGATGGGTGTGTGATGAAGATCACGAGGAGCCTGGTGGGGGTGAGTGGCCGTCGTCCAGCGATGCACCCCAGCTCCTAAATCCTCCTCTCCCTCTTTGTCTCCCCAAATAAAACCTGTATATGGAAGTTCTCGTGGATGAGGCTCGCTCAAGAGAATTTTTAAGTTTGTTGCGATTTTTTCTTATATAAATAAACAAATGTATAACTGGACTGTTGTGATGTCATTAACACTGATATTCATTCCTTTTTTTCCATGTTTGAGACTTTTGAGCTTAATGCTGCATGAATATGAAATGAATCTTTCTGCACACATCATAGCACCAGTAACTGCTGACAGGATTTATTTGACAACAACGTTAAGAGGAAAATCAGGAATGCCTGATTATCTTAGGATTTACTGATTTTATCTCTCATCTTATTTTTCCCATACAGACCCCATTAATGGTCAAACCGATGTTTGGAAACACAACTGCAGACAACACGAAAGAAAAATCCAATACCGACAAAGACGAAAACAAACCCTCATCCAAGATACCTCTCAAATCACGTCAGATAAAATCATGTTCAGAGAACATCAGAAGGGATTTGGAGACAAAGGAGAACTCGAGTTCATTTCAGGAATGTGTTCAAATCTGTCAAAGCCTGATCTCACCAAAGACACTGCTGAATGGTACGACTACACCACTGTGGGGAAGCAGCAGGAGATCAATTACAACAGAGGCTCTCACTAATATCTCCTCTTCGGTTATGCTAAATTGTGCTTCACCACACAACAACAATAACAACAACAACAACAGTAGCTGCCTTGTTCTGTGCTCTACTACTGTGGGCTGCCTCTCAGATCTGCCTCAGCCAGACCAGCCCTCAAATACAGCAGCAACAGTAGGACAGGTGGAGGAAGAGGAAGCTGTTGAGTTTTTAGTGGAAACAGAGGAGAGGTGTGGTTCGTACGATGACGTGGTGCTGGAGGGTGATGACGATGTCGTCGGTGAAACGGAGAGAGGGTTGGATGTAAATTATCTATCAGATTTTGACAGCAGGTGTCATGTGTGGGAAGAGCCCAATGATGCACATTTACCAGGTGGTCAGGTCACATTAAGGGACAGTATTAGAGAAACAGTGAGCGCTGAAAACAACTTTAAAACTCAAAAGATGGCGGGTGTTTTGTCAAGAACATGTCTATCTACAAAGACGATGAGATCCCACGTTAATGTGTCCTGTCACTTAAATGAAATCAGGCAGCCGTCAGCGATCTCAGAGCCCTGTACTTCTTTTGCTGTGCCTAGAAATGTTGCTCAGGTCTCTAAATCAAATCAGCATAAAACAAGACTTGAAACATCTCTACAAGTACATAAACAGTCTGACGGGCTTCATAACAAGTCTAAAACAAACACGCCCTTTCAATTCAAGAAACCCTTCATCCCAGAAAAGACCTCTACCCCTTACACCTCATTTGCCAGGCCCAAAGCAGTCATCGCAAAACACTCAAAGCACAAAGAGACTCCAAGATCTTCCTTTACCATCTTCACTGACCCTGCAAACTCCTCCCATCCCTCCTTATGTGGCTCTTTTGTCACCCCCAAGAACGTCCTCTCCTCCTTATCAACCAACACACCCTCAAATGTTACGAATCGTTCCTCCGTTTCTGTGACAGCGAAAGGAGGACAGAAAGTCACGGCCCCGCTGTGCATGTGCGGGCGTCGCGCAAAGCGCCAGGTGGTGTCCAACGGCGGGCCGAACCACGGGCGAGGATTTTACTGCTGTCCGGTCCGCCGGTTGGGCAGCGGAGGAAGGATCCAGAAAGGATGCGAGTTCTTTAAGTGGGAGTCGGCTGTGATGAAGAGCAGCTCGGTGGGCTCTCCTGCTGTCACGTCCTCTGTCTCGCTCTGTCAGTTCAACTCGACTCTGAGCTGTCGTCCGTCACATACATCAATGATAAGAAAGAGCTATTGACTAGTTGTTATGTTGTACGTCGTTCACATGGAAGTTTTGATGTTATCAGTGCATTTGAACCAATACAGCCATACCCACAGCCACTGAAGAGATCTCCTTTTAAGAACGCCACACAGCAGTACAATTAAAAGGCGTCATTTTTGATGTACTGGATGCTCAGTTTAATTTATGGGTTGTAGTTTCGCCATTTATTTGGCTTTTATCAATTTAAAATGCTGAAAAAAATCAAATTCATTGCTTTATATAGTATAATGAGCATTAATGCATAATGACAAACAAATGAAATGAACTAATATGATGTGAGTAAAATGGATGGGAGCTTGTCAGTTACTCTAATAATGAACATTGTTAATTAATTATTTTCTTTGTATTGTAAATATATTGGGAATGTGCTTTGACGATCCAATGAAATGGTAAATTAAATTTAAAACGGTGACTGTTTGGCTTGAATGTTGTTTTCGTCAGTGATGTTGAAGGTGTAGAAATACCCAGTTACAATGAAAAGTGCTCAGTGCTATGTGCTCTGTTGTAATTTGAACTGGAAAATGAATTCCTTTTTAAGTTATAGGAAAATTAATTTATTACTGACAACTACAAAAACTCAGCCTCACTATTAATGTTGAACCAAGGCAATATGGGATCATTTTGAGTTTTTCTTTACAGTGTTTCCAGACGGTAACGGTACAAATACCTTTCATTTCAGTCAATGACAAAGTTGATGTAGTGTTATTTGATAACTTAAGTTATTTTGCAGATTTAGGTTAATAATACAAACAATACAATACAATACAAAATCAATTTAGATTATATGATATTTTATTAAATAATAAGGTGAAATCACAAGCTTCCCAAGAGAGAAGCAGTAAGAAAGAAGATGCTCTGTCAAGGTTTTTAAATAGCAGAGACTGAAGCTAAAATGTTGAAAAATACCTTTGAAAGACAGTGTTGATGAGTTTTGCTGATATGGAGGATATGAAGAAATTAAGTCATTTTGTGGTAGAGTCCAAGGATAGAGAGATAAAACAGAGAAGCTGCAGGTGATGGGTGTTGACGACACAATGATCTCCTGGATTACTGACTACTTGACAGGCAGGCCACAGTTTGTCCGTCTGGGCAGTGTCCTGTCTGATGTGGTGGTCAGTGATACAGGAGCTCCACAGGGAACTGTGCTTTCTCCCTTCCTCTTCACCTTATACACCACTGACTTTCAGTACAACTCTGAGTCATGTCATCTACAGAAGTTTTCTGATGACTCAGCTGTTGTCGGGTGTATAAGAGAGGGAGAGGAGGGTGAGTACAGGACACTGGTAGACAACTTTGTGGAGTGGTCCGAACAGAATCACCTGAGGCTGAATGTCAACAAGACCAGAAGAGATGGATGATCGACTTCAGGAGGAAGAAGATGCCTTCACAGCCACTACGGATCAGGGGGGAGGTGGTGGAAGAGGTGGAGGACTACAAATACCTGGGAGTGGTGATCGACAACAGACTGGACTGGAAATCTAACACGGAGGCTGTGTACAAGAAGGGGATGAGCAGACTCTATTTCCTGAGGAGGCTGAGATCCTTCAACGTGGGCAGCAGGATGTTGGAGATTTTTTACCAGTCTGTTGTTGCCAGCGCCATTTTCTTTGCTGCCTGTGTGTTGGGGCAGCAGCATCAGAGCCAGCGACACTAACAGACTTGATAAAATCATCAAGAAGGCTGGCTCTGTGCTTGGTCTCAGGCTGGAGTCTTTTGAGACCGTGGTGGAGAGGAGAATGCTGAATTATTATCCTATTATCCATCATGGACAATGATCAGCAGCCTCTCCATCACACAGTAGACAGACAGAGTACTTTCTCTCACAGGCTGCTCCAGGAAATCTTTCCTGCCACATGCCATCACACTGTACAATAACAGCCTAATACTCTAGTCATAAACTTACAGTCTATAAGCACTTTATGGGGTTTTTTATACACACTGTTCACTGTAGCTTATCTGTTCACTGCACCTTATATTTATTTTGCACTACAATCAGTACTGCTATTTATACATTTTCTATACATTTTGATATGGCATTTTAAATTGTTTTAACATGTCTGGTCAGGTTTTTCTTCTTATTCTTTTTATTTCCTTGTATTGTTATTGTGTAATGCTGCTGCTACATGGTAATTTCCCAGCTTGGGATCAATAAAGTATATCTATCTATCTATCTATCTATAGAGAGATAAGGGTGAAATCACTTTAACTCTATCAAAGCATGTGCTATAATAAAAGTATCGATATAGATCTTTATATAGGTCTTTATCCCACCCTCCCCTAGCGTTAAATATAATATATACTCGTTTAATTATTTGTATTTGTTATATAGTAATTAATTGTGTTGTGTGTTAAAAAATGTTTGTATTGAACAATAACGTTTTTAAAAAATATCCAGATTTGTTGGCTTCACTTTTCATCTATCTTTATATCATAACCCACATTTAAAGATTTATATATATCTATTTCTAGTATATATATTATATTTTTTACATACAGTTTCACATACTGGTCTCAGTGCTTCGCGAAAACGTCGCGCCCCTTGTGTCCCTCGCCGCTCGCCGTACGGGACAAACCAAACAACGTGTTGTTGTGACTGAATGATCCGTCGACACAGCTCCTCCGGTTCGTACTTGAACACATGTTTGGGCTGCAGGTTGGATCATTTGGTGACCTCCACATGAATTTAACACCGTGGTGGCCGCAGCTGTGAATCCTCCGCTGAGAAACACCGCCGAGGAGGCAGCAAGCGAAACAGGACGGTGACCTGCTGCAGCTGCTGAGCGTAAATACAAAGGTTTGTTTTTTTTATATATATATTGGTACCAAAGCTTCACCTGCAAACATGTCGGCTGCTGGGAACGAGTCCAGGAAACGGAGCAAGAAGCGGTACGGCCACCACAGCAAGCGGTGGAAAGGCTCCCGGGAGCTGGAGGTGGGCATGCAGGGGATCCTCATCACATGCAACATGAACGAGAGGAAGTGCACGGCGGAGGCCTTCAACCTGCTCAACGAGTACGCAGACAAGCTGTACGGGCCCGAGAAGGTGAGTCCTGAGGTCCTGCAGCACTGCGAGGTGTCAGATCAGGTCCTGCATGAGGCCTGATGCACCTCAGTCCTGGTCCCTGAAGTCACTGTGCAAACTCAACAAGTGAGCTGTGATAGGAAGTGCAGACTAAAGTGCATGTTTTACCATATTTTAGTTTTAATTGCACATTTGTTTTTGTGTGTGTTGCATTAAGAGGATCAGCTTTCAGTTTTGGACATGTGCAAACCTCATGCTGGTCTCGTATTTCTTTTTTTTTCCAGCATCCAGGAATTGTTAATTGAAACTGAAATGTGTCTGTCATCGTGCAGAAACAAGTAATCGATTAGTTGGTTGACATGAAAACAGTTTGAGTAATCCGTTAATTAGGTAATCTTCCAGCCAAAATTAGTCCAGTAATTAGTATTAGCTCTTTCCACCTCATCAAATGGTCCTATATCATTGCTGATTTAATATTTTAGAAGTGTGTGATGTTGATTTGACGCAAATGTAATTTGAGTGACGTCAACTTGCACTTAAATCGTAAGGGGGGCATTTTTCTCTACTTAAATTACATGGTATTTCGACCACTCTCATGCTCACAGTTGCAAGATAATAATGGGAGCAGCAGTGAAGAAGACGAAGCTGACGAAGAAGACGTCGACGTAGCGCTGAAGAAGGAGGTGGCGCAGCTGCAAGCGTCCGGAGCCAAACAGGAGAGGCGCTTCCAGGCTTTGGACAGCGGAGCAAACAACGTCATCTTCATCAGGACTCTAAATCTGGGTACGTCCCTTTTCATCGGACGAATCATTGATGTGATTTATTTCTGGCTTTCTGTATTATTGCAACTACAAATTTGGATTTTTTTTTTTTTTCTTGACCTAGAATCTGACAAACTGGTTCATCACATCCTGTCTGATCTCCACACCACCAAGAAGAAAAAGTCACGCGTGATCCTTCGAATGCTCCCAGTGAGAATCTAAAATCGCCAACTGCGTTTGATATGATACATGTGATTTATTTATTTATTGATTGTCCTTATATCAAGATCGAACAGTTTGTCGCAGTTTTCACACTGAATCATTGATTTTTGTGCCTCTTGTTTTTTATAACAATCCGAATTATTCTTAAAGTGTGTATCAAGACAATGTTTTCATTTCATTTAGGTAACGGGGACGTGCAAGGCCTTCCAGGACGACATGGTGAAGTACCTGACCACCTACCTGGAGACTTGGTTTAAAACCCCAAACTGTGCCACCTATCAAATCGCCTTCAAAGCTCGCAACAGCAGCCACAACAAGAGAGACGAAATCATCAAATCAATTGCAGGTAGAGTTGGATGAATTATTTGAATCCTGCTAATATCTCATAATTGTGTCCTGCGAATAAAGTGAATTTCAGCTTTTTGATCATCAGTGAACAAAACTGGATCGTCATGTTGGTTTTTCGCAGGTTTAGTGGGGAAGCTGAACCCGAAGAACAAGGTTGACTTGACCAACCCAGAACTGACAATCATCGTGGAGGTCATCAAGGCTGTGTGCTGCGTCAGTGTGGTAAAAGACTACATGCTGTATAGAAAGTACAACGTTCAGGAAGTAGTAAAAGAAGACACACCAAAGCCTGTTGTGACCGCAGCAAAAACGGTAACGAATGCAGCTGAGGTGAAGGAGAAGCACAATGCAGAGGAGACGAACAAAGAGGAGACGAAAGGTGAAGACGACGATGACAGAAATGTGTCGAAGGACAAAAAGGAGGTCGATAAGGAAGAAGGTGACGGGGAGTAAGAGCTCATATTTAGAGTTAGACTTCAAACATCATCTCCAGTCGCTTTATATTGTAGTGCTTTTGTTTTAAATAGAGGGCTCAAAGCAAAGGAAAGTTTTTATTTTCATGATGAGAACATCACCTGATGAAATGAGGTCGGAGTCAAACAGAATCTATATGTAATTTAATGTCATTTTTTTATATTCATAAAACTATCTATGATAAATTGGTTCCAACTTTAATTATTGAACCATTTTAATTATCAGTGATTTTGACTTAACTGTAAATGTTACTGTTCTGCAGCTTAACATCAGCTGATGGGTTTTTTAATGCTGAATTTGTTTTTGTTTTTTATTTCAATGACATTTTATTTTGACATTTTTCTCCAAAGAAAAAAGAATTTTGTTCAGGTCAACTGGTGTCTCACATTTTTGTAACTGGTATTTCTTAAAGCAGTCCCTGAATTAAAGCCACCTGTATGTTTGACTGTTAATGACGTGTCGCTTCATTTATTGACACAGTAAAGGGAGGAGAACAGAAAAAAGGATCAAAACTACATAAACATAATACACAATTTGGTACTTCACACCTGAAGGATGTTGTTGTAGTGAGATGTAGTGAGATGTCCTGTATGACATTGTATTGCACCCACATCCATGATAATTGAATAGGCAGTTCTTCTGTGCACCACAAGATGGAGTTAATCCCTCATTTTGTACAAACATGGACATCTGTGTTACAGTTGTATTATAAAAACTGCTCCTGCACTAATAATTTATCTCATAATCTTTAAAAACTACTAATTTTCTTTGCTATATCACCTTCTAGTTAATAGCTATATTAAATATATTCTAAATGTCTTGCAATTGTACATATATATATATACATATATATATATATATATATATATATATATATATATATATATATATATATATATATATATATATATATATATATATATATATATATATATATATATATATATATATATATATATATATATATATATATATATATATATATATATATATATATATATATATATATATATATATATATATATATATATGTATATATATATATATATATATATATATATATATATATATATATATATATATGCTCAACTCATAATTTCATATATTGTGTATCAAACACTGATATAATATCTCGTGACAGATGTAACTTTACATGTATTTGACAGCACAAAAGTGTCTAGTTGGAGCCCTAACAGCATTGGTCTTGGATGAGCTGTTTAAGGACAGAAGATGCTGCATGTTGTACAGATGGTAAAGCTCCTTGAGGGAAATTTTTGCTAATTAGCACTAAATGCCAGAGGATAGAGGCTGATAGGAATGTCATTACTTTCAGTTTTTGGTATTATATTTAAGTATTGAACGAGTACATTTTTTTTATTAGATGAGAAGTCAGCGTTACCAGAGTTATTACAATTCCTCCTTAAGTGGCTCTGCATGTCTATAATAATGTCATGATAATTTTAATTTATAATTCTTAACTTATTCCATATGAAGCCATAACTTATTTCATACGAGGCCATATACAGCTCTTTATATTTACTTATATGATTTTATTTTATTCTCATTCTTTATTTTTTGTATTTTAAGTATTTACTGTTTATTTTTCATCTTGTGTGCTTCTTCTATCTGTGTGCTTCTTCTATCTGTATGCTCTGGAAACTTAAATTTCCCTGAGGGAGTCATCCCAAAGTGATCAATAAAGTCAAGTCTAAGTCTATGTCTGTGCTAAATTTCATGGCAGTCCATCCAATAGTTGTTGAGATTTCACCCCAAAATGGTACTAATGGTGGCATTGAGGAAAAAATTAATGGATCTCAAACAACAGTAGGATTTATTCTAAGAGCATCATGAATGCCATCCATCCATCCATCCATTTTCATCCGCTTGGTCCGGGACCGGGTCGCGGAGGCAGCAGTCTGAGCAGAGATGCCCAGACTTCCCTCACCCCAGACACTTCCTCCAGCTCTTCCGGGGGGATCCCAGGCTGAGGCGTTCCCAGGCCAGCCGAGAGACATAGTCTCTCCAGCGTGTCCTGGGTCTTCCCCGGGGCCTCCTCCCGGTGGGACATGCCTGGAACACCTCCCTAGGGAGGCGTCCAGGGGGCATCCGAAATAGATGCCCAAGCCACCTCAGCTGACTCCTCTCGGATGCTGAAGGAGCAGCGGCTCTACTCGAGCTCCTCCCGAGTGACCCGAGGCTTCTCACCCTATCTCTAAGGGAGCGCCCAGCCACCCTGCGGAGGAAACTCATTTCGCCGCTTGTATCCAGCATGATCTTGTCCTTTCGGTCATTACCCAAAGTTCATGACCATAGGTGAGGGTGGGAACGTAGATTGACCAGTAAATCGAGAGCTTCAGCCTTTCGACTCAGCTCCTTCTTCACCACGACGGTCCGGTACACCGACCGCATAACTGCGGACGCTGCACCAATCCGCCTGTCAATCTCACGCTCCATCTTTCCCTCACTCGTGAACAAGACCCCGAGATACTTGAACTCCTCCACTTGAGGCAGGACCTCTCCACCCACCTGGAGAGGGCACGCCACCCTTTTCCGGTCGAGAAGCCATGGCCTCAGATTTGGAGGTGCTGATTCTCATCCCAGCCGCTTCACACTCGGCTGCAAACCGCTCCAGCACATGCTGAAGGTCCTGGCTTGATGAAGCCAACAGGACAACATCATCCGCAAAAAGCAGAGATGAAATCCTGTGGTTCCCAAACCGGACTCCCTCCGGCCCCTGGCTACGCCTAGAAATCCTGTCCATAAAGATTATGAACAGGACCGGTGACAAAGGGCAGCCCTGCCGGAGTCCAACATGTACTGGGAACAGGTCTGACTTACTGCCGGCAATGCGAACCAAGCTCCTGCTCCGGTCGTACAGAGACCGAACAGCCCTTAGCAAAGGCCCCCGGACCCCATACTCGCGGAGCACTCCCCACAGAATACCACGAGGGACACGGTCGAATGCCTTCTCCAGATCCACAAAGCACATGTGGACTGGTTGGGCAAACTCCCATAAACCCTCCAGCACCCTGTGGAGGGTATAGAGCTGGTCCAGCTGTTCCACGACCGGGACGAAAAACCGCATTGTTCCTCCTGAATCCGAGGGTCGACTATAGGCCGAATTCTCCTCTCCAGTACCCTGGCGTAGACCTTCCCGGGGAGGATGAGAAGTGTGATCCCTCTGTAGTTGGAACACACTCTCCGGTCCCCCTTTTTAAAAAGAGGGACCACCACCCCAGTTTGCCACTCCAGAGGCACTGTCCCCAACCTCCATGCAATGTTGCAGAGGCGTGTCAGCCAAGACAGCCCCACAACATCCAGAGACTTGAGGTACTCAGGGCGGATCTCATCCACCCCCGGCGCCTTGCCACCGAGGCTGAGGAGCTTACGAACTACCTCAGTGACTTTGGCTTGGGTGATGGACGAGTCCACCTCAGAGTCCCCAGCCTCTGCTTCCTCACTGGAAGGCAAGTCGGTGGGATTGAGGAGATCCTCGAAGTATTTCTTCCACCGTCCGACAATGTCCCCAGTCGAGGTCAACAGCTCCCCACCCGCACTGTAAACAGTGTTGGCAGAGTACTGCTTCCCCCTTCTGAGGCGCCGGACGGTTTGCCAGAATCTCTTCTTGAGGCCGACCGATAGTCCTCCTCCATGGCCTCACCGAACTCCTCCCAGACCCGAGTTTTTGCCTCCAGGACCGTCCGGGCTGCGGCTTGCTTGGCCTGCCGGTACATTGACCTGTCAACTGCGTCAGGAGTCCCACAGGCCAACATGGTCCGATAGGACTCCTTCTTCAGCCTGACACAGCATCCCTTACTTCCGGTGTCCACCACCGGGTTCGGGGATTGCCACCACGACAGGCACCAGAGACCCTTGCGTCCACAACTTCGAACTGCCGCGTAAATGCCGACAATGGAGGCAGAGAACATGGTCCACTCGGGACTCAATGTCCCCAGCCTCCCTCGGAATCTGTGAGAATGCTCTTCCGGAGGTGGGAGTTGAAGACCTCCCTGACAGAGGGCTCGGCCAGACGTTCCCAACAGACCCTCACAATACGTTTGGGTCTGCCAGGTCTGTCCAACTTCCTCCTCTGCCAGCGCTGAGCCAACTCACCACCAGGTGGTGATCGGTTGACAAGCTCAGCCCCTCTCTTTACCCGAGTGTCCAAGACATACGGCCGGAGATCAGATGAAACCGACAACAAAGTCGATCATCGACCTCCGGCCTAGGGTGTCCTGGTGCCACGTGCACTGCACTGATGGACACCCCTTATGCTTGAACATGGTGTTCGTTAGGTTATGGACAAACTGTGACTAGCACAGAAGTCCAATAACAGAACACCAGCTCGGGTTCAGATCGGGGAGGCCGTTCCTCCCGATCACGCCCCTCCAGGTATCACTACTCGTTGCTACCCACGTGAGCGTTGAAGTCCCCAGTAGAACAATGGAGTCCCCAGTCGGAGCACTATCAAGTACCCCTCCCAGGGACTCCAAGAAGGCTGGTACTCTGTACTGCTGTTCGGCCCGTAGGCACAAACAACAGCAAGAGACCTATCCCCAACCCGGAGGCGCAGGGAAGCGACCCTCTCGTTCACCGGGGTGAACTCCAACACGCATGGCGGCTGAGCTGGGGAGCTATAAGCAAGCCCACACCAGCTCGCCGCCCGCTCACCCTGGGCAACTCCAGAGTAGTGGAGGGTCCAGCCCCTCTCAAGGAGCTGGGTTCCAGAGCCCAAGCTATGCGTGGAGGTGAGCCCGACTATCTCTAGCCGGTACCTCTCAACCTCCCGCACAAGCTCAGGCTCCTTCCCCCCCAGCGAGGTGACATTCCATGTCCCTATTGGCCTAGAGTTTTGTTCCAGGGATTGGGTCGTCGAGGCCCCCTGCCACGACTGCTACCCAAACCACATTGCACCGGCCCCTCATGGACCTTCCTGCGGGTGGTGAGCCTACTGGAATGGCGGGCCCACGTCGCCATTTCGGGCTGAGCCCGGCCGGGTCCCGTGGGCAAAGACCCGGCCACCAGGCGCTCGCCTGCGAGCCCCAACCCCAGGCCTGGCTCCAGGGTGGGTAACGCCAATCCGGGCGACGTAACGGTCCTTGATATTCTTCTTTTCATGATGGGCTTGTGAACCGCTCTTAGTCTGGCCCGTCACCTAGGACCTGTTTGCCATGGGAGACCCTACCAGGGGCGTAATGCCCCAGACAACATAGCTCCTAGGATCATTTCGGGCACACAAACCCCTCCACCACATTAAGGTGGCGGTTCAAGGAGGGGCATCATGAATGTTTGTACAAAAATTTAATGGAGGACCATCCAATAGTTGATGAGATATTTCTTATGTTGGACGAACTGACATTGTTTTTTTGTTTTTCATGTTTGCACAGGTTTTACATCTGTGAGTCTTACGTGCATTTTTATATCTATTCAGTTCACAGGTTTAAGCCGCAATACGTGCTCATATTTCTGTAGAATTATCTTGGGTGTCTCCTCTCCGTCCACAGAGCCTTTCTGCAAAGGTCATGAACGGTTTTATGGTTTGTCTTTTGAAGATATTACCAGGAGAACTTGGCTTTGTTTATAGATGTGTCGGCAGAGGCATCAAAACTGAATATCTAAAATGAAGAGAAACTTAAAAATGTTTTCCAAAGCAGCAGTGGTGCAGTATAACCGCGGTGCTGGGCGTTCACTCAAGGCGTATATCATAGTATGGACAGTTTTTCTATCTCTGTCACGTACACATAACACACACATGCATTAACAGAACTGTGAATTCCTCTCTGCTCATTACATTTGAGCTGAACTGTGGCTGTGACCCGCCAGTCGTTATCTCCACCATATTCAGCTAAAAACTCACAAATTGCATTGCCTCTGGCTCTCAGGTGCCCCAATCAGTGTGACCTGCTGACAAGCTTATAGCTGCAACACAAGGGGAAAGGACTGGATGTTTTTCCGCCTGCCAGTGTGTTATTAGTACAATACCAATTAGACTGTGTGACTAGCTTACATAATGGCTAACCTACAGTGAAGCCTCGTGATTATATCACAGTGGCAGCATCTTAATGATGTCTCTGCTGTCAGGTGAAATCCTCATGTCTTAATGGAGGCCATAATCAAAACTATACATTTTCTACATATGCAAAAGCATTTTATATGATTTTTTGAATGTTTTTTTTAATGTATGACAAATACACATTAAGATGTTGTACTGAATTCATTAAAGGATTCTGTAGAAGGTTTTAAATGTTTAACGAGGAACAGCATAATCAAAATCAACACAATATTTCCAGCTCTAACCACTTGGTATTGTCTACATGAGAAAATACCCTCTGATGTTTTAATTACCCCTAAGGCCATGTCTAATTAAACCTCAGTGGGAACTAAAGCCCACTGCTTTCCAGCCAAATAGGCATAGAAACACGTACGCACTGTTGTGCCACCCAGGATTGTGCGCTTATTCAGGTTTAAATGTCAGGCCTGTGAAACAATTGCATCCACAGGCGCATGTGCACACAGTCCCTGGGGTCAGGATTAGCATCCACTGGTGTGGCTCCATATCTGACCTTTATGAGTGGCTAAGTAGTGCTCTCCAGGGTCTCATTTGTCTCACTTTACCCGAACAATGGCCTCAACCCCCCCGCCTCCCATGACAACTGTAGCCGTCTCTCTCACAGTGCAGGATGAACAAGTCGAGGCTCAAATTGTTGAGCTTCAGAGCTTTTCAAGGACTCCGGGTCTACTTTCACATACTTACATGTGGTTAAAATAACCATTAAACCTTCACATTTGGTTTTAGAAATTAAGCACTGCATTATAATCGTCCGTATTTATGACAAAATAAGCAAAAATCAAAGTTAAAGTTTGGAAAAAAACATATTTTGTTGACTCTAACAGACACTTATCTGCTTCATTAGCACTGTGTTGCTGTGGTTTATTAAATTTGATTTATGGTGGTCTGACATGCAAACAACTCCCGCAGCTGTCCTCACATTTTTATCTAAATGTTGCTAAATTGTGATTGGTGACATCACCATTTTTAGCAGAGCCCCACCCACCTCAAACCAGTGAGATGAAAACATAAATGCAGAAATCTGTGACCAAAACATTAATGAAGGCCCATGTGAGCCACTCATAGCATAGTTTTTATATCAATTGTCCTTTTGGTTAGGCAGCTTGTTGCCTTAAAATCCCGTTGATGAAAGTATTAACAATAAAGGCACACATTGCTTCGATGACACTAAAGCAGGACTGTGAAACTTTGGAAAGAAGAAGAAATTACATATTCTGCCTCTTAGGAATGAAAAGTTGAAATTATAAATCATTGGCTTGTGGTGGCCGACATAAACTAATATTAGCAAACTCACTGACTTTATGGTTCTTCTCTACTTGTGCTAATGTAACACTACTCTTTAGTTTTTCACCTTCAACATTGTTTTGTTATTCCATTGTGTCCAGAGGTCTTCAAAATTTACATTGGCTCACTATAAGAGAGAGCAAATGGAGGCATGTTGAACTTAAGAGCAGAATAAAGTGATATATTTAATTAGGACAGGACAAATACTAAAAAAACAAACAGTAAACTGTATCAACGTAAGACAAGATGCCAAGAAAAAGGTAAAATAGCACATGCTTGTATACCTATTTAATACATAATCCTGCTTTACAGCTACATTTATTACTTTACCTTATTTGCCCAATCCATCATAATGAAATTAAAATGCAATCTAATTTACTCACTTATCACAGAACAGTTGATGTGCAAAATAAATCAGTTTGAGCATCACAACACTAAAAGTTTGAGCATCTACAGCTTCATGACAACTGAACAGATCTCCATCTGCTGATCCATCTGATGTTTTATAGACATGGCAGAGCAGCGTCTGTCTGCTTCCCCTCGAAACAGGTGGAATATGTCCACAGCCTGTGAGCAGTGTAAGCAAATAGTGATCAGTTTGTTTCTGTTAGAGGCCCGGAGAGGTAAAAACTCTATTGTCTCACAAAAAATAAATAAAGATTAGAAAGATGAAAAAAATGTAGGCAGATTCAGAACTGCATTTTTATTTTATCCAGTCCTGTTAATGATTTTACAGACTGAGAGACTGGAAACACATGTCCGATGAGATCAACATTTTCACAACCATAAAAGGATTTTTGGTGTGTTAATATTACAAGAATGATCCCGGTCACTTCAGCACCACCCTGTTGAAGGCCTTTTTCAAGGGAGACGTGTCACAGTAGGAAAAGCACAAGTGTAAAGAATGAAATTGAAGATGGCTGGATTCAATTCACATGCCTTCATTTCAGGGTCGTGGTATCGTACATGCGGGCTCGCTGTCACACTGTCACAGCCGTCTCATAAATAGAGCAAGGCCATTGTTAATGTTATTAGTGACATCTGCGCTTCACCTACTGTGGCAAGCGTGCTGCGAGAAACACCTATCAGACTGAATTACCATTCAGTTTCACATTATACATCTCATACGAATCCCTGAAGTAAACTAAAGATGTGAGCAGTGTGAGTTCAGAGGTCAGGGGCCAGGCTTTGATATCACCCTTTATTAGCACTGGCACAAGTTAACAGGGGGAAAAAGCAATATCAGTGCTTCCCTATAATCCAAATATTCTAGTAACTTTTGCCATAAACTGAATGGTCAGAAGCGGAGATTCGTGTGTATCTGCATTTGTAATTGGGATTTATTTTAGACTTTCTCATGCATCAGTCACAGTCACTGCAAATACACACAATACAGTGAAGGGCAAAGTCTAAAAAATAATGAAGACGTGCACCGAACACCTCATAAAGTTGTTGTCCAACTTTCTTAATCCCAATGCCGACTGATGGACACTGAATGTTGCATTTGTTTGATAATAAATTATGGCCTCGGAAATGACCGCTGCGTTGAGCCCAAATGTCGACGAAAAGCGTTTACGAGCTTCGGCGTGTTTACTGCAGAGCCGTCGTGTGCTCCCAAGGTGTTTACAGCTTTTCAGATGCTTTCTCTTTTGTCACACAAACACATACTCAATGGATGCACACACCAATGATTTCTTTATTTATTTATATCTATTGTTACAGTGATGAGAATACGGTTTGGAGGACATCTATTTCTCTGAGAGAGTGTGAGTGTGTGCGTGTCGCAGCCAGCAATGTGAATGCGGCTCAGTAATGAGAAATGCTTATCAACCCTGTACAGCCTGTCAGCTTGCTGCTATTAGCTGTTACCCCAACAGTCCTACAGGTAGGCCAAGAGAGCCCCGTATTGATCCCAAACATCCCTATTTGTCCCCGCAGAAAGGGAGCAATCAGCAGACGGATTTAGTTGATTAGGATTATGGGAAATAATTTGTGGAGGAAATAAGAGGACATTTTTAAGGATGTTGGGGGGGGGGTTGTTATTAGTGTTGTGAAATTAGTTTTTCGTAATACCTGGGATGACGTTGCTTTTTGAATGTAAATCAGTGTTTATGTAATTGGAACGCGGACGAGAGGAAGTGGGCTTGTTTTTTTTTGTTTTGTTTTTTAGGAAAATTGAGTTGTTATTTTGTTGAGCTGAAGAGAAGGAATCATGAGATGGAGAGAAACTCAGGAGCAGATACTCTTTTACTGCACACGCTCACATTTACCGAGCTCACTCTCATGAAGTGGTATAATCCTCGCTCAGGGTGCTTTCCATATCACTGGGGGGGGGCTTTGGCTGTGGAGAGACGCATTTTAGCATAATGCTAACAAGGAGCTTGACAATTAGTTCGACAGGAGAGGGGATGTGGGGGCAGGGGGGGGGCAGGGGGCAGCAGGACAGCGTGCAGAGTAAACCTGGAAAATAGAAGAGCAGGAGGCGAAGGAGCGGAGGTGGAACTGGGCCATCAGCTGTGTGACTCTAAAAAGCTTTAATTACGTTAATTTCTTTTTAATAATCAATGCTAAAATGAACTGGATCAAAGCCCCTTTTTAACTATCGACACTTGTTTGAATTAAGTCTACCACAGATTCAGCATTTAAATGAACTCTACCAAGACTCTGAATAAGTAATTGGAGTCTATATAATTATTCAGACATGTCTAAACAGTATACAGTCAGTGAGCAGTTTATTAGGTACATTTGTACATTTTTGTACATGTGATTTGTACATTTGTACAATAGAAAGCAGTCTAATACAAAAGTCATTGCACAAATACTACCTTTATGAAGTTTTCTCACAAAATTTCTCACAACATTTTTAAATAAAGTCATATAAAGGTGTTGGACTGCATTACTTTGAAAGATGTTCACAATTTTTGGTCCTCGTTATTTAAATACATGAGGAAGGCTGAAGTTTAACACAGTCCAACACAACACCACCACTAACTATGATCTCAGTACTTAAACATATTATTTAATTTACACATTTCTGACAAGTTCACCAAAAACTGAACACTATAAACAGCTTCAAAAAATGTAATACCTAAATCATGTCAATCAGCCTGTAACTCCAGAGTTTTCATACATCATGTACTCACTGTCAGCATATTGACAGTGAATGATGATATGTACATGTTAAATCCTGTGTATGTTGTGGTTATTTTTATAGTATACAGTCATGAATACATGCACATGCATAATCCAGCCCATGTATGTTCATTCAGTATTTATATATTTGCACTATTTGTATTGTTTTCAACTGAAACAAAAATACCGGACTTGTGTATATTTAATTGTATTAATTTAATTTTAGTTTTTGTTTGTCACTGGTGCTTTTTATATATATTTATATTGTGCATCCTTATATGTTCACATATTATACATATACATTGAGAGCAATGAAGCTGATTCTGATACTGATGGCTGCTGTATTACACTGCATTAGATCATACAGGCATCCCTAATAAAGTGGCCTATGAGTGTAATCTTGGTAAACACTGTAGGTTGCTTTGCTAGTAATGTACATCTTATTCACAACACAATAAAATAGAAGCTGGAGTGCGAAACATTTGGAGGAAATGTCTGAGTATAACTGCATTTATTCAGCTGCAGTATTATTTATTTGGCTTGGGTTTAACTAGTGTACTGCTTACTGATAACTTTCTAGCTTTCAGCAAAATATCATTGTATTCCAGAATAAACTTAATATAGCCTGTGTTTGACTGTACACATTTTAAAAAAGAACAAAGATATTTGATTTAAATAATATGTTTGATCACCAGAACACAGTAATTGTATATTTGGTCAAACCTGAGTTAAAAACATTAAAACACTAAAAACACAAAACAGTTTTACAGTATATAGAAAATGCTGCAGAGATGTTTAATTTCTGCAAAAACAAAATGTAAAATGTACAGTAACAACAAAAACCAAACTCCAGAGAGATTTAGGTAACTATACTAAAACAGAATAGTTATATCAAACAAAAGCTCAGTGGGGAGAGAGCCACCACGATTTTAAGGTGACTTTACTTTACTCCAAATCTCTCTTTATGATAGAAACATATCAAATTCGATGAACTGACAGCTCATCATGGAGATCCTGTTTTTTTCCCACATAACTAAATGTTCCCAGTGTAGCTAAATCTAGTCAAAATTAAGAAAAAAAAACACAACATTTAGTTTAGCTAAAAGATAATAACCCAAGGTTAGTTACTCTGCAGACTAGTAGAAACTATTGTTGAAAATTGAGAAAATATCTGTTTCATCGGCTGAAAACTTTAAACCCCTTTTCTCTGCCTTTCTCCACCTTTCTGCTTGAGTTTCAGTCAGATACAGTAATACTATTTAATTGTTATTTAAATTAAATGTATGTTAAAGACACTGAAGCTGATGATGGTAAAGAGTTGATTGGTTTTATTCAGTTTAAGGAACATGAATGTTAGTATGCTTCTTGTTCTGTTGTTGGCCGTGTGTTTTTTTTTTTGTTGGGGGAAGACCTCACTGGATTGGATAACAGCTGCCACAGAGGATTGAGAGTGTGACAGTGAAACATGTATATGTGATTTTCAGGCAGATGACAGACAGACAGAAGGGCTCCTCGAGAGAACATACAGCTCTAACAGGATTGGAAATGGTACCCACCAGCTGTAAGAGGTAAGAGAGAAAGAGCAGGGGATGAGAGTCAAAGTGGGAGGAAGGAGGGGGCGACCACGCGAGGGAGTGGAGTGTTTCCAGATCAGTTTTGAGATTTGAAATTAACCAGTCATTTAGCCGCAAAGTTTGACCAAAGGATGTGTTTGTGTTTGCCGGAAAGAGATGGATGAGGAGAAGGGGCAAAAAAAAAAAAGTGGAGGAAAGGAGCAAGCTTTTGGGAAGAATGAAGCCGTTAAACACATCATCAAACGCTGCAGGCACAGCAGGGGGCCTCGGGATACACCCGTCTGAGAGTTGGGTGGTGTGGGTGTGTGCATGTGTGTGTATAGTTTTGTGTTGGCCTAATAAACCACCCATCTGCAGGGAGAGGAGATCAGTGGATGCGGGGAGCGTTGGAGGGGTGGAGGGTGGTGGTGGTGGTGGTGGTGATGGTGAGGGGGGGGTTTACAGCACTCTTTATGCTCCATATTTACACCCCTTTCAAACGCACAGACCGACAGATACACAGTCCTGCCCAGAGGTTCTTTGATGCTTGTCGATACCGCTGCGTGATGATGTCATACGGCAAGAGAGCAAGGGAGGGAGGCATGATCAAAGGGGAGAGGGAGGGATGAAGACGCAGGAGAGGATATCCAAGACAACAACGGGACAAAGATGGCGACGGCTCCTGCTATGGGACGTCCACTGGCGTCCAGACCTCCGCATCACCAGGAGGGACCCCGGCCGGGCGGCAAGAGTGCCCAGTCCCCTTATTCTAATGGGATGACCACCGGCATGACACACCGGGAACCACCAAGCCAACATCAGCCACCACTACCGCCGGGCTAGCACGGTAAGCTCTCCGTCTACCTCAGCCTCTCCTACCGCTGCCGTTAAACCATCAAACCCTCAACGCCCCGATGTCTGGTTACCATCACTCCATCCCAAGTATTTATCATGAGTTGCCATTCTTTCCAATAACACATTTTCTACCCATTTTCTTTCTTTTTTTTTTTCTCGGCCCTTTCATCATGGTCTTTCGGCCGTTAATATAGGCCTCTCTTTGCCATCAAAGGCAGCACATCAATTGCCTTGACTCCCAAGTGTATGTGTGAGGGTGAAAGAGAGAAAGGGAGAGAGGGGAAAAAAGAGGAACACCATGTATCAGAGATCAAGGCACGCTTTCATGCCTGATTTTGGCCCTGGTTGGGTTTTTTTTGGCTTTCCATCATCTTTCCTCCATCCTCCTTTTTCTCCCCGTTTATAGGGCGGCAGACGCTCCTAGAAAACCCCAATCGACGTTTCCTCCCCGACCCTCAGTGGTCCAAATTCTACGTTCGGTGAAAAAAATGAAATCAGATGCTTTTGTGGGGAAATGGAGGCAAAGACATGTCTCTTTTTTTTCCTGGGTTTTCTTTGAGAATATTCTGTAGCTCGGGAGCTACTGGGCCAGAGCTCTGCCCCAATGATGACAATACGTGAAACAATATTTGAATAAGCAGCAGGAGGGCAGCCAGCTAATCCACTGTGGCTAATCCAGTATTGGTGCAGGCCATATTGGTAGCTGCAGTATTCAGCCCCATCACAATACACATCAGCAGGACGCCATGGCAGATATACTGACACTCTTACTACAGGCATGGCTGGGAAAGGCCAGCAGATGGATGGATAGGTGGATGGATGGATGGATGATATAGAGATACATGAATGGACAATTGCACAAATGGATGGAAACGCTTGATACAGATGCTTTAATTTCTTAAATTCACATATTGTCTCGTCGTCTTGTGTGACTTAATGTGAGTGTAAAAACTGAGGGGTTTGAAGGATTAAGACAAAAGTAGAGATGGACATGGGCTTCAAATGTTCTTCATTGCTCCGTGACCGTGTCTAAATTTTTCACAAACAGGAGCACATATAGACCTGAAATATCAATATCTCCCAACTCACTGTGTCAAACGTAATAAAAAGGTTCACTGTACAAGACTCTCCTTATCTTTGTTTTTGAGCTCTCATTGCAGGCAAACAGAATACTTGTCTCCAATTAATTTTCTTAAAGAGCAGAGGTCTGTTTCTCTTTCAAGAGGTATATAATGAAGATTTCACTCCCTGTGAGCATCTAAATGGGTCTTTGTGCTGGGAGGCCCCCAAGAGATAAGCCTGTTTCTGACAGGCCTCCGTACGGACGCCCAAATCTGCTGTGGCAGCTGGAACAAAGGGACTCCTGAGCTAGACCAGCGCTCCGACAAAAAAAGCTCCATCTCAGTGGTCTGAAGGGGCCTGCCTCAATTTAAGAATTAATAATCCACTTTTTTCCTCTACTGGAAATGGTTGTTTTTATCACATACTTGACAAAGATTAGAGAGTAATACACGGGGCTCTTTGTCTTCTTATTGGGACTGTGCAAATGCTTCAAACTAGCTAGGTAACTAAGGGTCATCAGTTGATATAGATCATTTATTTATCATTGATCTTGTAATTAATCTTAATGAGTTGCATTGTAGCTGGGGCTGCTAATGATACACGCACTTATTAACCACAGCAGTCAGTCTGAATGAATCATGAGGCACAGAACGTGAAAGAAATACTAAGAATGGGTGATACAGATAAAATCTTCTATCACAGCAAATGTTATTTTATTGGCTGGTATCAGTATATTTGTGTTATACAAAACATTCTGCTGAGAAACTGTTTATGAATAAAAAAATGACTTGACAATATGGGTTTTTTCGGTTAATCTAATATGATAAATATTTGAAAAATCAAGGTAATTACAAACGATGCAAAAAATGTACAATAGTCCAATAGTGGCATATTGATTTGCAACATTGCAACACATGGCTGTTTTCACAAAAGACATTTTGTAGTAAAATCACAGGTCTAAATAATGAAAAGGAATCATAAATGATGGCTGAATTCCATTTAGCTGCTTCAGTTTCAGAGCCCTTGTTTTTTTTTTTTGTTTTTCTGTTTTTGTTTTTTTTTGCATACTGGCTCGCTGTCATAACTGACTGTGACGCTTTAACAGAACAGAGTCATCATCAGTGTTATCAGTATCTGTGGTTTTTCCTACTATGACAAGTCAATACGTCCGCTGCGGGAAAGGTCAAGGCCAATACAACAAGAGATATTTAAAGCACAGATTCTGAAGGTCGACAAGTTCACAGCATATATATTTACTTAGGTACTCAGGTTGAATCAGAATCTGACTCAGAATCAGCTTTCTTGGTCAGGTAAGTGTACACATACAGTATGAGGAATAAGACACTGGTTTTTACGTTGGTCTCAGTGTACATACACAGACATAGACACACACACAGCTAAAAACAAAGACAACAGGGTTGATAACATTAAACTACTAAGTCTAAATACACTGTTGCCCATAAAGTGATATGTGATACTGTGATATGTTTGGAAGAGATTGATCAATAAAGTTTTGAGAAGATATATACTTTATTTATCAAGAATAAATCACATTGTCACAATCATTTCATGAGAAGAGGTAAAAAATATTTTATTCCAACTTTATGGGCAACAGTGTGTATATAAAAAGTGACTTTTGTTCCTTCAGGTTATTAAAATTCAGTTTTAAATCAAAATAACAGCAATTAAAGAAGATTAGTGAAATTAAGTCGTTCTATCACTGTGAGGTCGTCAGACAACCAGTGGAAATTACTACACACAGCCAAGAAATAGTCCAATGCAAAACCCTGCCACAAAATCCAAATTATTTGTTTTAACCACTTTTTGTACAGATTAAATGAGAGGAAACATTTTAATTAGAGAGCTTAGTGAGGTACTGTAACTTTGTTTGGACAGAGCCGTTTTCAGCCTTTATGCTAAGCTAAGCTAATGATCGTATGAGTGGGATCGATAAATTTTAACATACCTTCCACCTCAGATAGCTAGATAGATAGATAGATGAGAGGGAGCATGCGGCCAAGTGTATTAGTATCCCCCCCGTGTGGTGACCTTTCTTCGGCTAAGAGCACAGACCTCTACAACACTGACACACACACCGACACACACACATACATAGTCGAGCGTCATTATAGATTCATAAGTACCAACATGCCCCCAACCCCTCCTCACCAAGACATCATAAAGGTCAAGTTCATCTTCCTCAGTATTCTCTCTATGTCTCCCTTCCCTCTCTCCTCATCGTCTCTGGGGGCACTGCAGCAACCACAACAACACCAAGCCTGTTGCAGCAGGAACCTGTGTATGCATGCATGCATGTGTGTGTGTGTGTGTGTGTTGAGGCTATAAGCCAAAGTGATATGAATACATTTCCATAATGAAGCATGTTTAGCTTGGCTGTAAGGTCTGCCAATCAATCGCACTGCGAAACATTTCATCAACATTTTCTCAAGCGTGCCGCGAACAACCCAGCAGCCCTGCCCGTCTTCATTACTGCTCATTTACATTTCTCACTGTCGCACTGGTTGTTCATTCACAGTTATATGGTTTTAGAGATCTAGGCTAAAATAAATGCTTTCTGGAGAAATTTACACAAAGGAAACTTCTATTAGAGAAAAGAAACTATAATGTGGACATCAGAAAACAAAAAGAGCAATTTGTTGTTCTTTTCAGTCAAGTTGAACAGTCAGATTAGTCCAGAAATATGCATTACTTGAGTCTAAATTAACATTTAGATCCTGCGAACACACTATATTTATATTATATATTATGCAATTAAAATAGAGATTATCTGTTTTTATTTCACCTCATCAGTATTGTATTTGTATTGTTCTTCTCTGATTGTGCATATCAACGTATTTGAGGCTGATTTTTAATGTTACAGCTTTTTAAAATGTTGCCTAAAAAGAAAAAAGATCAGAGAAATTACAGCCACATTGTGGATGTGAAAAGCTCTATCTAGCGCTCAGTTTGATTTCTTAATGCTGATTTTTGTATTTTCCAGAAATTTCAAATCGCAATGGATGAACTGTCCATCCAGGAGTGGCCAGAGATGAGGACAGGTGTCTGGACCTCACCTGACCCACCTGCCCTCTCCACATGGGTCAGCAAGTCCAAATGGCTCACAGGAGGCTCGGTAAACTCCACATCATGGTTTCATTTAGAGATCTTTATATTTTAAAATTTCTATCTAACCTTTCCAGGTCACAGATCATGCCAACGTAATTAAATAACCAAAGTTGTTCCAGTTGTGCTGAAAAAAGGCACCAAACTTTGGCATAGTAAAAGTTTTTTAAGGCTAAATCATGAGTATTCACAAATGGAAACTCCTACGGGTTAAAAAAAGAATATTAACTCCACAGTCACATTCATTTAGTTATGATTAAAGTAATGTACCTCTCAGTTTGAATCTGTGAATGGAAGAAGTTTCTTATCAAACTGAGCAGCAGAGAGTCTGAGTGTGACGACTGTGTTCCTGCCCTTCAGACACTCGCAGTGATTTTACTTTTATTTTTGCTCTTTTGTGGTATACGTTTATATCAAAACCATTTGGATGTAACATTCACAGTCACCAGATCCAGTCACTAATTAACTCTCAGTGAACAAACTCCACAATGACGGCATTTATTCAGGTCAGGTGCTCTGATTTACAGTTTCTTAGGAGTGTTTTGTTTGCATTTGTATCTGTCGTCACTAGAATTAGCTGAGATTCAAAGTTCATCCTTTACCTTGGAAACAGAAAATCTTTCCACAATATCCAGCTACTGCATTAACCCAGTGGTGAGCTTGTTTTCTCAGTTATTATATATACATTTTTTTAATTATTTCTACACCTCCTACAGGTCTGCTGCTTTTATTGTAAGATTTTTACCCCCCAAAAAAAGAGAATTGATCTCGTTTAACCACATTTTACATGTTTATCACATGTGGAAGAAAATCACACATGAGCGCAGGTGATTTTTGAAATATTTCTCATGCAAATTGTAAAACATCAGCTTCACACACTCACAGATACTTCACATGAAAATATGCATTTGGACAAAGATGTGTTTAATCTATTGGTCATAATAAGATGATGTGAATGAGAACTGTATTCTCATCCATCTCTCTCTCTCTCTCTTTCACACCCTCCCTCTCTCCTCTCTCTCTCTCTCTCTCTCTCTCACACACACTCACAGCTCGGTGCTCCTGGCTGACTGACAGCCCGGCGGATGAGAGTGACAAGCGGGATGCTCAGGTGTCTGCGGCGGTGTGTCCTCTCCGTCCTGTCAGCCTGTCTGCCGGTGGAGGTGGGCTGCGATCACTGAGCACCTGTTCAGAGGTAAGAAAATCCCTGCTGTGTTTTGTCACTGTTTCTCTGTTTTTCTTTTTCTTTTTTTTTTGTTTCCTCAGGTTTGTCTCGCAGTGCCTGGAGCAAACTGAGATGCACCTGGTGTTGTTTGTCTGTGCTGCTGCTCCCTGTCTAGATCTTTTATTTTTTTATTTTTTAATTTTTTCTAATGCAGCCCATTCATCTTTGTGAGAATGTGCGGTGCAAACAACTTAGCATAAATCCTGTTATAGCTACTAATTAGAGTTTATTAAAATCTGCCGCTTGTATTGCAATTAATTTTTTGTTGTGAGATTATGTAATGGCCCTTTAGTGCCAGTGGGGGCGCTGTTGTGCGTAATTTCGCTGCCCGCACATAGAACTGAGACAAATAGACCTGTTACAATAGCAGTGGTGGGAAGTAACTAAAGTACATTTACTCAACTACTGCATTTAAGTACAATTCTAAGGTACTTATATTTTACTCGAATATTTTTATTTTATGCTATCTTATACTTAGATACTTTTTAAATTTTACATACAAAACATGTTTAGTTTATAGAATCTGACACTTTGTTTTCAGATTAATTCATAGATTTAAATATATATAATTACCTTGTATACAGTAATTTATGTAATGTAGACTAACTACAAAAAATAATTAGAAATTGTATTATGTAATACTTCTATGCAATACTTTTATTTCTAATGAACACATATATTTTGTTGAGAATACTTAAGTACAGGACTTTCATTTGTAAGGGAGTACTTTACCACTGTGTTATTTTTACCTCATCGTTTTCACCTAATTATCTAAACACATCTTCTTCTGCACATATTTATGCATCACCAATTATAATCCAGTAATATAATATATATTATTCTAATTCTGAATCTGATTTTTCTGCATACTTTTACTTTTGGTACTTTAAGTACATTTTGATGCCAATAGTTTTGTACTCTTATGTTGCAATAGATTACAATAAACTAAATCACACAATAGTAAATAAAATAGGTGAAAATATTTGTTTAATACAGTAGTAAAATATATATTAATGTTACACTGAAAAAAAATGTTAAGTACTTTTAGCCTCATACTTGATTTACACTTGGCTCATACTGTACTTTTACTCAAATAAAAACACTTCTTCCACCACTTCCTACAATGTGCATCTAAAATACAAAGTGTTGTTATACAGACAATCAAACTACACATTTAAAAAATATCTAATAATGTAACACTGAAAAAGGAAAATTTGCCTGCATAGTGAATAGTTTTACACTCATACTTCATGTATATGCTGATACTGTACTATTACTTAAGTCAATTCGACTAAATCACATTGCTACAAGGCTATCTGTCTTACTAAGAAGTACTTGAGTAAAAGTACTTCATCCACCACTGCCTATAACGTGTATCCAAAATAGTGTGTTATGGTGTTGTTGTACGATAAATAAAACCACACAGCGGTAAATTAAATTTTTGTAATTAGTAGTATAATATACAATGATGTAACACTTAAAAAATAAAATTTGCCCATATAGTGAGTATTTTTACTCTCATACTTTAAGTACACTTTGCTGATTTTGTACTTTTACTTAAGTAAAAGTACGTATTCCCCCACTGCCTGTAGTGTGCATCCAAAATACAAAGAGTTGTTACACAGTTAATTAAACCATGCAATAGTAAATAATTAAATAGGTAGAATTAGTAGTATAATATAAAGTAATGTAACACTGACAAAGAAAGTTTTGTATGTATAGTGAGTACTTTCATACTTTTAGTGCACTTTTTTCTGTTGTTTTTGTACTTTAGTATATTTGGCTACATCACATTGCTGCAAGGCTAGCTAGCTGTCTTGGCTTGTAAACTTTATTTGGCTGCTCAGTAATACTCTTTACTCTCCATGTAGTATTTTTACTGATCATTCAACTTTAGTAAAAATCCAAAACACTTCTTCCAGCTCCAGAAACGCGATGACGTCACGACGCGCCGTGTGGGGTCGCTTCTAACCGTCGCAGCTCTACGCACGCAGGCACGCACGTACGTCTGGTCTCGCCGTGTATTATTGCTCAGCCACCATGGGGAGTTAGGGGGGACAGACGACGGGATATTTTCGTTAATATTTAACACCAGAAACACATCCCTATGCTGCCTTTCGGAGCACACAGTTCGCGCCAGTGTCCCCAATGCAGCGGACCACGGGGATCGGGCTTTCAGAGACGGTAGGACGGACACTTTGGGGGGAAAACACGGGACGTTACGCTAAGCTAGGCTAAGCTAAGCTAAGCCGAAAGCAGCTAACGCACCGAGCTAGCTGGCTGCAGGAGTGTTGGAGGAGGAAAAAAAAACGTGCCCTCGCTTTCTTGTTTTGTTTGATGTGAGCTCGGCTTGGTTTTGTCAGGTTAGATGAGAGCACCGGGGGGGAAGTTTGTTGGTACTTTCTGCGCGAGTTTGCTCAGACGGAGGCAGAAAGTGTGCGCTTGTGTTTTGGGAGTGTTTTTTTTTGCACGCAGGCCCGTCTTGTGTGGTTGTAGAGTTTGTTTCTGCACCCATCCCCCCACACACCGTCTTTGCAGGCCAAGATGAATGAGATTCTCACTTCAAAGCACTGGCACTGGTGGTGGCATTGCTGCGAGGCTAGCTTGGCTGTCTTTGCTTGTTAACATCAGTCCGTGTTTTTTTTAGGGGGCAAAAGAAATGAAGCTGCAGCTTTGTTTTCATACATCTTTGAGCTGGCTGCAAAACTTAAAAAAGAAACTTGATGGTGAACTTCAGCTTGGAAATATAAGCACTTAGTTTTCAACAGGAGTCTTAGTACTGCAAATCTGCATGTTGTAAATACTCATCTATCATTTTTTCACATTCATGGTAAACATTTTTTGTGCATTCCTGCACAGTCTGTACAGATCTTTCATTACATTGCAAATACTGCCTTTATCTTGATTTGATAATATTTTTACACCACTGCCCACTTTATGATATACTCTATTTTCTATTTAATTTATACTTCTCACTTAAAGTACTTGCTTTCACCTTTATATTCTTCTCCTCACTGTGTTTATACTTCTGCACCAACATATTAAGACACATTTCTTGTATGTGCAGATCTTAAATTAATGCACACACTTTAGACAGTTGTCTTTGCACTTCGCAGATATCGTCTAAACTTCTCTACTGTGAATTTCCTTGCACATCTGTCAGGAACATTTTATCATATCCTGCAGAATCTGTACAGTTCTTTCATTTAATTAAGTCATACTGCACATTTTGTCTTAATCATATTTTATATTTTTTATATATTAGTCAATTCATTTGTACTTCTGACATGACGTGCTTGCTGTCACTGTTACAGTTTTTCTATTTACTTTTAAAAAATACATGAAGACATATTAATTGTATGTGCAAACCTACTTGGCAATAAGTCTGGCATGCCAAGTTGAACTACACCACTCACCAGTAAACAAAATAGGTCGTGTTAGCTTTTTACATGTTAATAATAGTATTAATAATCAACTAGTATAATATCTAATAATGTTACACTGAAAAGGAAAATTTGCCTGTTGTGTTCAGTTTGACAATGTGTATGATATTTTTAGTGTATGTGCAGAGATTCTCCTCATTCATCCTCATTGTCTGCATCCTCATTTCCTCTGTCTGTTCTGTTCACAATATGATTGTGTTGCCTCGTAATTCTGCTGTACACTCTATGAAAATACAGTGAAATGATGAGATGTGTAATCTTTATCATCTTAGTAATAATACTGATAAAATGTTTGTCTCCCACTGCTGCAGCTAACGGCCTTTCTTGTCTCCATTTCAGGGTGAATTGTTTGCCAGCAAAATCATTGCTAGAGGGGAAGGTCTGACCTCTGCCACGTGCAATCAGAGACATGAGTGTTGTCAGAGAATTACATGGGATTGGGTACAGGGGCGGTGGCGGCGGGGTCGTGGCCCCTCTGAGCGGCCCCGCCCACTTTACTGAGGATGCTCCGCGACCCCCAGTTCCTGGCGAGGAGGGTTCTGATGTGGACCCCCCAGTCCAGTCGACCAACACCCGTCCAAACACCCTTTCCCAGACCCTCGGCTACCCACCGTTGTCCTCATCATCCAAAATGGGGGATCCATCAAGTTACATACCCTCCTCGTCGTCTGCGACCCCGCGTCGCCCCGATCTGGACTTGGGGTATGAACCTGAGGGCTCGGCGGCTTCGCCAACTCCACCTTACCTGAAGTGGGCAGAGTCACTTCACTCTCTCCTGGACGACCAGGAAGGCATCCAGCTGTTCCGAAACTTCCTGTGCCAGGAAGGGTGTGCGGACCTTCTCGACTTCTGGTTTGCTTGCTCGGGCTTCAGGAAGACCAGCCAGGAGAAGAGAGCGAAGCTGGCCAAGGCCATCTACAGGAAGTACATTGTAGACGGCAGTGGGATCGTCTCCAGGCAGATCAAAGCAGCCACCAAGAGCTTCATCAGAGACTGTGTGGGAAGACCGCATCCAGACCCTGCTATGTTTGAACAGGTAACTAAAACACTGATTTATGACTGTGAAGTTCCTCAAAACATCAGGAAAATCTCCTAAACTCCAATTAAAAGTGCTCTTATTTTGGAAAATTAGAGTGATTTTTCGTTCCAGGTGGAGTTGGAGGAGTCTGATTTTTATGACAGATTATCTGTATTATGTACTATTGTCAGGCCATAGTGACAGTTTTAGCAAACATTCATATAATTTCTTCTTTAAGAGATCAGCCAGAGCAAAACAGCAGCACTGTACAGACGAGCAGGATACAGCAACCTAAATTGAATCATATCTGTTGGCAGCATCCAACTTTTTTCTCACCGGTTCAATCACTTCTCCCCATTTCACCATTGGGGGGCAAATGGTTTTGGCCTTTGCTTATAAAGTCATCACAGTTCAATATTTACTTCTGGATTTGAGGAAGTATACAGCCACGTCTGCTTCCATTGCAACCGGTGTAGAGGGCCTTTTAACGGGCCAGAGGTTTTATATATTTGTTTGAAAATATGTGCATGTATTTATATTCTTTGGAAGAGTAATGACATTAATATTAATCATACTTGTAGTCAGAATAAACGATTCACAACAGTTGTTGTTGGTTTAGGCTCATGATTTACCATCAGCATTATTCAGGACTGCTCCACCAAAGAGACTATATACTTTATAATACTATATAAAAGATTTATATGGTATTTTAAAATATGTGACTGTCAAAGGAGTCAACTGTAGTTCCCCCTTGTGTCACTGAAAGCTCGGTTTATGTTTCCCTTTGTCTTTATACTCTGGTAAAGTAAACCACAACAAAGCACCGCATCATGTTGAGATTTGGTTTCAGGTGAGTTTTCGCTCACTCGCCCACCGCTGCCCTCTTTTGACCTTGAGCTGTTTGATTCTTCCTGTCTTCATCGTTCTCCTTTAATTCGATGTCATTCTAATGAATGTGTGTTCAGATCCAGTACATGTGAGACTGCGATCGCAGGTCTTGTTCACAGAGACTTGAGTCGCCGACTGTAGTTCCTCACACATCACTGCTAAACAACAAAATTACACATAATGAGATTACATAATTACCATAATGGACCAAATGAGGCTGTTTCAGTTTTCGCTGTAGCCAACCTTTTCTTTTGCTCTCTCACTTTCTTTTCTGTTGTTGTTTTTTAGAGGACTCTGGGAGTTAGTCAAATGTTTTTTTTTTTTCTAAACATGCGTAAATTAATTTGCATCCCTAATTTAAGCACGGCTTCGCAAAAGTCAAAGACGGTCCAACCTGTATTCAAAGCTGATTAGAAAGACTGTCAGAAAACCAAACTGAGTGATGCTCGTTCACCTTTGTGTGGACATAACGCACATCTGTCTTAGTCTTAATGGAGTATTTGACATGCTAGTTGCTAAATATTTTGTCTGTCTGGAATGGGTCCTGGCTTGGTATAGAAACTTCTGATCATAGTAACGTGTCCACATTTATATTTAAAAGCTGACCGGTGTTGGATTTGTGTTTAACCTAAGTCAAGAGGAAAGTTGAGAGCCAAGAGCCAGGTCAGACCCTTTCAGACCTTCGGTCTTTGCTTCGGCCTGAAAAGAGTGTGTGTCATCGATGTGTAGGTGGACTTAATTATGTGATCAGAAACTATGTGAGATGTAGGCAACATCTTTAGGCTTCATGTAGTCCAGATATGTGACCGCTGTGTTTGTTTGCTCCAGGCCCAGACAGAGATCCAAGCCATGATGGAGGAGAACACCTACCCTTTGTTTCTCAAGTCGGATCTGTACCTGGAGTACACGCGGACCGGAGGAGAGAGCCCCAAGCCGAACCCAAGCGATCAGAGTCCTTCATCGGGTCCGGCCAAGCCTGTGCCTGGGTACCTACCCACACTCGCTGAGGATGAGGAGTGGAGGTGAGATGATGCACCACTAGTGTCAAATAATGCACAGGATCCACGCCTGCTCATCTGTAATAATTCAACAATAGATTCCACTGACTACTCACAGTTGCTTTATATAATAACCATAACGTCTATCATCAATATTTCAACCTTTTATTAAAGAATTTTCAAAAAAATTCTTATTTTACAAATTTCCCAATATAAAATAAAAGTTGTGCCAAGAATGAAAAGACGTCCTCCAGTAATACAGATATCCATATGCAGTATAAGCCTAATTAGGAAATGTGTTGTTTGATTTATTCTGCCATTAATTACTGTACATAGTGTTGAGTGTGATTTACATACTAAGTTTCATTCTCGTTTTTTCTTATATGATTACATTTGACCAATAAAGCTGATGGCTTTATTGGCTGGTGTTGTTCGTAATCATAAATGCACGTGTAATGTTTACATTCAAAATCTTACCTACACAGACTTACAGAGTAACATTAATAGAAATTTACATTGTAGTTTTATATGTCTACATCTTCATAAAACAACCTATAAATGCAGTGGAAAGTAGCGCTGCCATGCCTCATCATCTTCTCTGGGGAGTCTCGGTTTGAGTCTCCGCACAACAGATAAGTAGCGACAACTCTCAGCCGCTGGCTACCAACCAACAATCGGACTGCCTCGTCGTTTTGAGGAGACAGCAGCCGAGAGCTGCCTTTGAGATGCTCATACGTCATTGTTGTGCTGCTGTGGTAATGTTAGGCCATTTCACTTTTTTTTTCACAAGGCACCATTTTATTAGCTCTCTGAATTCCTACGTTTTTAACAATCGGGTTCAGGCTGTGAGGATAAAGTCTCATTTTCAGCATGTCTTGGAGCAGGATCCCCCTTAATTGGGGATGAGTATAAACAGCGCAACACAAACAATGTAATCAATTATGTTGACGTGTCGTTCCAGCCCAAAGTCCACTTTTCTGATGTTTGACTGACGGGTGTAATTTGATCTGATCTTAGGTGTGGAGGAGGAGGAGCAGTGAGGGAGGTGGAGGAAGAGAAAGATGAGGAGGAGTGTGGAGACACACCAGCTGGTAGGCTGACTCACAGCCTGCTGATGCAGACAGCACCGCAGAGAGCCTCAACCAACAGGAGGAGGCAGGACAGCAGGGAGTACAGGTGTGTGTGTGTGTCCTTGGTTTCAAGACTGTCTTCCAGTTTGTTTCCCAGCATAATGTGTGAAACAGACATATTTTTAATATCGGTGCTGGATGATTTCCATGGTAATTTAGCCAACATTGGTTATGATACCAGTGTTTTATTTCATGTTTAACACCATAATGTCTCTAGTCTGGTTGCTGGTTGTTTACTTTAATAGCGAATTATGGTACAAATGCAACAATCTTCAAACACCGCTTCATTTACAAACCTTTTAATAGCCATCACCTCTAAAGTTACTTTGAATTTTCCCTGAACATGTCATTTAAAACTGCAGAAAAATATACAATACATTTCATAATAGAAAAACTCTAATCCTTTATTTTGAAACCCAATTGTTTTCTGTATCAGCATTCATTGTTCTATGTTACTGTGTTCTTTAAAGTTGTGTGAAAATGACAGCATATGATCTGACTGTTGAAGAAAAATAATTGTATGGACTCACCTAGATAGTTTAACAAGCAAGAAACCCGAGTTGGAAGCAACCAAACACGGCAAGTCCTCAGACTCTGTTCATAGAAATAAAAGTGTGTGTAATGTTTTAATTCGTGGATTACTCCAGGCTTCCTGCTGACCCTCGCCTGCGTGTTCATGCACGGATGATTTTTAATGTGAGCTCACTACATTATAATCTTTCCGCTTATCCTCAGACCGTGGCGGGAGCCCGTAAACCCGTACTACGCTAACATGGGCTACGCTCGCGCTCCAGCCACCAGTGCCAATGACAGTGAGCAGCAGAGCATGTCGAGTGATGCCGACACACTGTCACTGACCGACAGCAGTGTGTAAGTACACACAGATAAACCCTGAATTACTGCATATATTTATTCATTCCTTCACTCCTCTATTAATTCTGTTACCAGATTTGAACATGCTTAACAACACCATAGTTTTTCAGAATGAGCTGTCGTGTTTGATCGTTGTTTATCTGTGTCTTTGTGTGCAGAGATGGTATTCCTCCATATAGATATCGGAAGCAGCATCGTAAAGAGATGCATGAAAGTGCCAAAGCCAATGGACGCGTGCCCCTACCTCATATACCTGTGAGTTATACGGAAACACTTTATTTACCTACATATCAGAATTCACAGCTACATTCATGTATTCATTCGTTAAAGGGAACATGAACCCTGGTGACCTGATTTAAATCTCAGCGGGAATGTGTTTATCGTTATCCTGCTGCTTTCTGTAGAAGACGACAACAAATAGCCGGGTTAGTTGGGTGGGTTAGTTTGTGTAATATTGATGTTAAGATACCGAGACAAACAAACAATTATTAGCTTTCACATTACACATTTTCCTACCTTCATTTATTTAAGGATTTACATGTGTCTCTATGCAGCGCACGTACCGCATGCCAAAGGACATCCACGTAGAGCCTGAGAGGTTTGCAGCAGAGCTCATCAGCAGGCTGGAGACGGTTCTCAGAGAGAGAGAGGCTCAGGAAAGACTCGAAGAGAGGCTGAAGAGAGTACGACTGGTGAGATTCTGACACTGAGATTCATTCCAGTTATTCAGTGTTTATTTTAATTGTTTCCTCAGAAAATGCGGTGAATTATGTGTGAAATTAGCAAGATACTGAGCAGTGTGGTCTGTAAATTGGCTCACACTGAGTTCAGGCACTCAGGAGAGACACAGACTTGGATTTTATAACCGAACTGTGGGCAGGACTTTTTATTTCTTTGACAGAGTGGAAATGTTTTCACATCACAGACAATGGTCAAAGACCGGTTCAGTCAAAAAGTAGGAACAACAACAAATACATTACAGAAAAAAGTGATTTTCAAAATGAGCTTCCTTTCAAGACAAGCCAGTTCAAGTCGACAAGGAAGATTCTGATTAGGATACAGATCTAATCATAAAACTACAACAATGTGTTAAGATCATGTTGGGTTTCCAAAATGTTTTGTCTCTATCACTTAGGTAAACAAAATATAAATAATGACTCTTCTGTACTTTTATTTTTCTGTTGTGTTACTGGGTCTGTTGATCATTTCTGTCCAAACACACTCTGAGTCGTCACCGGCTCTCATTTCCAAACACTTTGACTTCACAACAAGCTGGATAGACTGAGAACAAACACTAAATATGTTTATGAATCCACCGGCAGGGCCACATGGTGGGAAGCAGGGAACTTGAAAATGTCATATTTCTATCAAAATAATAAATGCTGTTCATGTTGAGTGTTTTTCCTCCCTGGGGAGAAAAAGGGGGAAAAAAACAAACAAATAGTCCAAATAACATGTGTTTATAATGGCACAAAATCACAGCACACAGTGTGTTCACAGATTTAACTAGAAGCTGTTAAACTGTTGCAGTGATGTTTATGAAGTCTGTTTTATATTTTATAAGAAATTATCAAATAGATGTGTCTGAAATGTTCTAACTCGTAAAGGTTTGTGAGGCCATTCGCTCACAGTTCTTGTCTTTGTGTGAACATCCTGGCTGATATATCCTGCGTCTCTTTCTGCCAACAGGAAGAAGAGGGGGACGATGCTGACATCTCCGTGACAACCTCTATGTCTTCTCATAGCATACCACTCCCCCTCCCCTCATTTCCACCTCTCTACGGCGCCCGTTATTCAGAGACCACTGCTAACACGGCGACAGTCGCCACCTACGGCGGCCTGGTCGCCATGGAGGATTCCCACGACGACGACCCTGAATCTATCTTGGACGAGCACGTACAGCGCGTGATGAAGACGCCGGGCTGCCAGTCACCGGGGGCAACCAACAGCACCTTAGGAGGAGGCGGTCGACACACTCCTCCCAAATCATCGCGCTCACCTGACGGGGGGATCGGCCCACCCCACTACCCCCCACACAGAGGGGGAGGGCACAGTCTGCCTGCTGCCGGGGTCAAAGGTAAGAAGACTCATCCCGACTGTTGCAGCTCCACTCCAGCGTTTTGTCAGATGATCACACATCGTCTCCTCTGCTCTCTAGCCGTCACATTTAACAGAGTATCTGTATCTTTATTTTTCTTGTTGTGAGCAAATCCCATGAAAAGACACAAAGCCATCAGCACATGATTCCATATTTACTTTCCAACTTCCCCGCCCCCATCTGTAGCACTTTGTCTCAAAGCCCACTGCTTCCCACTGAAGGCGTAAAGCTTTAAAAGCTGGTCACAGATGTATAGTTTGATATTTTAAAAAGGTTCAGTCATCACCTGAAACATGTCTCAAACAGGAGGCTTTTTGGGAACTGTTTTCAGCAGCAGATGGATGTGCATTTAGTGCTCTAGTAAATATTTACAACAGCAGGACAGTGTGTGTGCTTTAACGACCTTTGGACAACATTTATTAGTAGCGTTAAGTCATTGCTGGTTTTGTATTTTTCATGGGATTCGTTGACTTTGAGAAAATTATAAAAATATCACCAGACTTGTACTTGTAGATAGGCATAACGAAGGTAATATGAAAACATGGTCAGCCATAACTGGAGAGATTTGCTCTGAAGGTGTAGAGTCATGTCAGGTGATACAAAAAAAAAAATCCTTTATTTATGCTCCAAATGTCGTGTTGGCTTTTTTCACATGTGAACACGAGCATCAGATGAAGCTGCAGCAGTGGTGTGTTTTTAGAGCGTATTTGTCACTGATAAGTCTCGCTGTGAACACGAGCATGTCTGTCAGATCAGGTATGCATCACCACAAGCAGTGGTGTGTTTTTACCACCACAGAGGAAGAGAAGGGCGTATTTGTCACTGATAGGCTCTAGTCTCGCTGTGATGTCTGTCTCAGGTATGCATCACCACTGTGAGCAAGCAGCTGTACCACCACAGAGGAAGAGAAGGGCAGGAGGAGGCGGGCTCTAGGTCTCAGGCCAACTTCCTGTGGAACGGAGACCCAGCCAACCAGTACGCAGGGAGAAGTCGTAACTACGCTGACGGGGCCGGAGCCAGCACACTGGAGGGGATGGGCTACAGGTAGGCCGACGTTTTCTAGTCTGCAGCCAAACTGAATAAGCCGTCCAAACACTTTGTCATGTATATTCAGGTGACCTCAACAGATTTGTGTGTGTGTTCGTTCTGCAGTAGTAAAGGCAGCACGCTATCACGGCGAGGTTGTAAGAAGACATCGGAGACGTCGGGTAAAGGTGATGAGAGTGGGCGTGGCCTGGAGACCCAGGTACCGCTGGAGGATCTGGAGAGAAACCAGAAGATCCTGCAGTGGATGATGGAAGGAGACAGACAAAGGAAGAGCTCACATGGGTAAGTTAATAGAAACAAGCCAAAGGGGTTTCAATAGATTAGTAATTCCTGACATATGTTTAATCAACATATTAACATCAATTAAACCTGTAATAATCTTTTTGAGGTGCCTCGGTGGGAACAGAAACAAGCTGTAAACATACAGTATCGTCACCTTTTTAAGTCGATGGAGTGAACTTGTTAGGAAATGGCTGCTTATTTACACATTCAGCAGATATGAAAGCAACATTTACATTTCTTTTGAGTCATGTTTATGTCCATCTGATTAATATAAGTCAAGAATGTACTCTCCCTATCATTTTCTTTTGGTCTACAACTCCAGAGACGTTCTGGATATTTAGCTGCTAAATGCTCCTCGTAATGTGTGGTAATGTGTTTACCAGCTCAACGCTAATTTTGTCCATGTGCCATTTATTTGATGTTGGACTTGTAGTGTGCAGTGAGTTTTTTTTTTTTGCTAAAAAGCTTTTTTGCTATAAAATAAAAAAAAGAAAAACGTGAAAAAAATACGCTGTAAACTTAGAGGGAAAACCAACGCTGATACCCTGATGAGCTGAGGGGAACTTTCTGTGGGTTCATCAGTACGAGTGACGCCGTTCACATTATCTATAGTCATTGAAGCGATTCCTAATAGAAACCTATCAACATAAAATAGTTTCTTTTGCAGTTTATTATGTTTAGTATTTATCTATTTCAAAAGGCTTTCAAAGCCTTGTCCACATGTACACGGGTATTATTTCAAATAGATATTTTTCACTTTGATTTAAAAAATCAATTCTGTCAATATAACATTTGTTTTAAAAAAAAAAAAACATCTCTGCACAACACAAGAACAGGCGCGCCGTGCCAGTAGGCGACAACGAAGTCTACGTCAGCAATATGTACGAGATACGAGAGACCTGAGAGCAAATACCTGTGTATGACTGGACAAGTCTCTGCCATCATCTCACAAAAAATACCCACACCTCCACATGTACAGTCTGCAGCCAGAAAAAATGTAAAACATACTTCAGTGCACCACGTTATGAGTTATTTTGCCTTTAGAAAGTGAGAAGACTCGTATGAATCCAGCTGCATAACAGATTGTTCTCGATACTTTCGTTCTCCGACCGTTTGTAGAGCTGTGAATTAGTGTCAGTCTCGTTGGGGTCTGTTGTGTGTCTGTTGACCATCACCGTTTCTCCCTCCCTGTTGCGTCTCCAGCGGCAGCACCAGTAGCTCCAGGAGGACGGGAGCCAGCAGCGAGTCGCCGCGCCCGACTTCAGTGGAGCGACCCGGAGCCGTGCACCCCTGGGTCTCCGCCCAGCTGCGGAACAACCCCTCCTCGGTGTCCCCCGCCATCCCCGGCTCCACGTCCACCCAGGTCCAGCCCTCGCACCCTTTCATCCAGGACCCGGCCATGCCCCCCAACCCGGCTCCCAACCCCCTCACCCAGCTGGAGGAGGCTAGGAGGAGGCTGGAGGAGGAGAGGAGGAGGAACGCACTACAGCAGGCCAAGCAGAGGTGGGCGTCAGTCGGTTTTATTTGTCTGGACCAAAATCTAAAATCCTTTAACTCACAGGGCTTTAACTTGTGTGTGTACATGTGTGTGTGCGTCTTCTCTCTCAGGCATAAGTCCGGTAAACGCCAAGTGTGTGAGAACATGACGGTTGCTTACTACTTTTGTGGAGAGCCAATCCCATACAGAACATCGGTCAAAGGCCGGGTGGTGACTTTGGGCCAGTTCAAGGAGCTGCTTACCAAAAAGGGCCATTACAGGTGAGAACGTCTGACACATATTTTAAGAGTATTAATTAAACATTTTAAAGGGACCATTTTTATCACTTTTTGCCTCCAGAATAATAAAGCACATCTGTTTTGTGCGTTTGCAGGTTCTACTTTAAGAAAGTGAGCGACGAGTTCGACTGCGGCGTCGTGTTCGAGGAGGTCCGTGACGATGACGCCATCCTGCCCATCTTCGAGGAGAAGATCATCGGCAAGGTGGAGAAGGTCGACTGAAATTTGGGAACAGGAAGAGGACACAGAATTGCAAAAAAAATAAAAAGATCATTTGAACGGGAATTTTAAAAAAACAAAAACAAAAAGGAGATGGGAAGAGAACGTTGGGATAGATCGGATAGAAATTCAGAGAAAACGAACGAAAGAAAGTAGAAAGATGGAAGGAGCGATGTGCGACGGAAAGGGAGATGGCGCTGCATGGGAGAAGCTCGAGTATTAAGGAAGGTGGTTAGTTTTACGGAGTATCTGGATATCCGCGTCACGCCTGGATCAAACCCACAAAACAGCGAAGGGGCTCGGCCGGATGAAACGGGAGCGGAGGAAAGGAACATAAATTATTTCACCTGTCTCGTCTCCACTGTGGAATATTCGAGGAGCGCTGTTAAAATCTGATGTCTGACCAGTCTTCCACTTCCACTTGTGATGGGTGGAGGGAAAAAGGGTGAGAAGGGGGACTGCTGGAAGGAGAGAGGATCAAGTAGTCTTCCACTTCTGCTCTGGAGGTGTCTGTCCTCCGCAGACCATTACGATGCTGCTACATTACCATGGAAACTCTTCAATCGGTGCTCGGGGCGGCAAAGGAAGCGGTTTATTCTTCCGTTCGGGAGCCTCGCCGCCTTTTGCCGTCTCTGTTCCTCGTCGGCCGGCGACCAGCGGAGAGGACGGAGGATTTTTTTTTTTTTTTTTGGCGGAGGAGTGGAACTTTTAGCCTGCTTCTCCTCTCGTTGACTTCATAGCCTCAAAAACAGAAAACGTTCTCACCCTTGATTCCTAGATGTCATGTAGTGATCTCTCACATGTTCAGACAACAGTTCTCCACACAACTTGTTTACCAAAGCTACATATTTTTGATAAGACAAGTATCCTAGCTACTTGTTTCATTTTATTTGAATTGTGTATGTACAAGGCAGGTACTATTACTTATTAATGCAGCCTAATTTCGTTATATCTCAACTTAATGTTGTATTCTTGTGTATGTTTTGAAGCTAGTTCATTAGTCATTTCAGGGCAGCCTCTTTATTTTTGTTTGTTTGTTCCCCTCTATAACACACCCCTGCACCTCAATTCTGTACTGTTTACCTTTTTCAGTGTGCGGTTCTGTTCTCCTGTGCGATGGATTTTAATTTTAGGATTTTTTTTTTTGGCTTTTTTTTTTCTTTTTTTTTTTTTACCCTACAAACTCATGAAAAACAAGAGCGCACACTCCCGGTGTGCCTTCTTCGACCACAGGATCTGTTGTTCTCAACAGGTCACGCCGTCACCTCATGTACGTCATATTTCTCTGCTACACTGAGAGCCTGCGTACGTAACTCCGAACTCAGTCTAGGTGCCTGCCTGCCCGCCTGCCCGGCCAGTGCCATTACTATCTGCGATGCTTACTCTGAAGCGTGTCGGTGAGCCTGTGTCGTGTATGCCTGAACTCAGCCAAAGAGCATATCGTGCGTCCCCCCGTATGCCTCCATGCGTGTGTCCGTGCAGTCTGTGTGTTTCTCATCACAAGCAGACGGGAATCTTCTTCCTCTCGCAGATTCCCAAACTTCAAACATTGTAGCTTAACACTGAGTCTAAAACCTGCGGTTTATCTTAAAAGAATAGTTTGACATTTTTGGGACATCCGCTTATTTGCTTTGGTTTTGTTGAGAAAGTCAAGTTCTGTACAGGAAATCTAAAGCTAGCAGTTAGTTGGTTATAGAGATTAAATAAATGAGGGCTGCATCTACTGAATATTTTTATTTTCAATTAATCCGCCAATCATGCTCTAGATTAATCGATTAGTCTATAAAATGGCCTCTAATCGCAGCTTCCTGAAGTCCAAGATGATGTTTAAAAATTGCTTGTTTTGTCTGATGAACTTTTGTAACATAAAGATTTTATTTTTACTGCCTAATGAGACAATAAGGTAGCAAATTCTTATTTTTTAGAATCTGAAACTAGAAAGTCTGATATTTCTACTTGTGAAATTATTTTAATTGATTACGATAAGTTATTTTTCTGTCATTTACCTGAAGACTTAATTCAAGTTTTAGCTCTAAAACAACCCAGATTAAAAAAAAAACGGTGAGCCTTAAAGGTTGCCGGTTTTTTTTCCGTTTGGAGAAATCCAAGCTAGCAGCATCCCTCTGTTTCCAGTCTTTATGCTAAGTTAAGCTAACTGGCTGCTGGCTGTAACTTAATATCTAAACACATAAGAGCGAATAAGCATATTTCCCGAAATGTCAAACTATTCCTTCAAACCTATCGTATCCGTACAGTGAGGCCTGGAGGCCGCCGTTTATCATGTAAAGCACCGTGCAGACAATGCACTGATCACACACCAGCTATGTAAGCTGAATGTAATTTGACTTTTTTTTTTTTAACTTTCACCCGCTATGTCCTCAAAGGAAAACCCTTCAACGGTCACGTTGTTACGTCTGCCTTCAGTATCGATCTCAAACTGTCGGCCTGATTGAGTGTTTTGTGTTTTCTATGCTGGTAGTTAATTGAATGTGGAGGTCCTACCGTACGTTTCGCAGGAATGTCGAACACAAGTTGTCCTGGGTTTCTGCCCAGTAAGGGAAACGTAGGATCGGAAAAACATATTTGTCCTTACTTCAACCCATTATGCCTTCAATATGAAATTAAAATTTTAGATATGTATTTGTTTATAAAAAAAATGTAATTTTAATAATCACCAAGCATGTTCTTTATAAGGAATGTTTTCCTGATGAGTTGAATTATCTATTTTGTTTTCATGTTTATGTGCAAACTGCTACGGCCCTCTGATATATTTTGTCTTGTCACACCGCCCAGGGACAGTCGAATGACAACATTTGTTAAGAGTTGTTTTCTTGTGATCATGATTCGATGGACAAAAACAAAACAACTGCGTCTGTTGTGTCGTCAATTTGTGTGAAACACAGTGCCTTTATCATGTTACCTTTCGAAAATATCTTTATTGAACCAACCAATCCATGCTGTTAATGTAAGTTTTTATCTCCAGTCAGTCCCGTTGTACTTTTCTTTTTTTTTTTTTTTTTAGCTGCAATCATGCTTGCTCACTTCTGTTCGGATAGATCCTCTGCTGTAAATATGTACATTATCATTTCATATGTGTGACCTGCACCACATGTCCATGGTGTTTCTGTTTTTCAAAGGTAAACGCCAAGATGTCACTGTGCTGGTTCCACTTGTACATTTCTTTTAAAAAGGTACTTCATAATAAAGATGTTGAATAAACACCTCCTCTCCTCTTTATTATTCAGACACCATTGTTCACATGTTATTTAACATAACACTTAATGCTTTTTTACTGCAGATATTTAGACTGGTCATAGTAGGAAAACCACAAGTGTTACTACCAATATGAACAATAAGCCTGTTCCACTTAAATACTCCAGTAATCCAGTCATTACAACACCACAACCCTGAAACTGAAGCTAAATAGAATTCAGCCATCATCAACCGGGGTGTTTCCTACTGTGATCAATCAATAAATCAATCTATAAATACTGTATGTGGTCAGATTCAGCGGTGGAGGTAATTTACTGTGTTAAAGTGCAGCGTTGAGGTTCTTGTATGAGATTATTTCTAAATTCTGCTCATACTACTTCACTTAATCACAGTTGAGAGATACATGTTGATGATTATTTTACTTTTTACTTTGTTACATTAAAATAGTAGCTACAGTTATTAGTTTGTAAATGGAGATTTCCTAAAACAAACATGATCATTTTATAAAATTGTATGTGATTTTGTAGATTAAAGCACACAGGATGTAAATAAAGTTGTTAAAATTGGCCTCAGGTTGAGAAACTACATTCAATATTAAGATACTATGTGGTAATGCTTAATTATCTAATTATTACTACTTAGTAGTGAATAATAAGTAATGAGTATTTCCTTTCAGTGTTTTTTGCTGTTGATACTAATGTACTTATATTTGGTTTGAAAGCAGGAGTTTGACCTGTAACTTCATCTACCTTCATACTGCTGCTTTCACTGAAGTAAAGGATCTGAACTGGTCAGGACACGTGCTGATGGATGTGAATCTGAATGTCAATAAACAATAGTTATGGATTTTAACCTGTATTTATAATCTGCCTTTACTTTTCCTTCCTCCCTCAGTAATACATACTACATACACATTAAAAACTCGTTCAAAAAAAGAACATGAAAAAAATTTCATAAATGATTAACATTCCCATACTTTTTATGTAAAAATGATGTTTAAATTTAAAGGGCTGATGGTTTTGAGAAAAATAGTCCTGACTTAGTGTCCTTTTAATATCTTTTTCCTGAGCTTTCACCTGTAATGCTTCATACATCGGCTGTCAGATGGACGTAATTCAGTTGTCATTAAGATGGTTCAGTTTGCATCCGACATCTCCATCATGTCTCTCCATGAGGTCTGTGCAAACTCCATCTATTGACAAAGACCAAAAGATGCAGTTAGAAGCTCTGGAAAAACCTAGTAAGTGGATCTTGATTTTTTTTTTTCAGAGGTACAGAATTAACTCTCTGGTGTGACTAATGTGTTGTTTCTTTCTGATTGACGTGCAGGACTGTATAGTTTTAAATAAGATACAACTTTTTAATTACAATTAATCAACAGTTAGTACTGTGAACTAATTGTTGAGTAAAATTACACACTGAACTTGAACTGCGCTGCTTCACAAAACCTGTGAGATTATCATCTGTATGTCTGTCTACATTTAAACCGTACATGTTTATTTATTTTTACACAGGTCTCAGTTTCAATGAGACCGATAGTCTCCATCAGCAGCTCCACTCACACCTCCCGCTCAGCTGTCATCAGGTCCGTCTCCTGTGCTGCATCCAAACTCTGGAGCTCTTCTTCCCTCTCACATGCTGTTATCATATTGTTAATTGTATGTTATCATATGATGTAAGGTGACCTTCAGTGCCATGAAGGGTTGCCTTTACATAAAACATATTATTATTTATTATTATAACCTAAGGCTTATATATAAGTAAAATTGACTATGTATATATAATAGATGATACAGTATTAATATCTGATGTGCAATACAGTGGAATTTATATCCATTCTGTGTACTGACAAAATGTAAATTAGATTTTACATGTTTATTTTCTTTATAATGGCTTTTATTATTTTCATTGTCTTGTCTTTTAATTTATTATATCTTACTTTTTCTTATGTACGCTTCTTGCTATTGCTCTGTCTCTTTGCTTTTGTAATACTGTAAATTTCTCTGCTCAGGAATTAATAACTGTACTGCATTTTGCACTGTTTTTTGCCATTTGCACTGTCTATATTCACTGTCTATATTCTATTACTGTTTATATTCTATATTTATATTTTTACTGCCTATATCCTCATTTCACTGTCTATATTTCTATATTTTTTATACTGTTGCAAGCAAATGCAACGACATTTTGTTCTGTATACACTGTATATCTGAATGACAATAAAGTCTGTCTAAGTCCAAGTCTAATAAAGGATTATTTTATTTGATCGTATATCATTTTAAGCAGGTTAAACCAGTTTATAATATGCAGGATACAAAGCACACAGTGGAGAAAAGAGTAATTACACAGTAACTGTGATGTTTCTTTCAGTAATTCCACTGCAAAGCCAATTTTCTCTAAAAGTGTGTAACTAAAATGATAATACAAAAAGAATAATAAAAACTCTCTAAATGGAGATGATTCAGAAACTGGACTCGGGCGCCATCTGGTGGATTGTTTGTGCGCTCGCCTGAAAATACGTGAGTACGTCGTGAGGTCAGAGTGGACAAAGTGTGACGCAATCACGCACGCAGAGACGCACCGGTTGGAAAAGCTGCTGTGAGGAGAGAAGTTGGTAAACAAGCTTTTCTTAATTTCTCAACGAATTGACGGACTTTTCTGCCCTGAAATAACGCAAGTAACTCTTTCTTTAGTTTCTCTCTAACTCCCATTTAATTCTTGTGTAAATTTCTCTTGAAGTCGTTAGCAGTTAGCATGTTAGCTCGCTGACTGACAGGCCGATGGATGCTCTGAGCGCAGCCGTAGATGAGGTGGCTTTGGAGGGGCTGGACGGGATAACTCTGCCCTCTCTGTGGATCCGTCTGGAGGACAGGCAGCCCAAGTTTCCCCTGAAGCTGGACGACTGCACCAAAGAACTCATTTGGAGGTTTCTGATCAGCAACACCGACCTGAAGTTCTTCCAGCAGCCGCAGGAGAGAGAGGACGTCCAGCTGTGTGACAGGTGACACTCTCCTGTTCATCACCTTCATCATCTTCATCATGTTTTAATGCAATTATTATGTTTTGTTTTCTCCACTTACCCCTGAACACCGTCCTGGTTACTCAAGATAACACTCAGACCACCCTGTTATCATTTCAGGGGGGTATTTTCATACAGCTGCACAGTTTTATACCAGCTCAGACCTTAAATTTTAGATTTATGAAGTTTATTATCTGTATTAGTATGGTCATTTTCGAGGCTGCAGTTAAGTGTTTTTTTCCTCACCTACCCCATAACAAAGTCCTGGTAACTCCAGATAATCCACACACTACACAGTGGAATTTTTAAGGGCACTATTATCTTACAACTGCACAGTTTTTGCCAGCTCAAACTTTAAATTGTGCATTATTAATGTTTATTATCTGCTGTAGTCTAGTGATTTTAGTTACTTTAGTTTAGTAGACTCACTTTCCCCTGAAAACCATTCACACACACTGTGTATCATTGGACAGACTATATGCACTCACATGCATCATTTCTTTGTATCAGATTATTTTACTTTTGACACTTTTAAGTTTTCCTGGTGATACTTTCATAGTTTTACCAAAATAACATTGTTAGTGTAGGTAATGTAATGGAGTGATTTCTGCCAAAACTATGTGGACATACCCATGTGTCCTTGGTTTTTAGCTGTTTTGTGTTCCCAGTGTAGGGAACTCTAAAAGCCTGACGAGATATTTTGTGTGTATTTTGTAGTTGGAGAACAAAAGCCAGGTTCCAAACTCTTTTTAGAAGCGTAGCATTATTCATAAATCTCAACACTTCAATGTGGTGTTTGTTATCCTGAGAGAGAGAGTATTTTTCTTCATTCAGTTAAAGTTTAAGAAAGATGTTACTTTCTTTGTAGGATATTTTGTGTGTTTCACGTTTCTCTTTGTTTTACTTTGGATGCCCTGACATAGATTTTGTGTTACATGTGTGTTTTCAGGTTTAAAGACATAGACCCAGAAACAGGCATCGAAACAGCACAGAGGTTTTCGGACACAAAGAAAGACCCCTACCCGATCCATATCATTCTAGAAAACAAGGATGGCATACAGGGCTCGTGTGCGTTCTTCAAACAGAGGACAGACGTCACCAAACACGTCCGCTCCAAGTCCCTCACCCCGTTAGTCAACTTGCAGGAGGCTTTGGAAAGGTGCGTGGAGTTTGTTTGATGGCTCGTAAGTTTGTTAAAAAGATTCACTGTTTTCAAATGAAGCAGTGACAACTTGAACAACCATGTTCCTTAAATATGCACAAAACATTTTGTCCCGTGAATTTCAAGTTGTTATTCAGATTCAGAGTAAAAAATGTTTGATTTAATGATGTTATGCGCGAGTGGGTTAAATGAATGTCTATGAATCATACAGAGAAGAATCATTGTCCCTGTTCACTTTTATTTGACCTCTAACCCGTACCTCTTCAGATATGGCCGAAAACTTGTTGTCGTGGCCTCTCAGTCTCTACGATTCAGGACCCTGATCGGTAGCGAGAGCGACCCCGATCTGAAACTCAATGACGACTCGTACTGCGTGTTGGAACGAGTGGGCCGAGCTCGATGGCAGGGAGAGCTGCAGAGGGATCTGCACATATCCTCTTTCAAGTAGGAGACACGAGCACACTCGTTTGGCACTGTGCTGTCGCTGTCCTGTGTGTGTTTGCCGTCTGACGGGCGGTTTTGTGCTTTGACAGGATCGACGCTCGGAAGTTGCACTACATGAGGAAGTCTCTCGTCAAATATGGGCTCATCACCATGCAGTCTCATGTCACGCGGGTGAAGTCGGGACAACAGCAACACTCAATTCTTCTGCTGCTCAAGCGCTTCCATGTCAACAGGTCTGTTTGTGTCATTCAGTTTTATACAGACACAGAGTGTTCTTTATAATGATGGTCGTCTAATGCCACGATGAGATTCACGTTGGCGGTTTTGAGTAAAAACTCCCAGTCCCCAGAAGTTGAACTATAATGACTTTGGTGATCCCTTAACTTTTTATCTGGCTCTATAATCAGGCCGAATATTTAATTTGTCCAGTATTTTGGTACATTACCAAATACCTGCAAAAGTAATGACATTCCCATCGGCCTCAACTCCATAGCTACTTTAGATGGTTTTGTTTGGGTCCTCTATAACAATATTCAGCATTTAAGAACTTTGGCTCCTCTTAAAATAAAAATAAAACAGGGTTTTGTAGAGATGCATGTTTATATTTGTCAATGTGTCCTTTCTGTAATGGAAACAAAATACTGCCTTTGCATTAGCCACACATTACAGAATTAAATAAAAGGTTGAAACAAATGACTAACCTTACCATTACTGTTTTTAAGAAAAGTAACTGGAGTTTTTTCTTTTCATTTTCTCACAGTAAAAAAGTTTTCATTGGAGCACGAGCTTACTGAAATCATGTCCTTCTCATGTCTCATGTTTTCAGTTGAATTCTTCTTTTCTCAGCCAAAATCTTTGCGGGACTGGAAATGCTTAGAAGGAACAAAGCAAATGTTTGTGCTATTAGAAATGTAGTGTTAAGATTTAAGAGCAATCTAAGTCAAACCCTGTCTGCTCTTTCAGGCGGAGTAAGTATGACATACTGATGGAGTACGTGTCCAACATCCTCGAGCAGTCACCGGGTCAGTTTGCCACTTTGATGGCACTCAAAGAGCAGCTGGTGAGTATCTCTGCGAGTGTTTGCCGCTCTGTGTGTGTTCATCTTTCTGTTTGCGCTGATAAATATGTGTGTAGTTTTTCTTTTATTGCAGAATGTGAATGAGGGCACTTTTAAGCGTGTGTTTCAATACATGCGAACTGCCAAGTTAGCCGAGTTTTGTCAGTACCCTCTGGAGGACTTGGACCCCAGCGCCGGACCCTGCACCAACAAAAAAGGTAACATAGCAAAGACGCAGCAGCATGATAGTGGATGTGCTCATCTCACCAATGTGAAAATCAGAAATGTTCATCTTAAATTAAAAAACAAATCAATATATAAACCCCTTCTTAATATTAAAGTTAGAATAAGTAGGTAAGATCTCCAAAACAGCATCCAGCACCATCTTATTTATCATAAGATTTACTGGGACTTAAACATTGTTTGTAGGGCTGAAACTAAAAATTATTTTCATTAATTCATTCTCTGCTAATTATTTTGAGTCATTGTTTATTTTAAAAAAATGTCCATAGTGTCTTGTACATGCTGTCAGAGACCAAATTCACATCTTCAAATAGTTTCTTCTAAACTCCAAAATATTCCTTTTACTTAAAGCAAAGAAAAGCAGCAAATCATTACGTCTGTGAAGCTGAAACTTTTGCTTAAAAAATTATTCATATTAATCAGTTATCAAAATTGCTTTTCTGTTATTTGACTATTTGATTTGATTTGATTGCTCTGCACTATGAGATACTGACTCACTAATGCTACTGATTGAACACTTTTCTTCTTGGGTATAGTCTAAAATGAGATGACACAAAAAAACAACAGTATCACAAGTAATTGTAAATAAAAAAATAACTATGAAAGTTCATTCTTTGACACAAAAGTAGTAATCATTGCATCATTTCACTTTGTTTTCCAGGAAATAAAGTACTTGTGCGTTGTTTGAGACTCTTGAAGCCGTACAGTAAGAAGGGCGTCCCTGAAGATGACGACGATGACGACGAGGACGACGAAGATGACACTGGAGCGAAAAGAAGACCTCTCCCCTCCGAAGGGCGAATCATGGAGCATGACGTCCTGTCACAGGCCTATCACATCGGTGGGTTTCATCACTTTCCTCATTTACGAAACAGATTCCAAGGATACCGTGAGATTTAACTTAACAAGGGTTCATGGTGTTGTATATACTGTATATGTCATTTCTCAGATAAATATCCAGACACTGTTTATATTTACATACTGCATGTGAGAAATAATAATTAAAGATGATGATGATTATTTTCCAATTCACAGAAAGCTTAAAATGTCATTTCAGGGCAATCAATGAAGTAGCTCACCCCAAAAAACAAGTTATAAATGCAAAATAAACCACATCTTCTGCTAAAATAAACAGATCCACAAGCTCCCCAGCAGGCACAAACAAACTTTGACTGATTTTATCACATCTGGTTCTTCAGCAGTGCCACCACACCCTCTTTGCAAAGCAGATGCCAAATGTTGTGCAGGCATTGTGGCATTTTCCTGTAATTGTCATGTCTGAATAAAGGCCTAAGAAATGAGTTTGTGCGAATGACAAAAAGCCACCACTGACACAGAGAAATGAAGCCAGCAAAGTTAGGCCCACAGTTCTGTTCACCTTAAAATTAATGATGAAAATCGGCACTTGACCCTCGATTCTACTGCTTCTATTCAGATTCAGTGTCCAAGAAGTTATTGATTGCACTGTTATTATCTTAAATTAATGTTTCCCAATCTCCTAATGACTCTATTGCTAATGTTTCCCTGTGTGTTTTTGTTGTAATGCAGTATTATCCGCTGGAACGAAGGGAATCCCCCAGAGCGCCATCGGGCTCAGGATGAATGTCGGTAAGCTGGAGTCTCGTATGCTCTGCCGAAGGCTGGAGAGGGAGGGAGTGATTAAGGTAAGAACTGAGCTGTTACTAAAACATTTCCCCCACACAGAGATGTTTTTCTTCCACCCAAATAAATTTGCTCCCATTTGCTTTTTGTGCTTGTTACATCTAAACCAGTGAAGTCTGTTAGAGATGTTTTTGTGCATCCAGAGAGGCTGGAAAAATGTGTCTTATCACAGGATGTTTATGAGCGCTCTTTAATTGTAATTATGTCGGCAGCACACTCTCAATTGACAGATATCTTGGAGGTTCCCACCCACATGACCTCCACCAGAGGTCAGCCACCACAAGGAAAACGCTTCCTCTGTGCACGGCTGTGATCTTCACCAGATGTGATAAAATCAGTCAAAGTTTGTTTGTGCCTGCTGGGGAGCTTGTGGATCTGTTTGTTTTAGTGGAAGATGTGGTTTATTTTGCATTTATAACTTGTTTTTTGGGGTGAGCTACTTCATTGATTGCCCTGAAATGACATTTTAAGCTTTCACCAGAGAATTTGTCCTAATGACTTTGATCCTCTCACTTTGTGCCACCAGCAGGTCAAAGTTGTCCTCTTTTCTGTGAAATACCTTCATATCTAGTCGATGGATTGACACAAAATTTGATCCGGACATTCATGTTCCCCTAAAAATGAGTCACAATAACTTTAATAATCCTTAAACCTTCATCTAACGCATTATGTCCATTTGTGTAATACTTATATAGGTATACCGAATACCTTCCAAACATAATGATATTCCCACCAGCCTCGACTGTATTTATATATATATTTATATAGTCCTGATTAGCAAATATTAGCATGCAAACGTGCATAATTAGGCAGTGAATGTGGTAAACAGTATTCCTGATAAACTTCACCATTTGTGCATTTTAAATAATATATTTATTTAGTTTTAATTCAGCACCTGTTTTAATACATATCATATTACTTTGTAAAGGTGTTTTTCTGTCTTTAGGGATTCATGGAGGATGAGGGTCGGCAGAGGACTACAAAATTCATCAGCCATAAGTGCGTATCTATTAACGAGTGTAGATTTCTAAATTCTTAATTTAACATCACTTCTTATCAAATACTGTTAAAACAAATATTGTCCTGCCCACTTCTCTTGACAGGTGTGTTGGCGTGAGCAACCAGCTCCAGCTGTTTGCTAAGGAGCAGGAGAGGAAGAAGCTCCTTTACTCCTCCGCACCAGCCAACACTGCGCCGGTCACCCCAAAAACACCGTCAAAGGCGAAAGCGAAAGAAAACGCCAGGACCCCTGCAGCAAAAAAGATTCAGAAAGCAGCTGGAGGACGAAACGCAGATGCAGAGGAGACCGCGCAGATTGTTGGTGATGGAAGCGTGGATACAGGAGATAAAGGCCCAGATGGAGAGCGAGGTGGAGTGAGAGGAAAGAAGGCAGGGAAGAAAAGCAGCGTTAAAACTGAACTCAGGCAGCTTAAGATCCCCGTCGTAAAACTTACACCAGCTGAATGTGAGCACTTGTTAAATGTCCTCCTTATATCACTTGAAAAGGACGAACTGTGACCTGTGATAATCAGAGTATTAGTTTACAAGCAGTTGCGGCTCTTGATGTTTTGCCACTCATTTCTGTTGTCACTCAGGTGAAAGAGCAGCCTGCAGCAAAACTGTGGCCGTTGCGCCATCTGATCCTGTGTCCAGTCCCACCGCAGGTAATTTGGAGAAATGACAACACTTAATATACATGTCAAAACTCTGAATGAAAAGCTGTGATTTCATTTCATCTCACTGTCCTCGGTACAAACGAAATGAGCAAATCCACTGGCCTCTCTGGGATGAAACGGAAAAAATCTGTAAACACGGCACTGACTGACATCACTTTTAAGTTGATAAAAGAAAAAACGGCTGCAAGTGAAACTGTGCCTCAATCTCGCACAGTTTGAGATTGTAAATATCTGAGAACATGTATTTAAAAAATGTTATTCTGCCATTAAAATACCAAAAACCAGGGGAAAATCAATATTCCAACTTTCCAATGATTATGACTGTGTACATGATTGATATTATGATAATGCTGTTTATTTGTCACTAGTGTCAATATTAATCCATATCATCAATCATATTTGGATCTACTGTCTGCTATAAAAAAACATACAAAAGTGTTGCCAGACCTCAATTACAGCTAACAGAAGTGTTTTGAATTTGTGATAAACCCTTGTAGCAGTTTGTGATTTTGTGATTTTCTCAGGATTAAAGTACTTTTCCATGATGGATACTCATTAGGGTTGGGCCAAATGTGGAAAAAAGTATAACTTTGATTAGCACTAAGCTTGCTCATACAGCAGTAGTGGTCTGTTGCATTTTGTGTTTACATATTACTTGTGTTACTACAGTAATAGTTTTAGTGACACTAATGCAGCTCCCTCATAGTTCTAGTGTAACATACATAATGAAATACAGTCAGCAGTCCTCAGTCCTCTTTTGATGCAGTCTGGTACTGCATTTCCAACAGCACCGAACCTAATCTGGAAAATGTTAATTTTTGCACTGCAAACTTTTATTGAATTATTTATTGTTTGTTCCATTCAGTCATATTCAAATCTCTTCTGTCAGATCAAGCTGCGGTTGAGGAGGAACAATCAAACTCAAGTCCTGCGAGCCCTGAGCCTCACAGCGAGGCAGTGAATGCAGCCGATAAGCCAGATGACAACAACATCGTGGTTGTTGAAGATATTTGCCAGACGCAGGTCAGTCCGACGGGTCGTTTCAGTGGCTTTTTTTACATCATGTTGTTCCAGCTGTTTGAGATGAGTAACAGTTGAAAGTGACATTTCACTCCCTTTCCTTCAGCATGGAAAATCTAAGAAGTCTTTGGAGAGGTCTCACGAGACGTACCGCCTGCTGAGGAGGAAGAACCTGATCGTCGAGGCCGTCCGCAACTTCAAAATCATAGAGGGTCTTTTCCCGTCAGTTTGTCTTTAATGTTATAGCTTCATTTCAAAGCTTTTTTTATCGCAATGTAAGAGAGTGAATGAAGATGTCAACACGCCGTCTCCCCTCAGGCTACAGAAGATCATCAATGACGAAGAGAAGCAGGAGGGTGTCAACTCCAAGTGCTGCAAGAAGACGATTTTACGTCTCGTTGACAGTCTGTCCAGAGAGGGTTTGCTTAAAGTTTACAAGACCACCGTCATACAGGATGGGATCACCAAGAAGGTAAACACAAGTTTAAACTAAATTTTTAAGTTTTTCATTGTTTCCCCTCCCTGTGGTGAAATAAAACTAAAACAAAAGACACTGAAACAGTTATTAATTTATCAAACCTTTCTTGGAGAGTGTTTGCATAAAAGCTAGAAAGTTAAAATATTAAGAAACACATACAAAGTAAATAGGAAGAAACAATGCTGAATTAAAAGATCAAGTCAAAGTTATGAAGCTGCATCATTGTACAGGTGTGTAATTCTTTTATTTGAATATAAATGTTACCTAAAAAAATACTAAATAGAATATAAATATAAATACAGTATTTAATATAAATGATAACATGTCTGGAACTACAATAATTCAATTTAATGTTTTGTAAAGAATATATTACAACACCATTCATCAGTTATTGATGCAGTAATGGTTCAAACACAACTTCTATGATTTCTCTGCTGAATTCGTTCTCTCACTTTTTCACTCATATGATGACAAATCATCAAAAATGCAGCACATACATTACTAAATGAAATTGCACATTCAACAAGCATACAAACCTGAAGACAAGGAAAGAGACACTTACTCTTGCTCTTCACCACACCAACTGTCTCTCTGTCTGATGTTCTTCTTTCTACATGCAGCTCGAGATGGTTGTCCATCCGTCCGTCCAGCCCAACGATGAAATAGTGAGCCGAGTCATTGAGCAGGTCCGCTTCAGGATCTCCAGCTCTTACTCAGCTGTACGGTGAGCACAAACCAAACACTTTAAAACGAGTCAGTGAGAAATCAAGCATGTCTGAGTGATGTACATTTACTCAGAGACCAATCTTGTGGCAAGTTTTCAAATTTTCTTTTCATTTTCACAGTTTGAGTCCCTTGAATTAATTAATTTTATCAAATGTAAATGTTCTGCCACTCTGACTGAATAAAACGGGCTTGTCTTGTGTCTTCTTTCTTGATTGAAGTCTTTTCAGCTGACTTTGGTCTTCCTCCTCTGTTCTTCAGCCTGCAGCACGCCGAAGAGCGAGCCAGAGAACAAGAACAAGGGTCTGAGGCCGCCGGCACGTCTAAAGCCCAAAAGAGCAAAACTGACAAAAAGAGAGCAGACATTAAAATCAACGAGGAGTTCAAGCCCACAACAGGTTCTGTCTTAATACATATCAGGAAAAAAAAGTTTTTACTATATATACAGGCAGTTGAATATACATGAGGCTCTTCTGGTTAAATCGCGTTAAATCAGTGACTAACATTTAGCTTCATTCAATAAAAGTGCACTCACATCAGCCCAATAATCTGCCTAATATTCTGTCAGAAAAAAAAATAGCAAATAGTTCAACAAGTGAATCAAGTCATGTTTTTATCAGTCAAACTGGTGTTGGTTTATTCATCATAAGAACAGTGAAGATGTTTTCATAACCATGTTTGGGAGTCTTAGGCTCCTCCAACCTTTGAATAATGACATGTATACCAAACTGATTTTCCATGATGCAGCTCTACTGCAGTAGGTATAGTATTGTTAAATTCAGGGAAATGTCTGTGTTTGTCTGTCAAGAAACATCAAGGATACCTTTAAAAGAAAGCTCGAGTTTGAATTCACAGTTGGACAAATGCTTTCAGGTCCTGTTGCTCTATCTAAGTGCCTTTTTGACTGTAAAAATCATATTTTCTTTCTCCTTTAAATCTTTCTTTTTTATTCACTGTTTTGTTCTCTGCCTTCTCTGTTTTAATAGTTCGAGGACTGGGGAAGAGTTTAGGCTTCCAGCCTAAGATGCATCGTCTGGGTGTGATTCACAACTTCCTCTGGTACCTGATATACGGCCACCCGCAAAGATACGACTCCACTGACTCGCAGACGACCACTCAGACTGTGGAGCCGCAAACCACAGACTCTACTCTGTCTAAGCTGGATGTGACGTCGTCTGGCGATGAAGAGGAGGAGCTGAAGGACAGATCGACACCTGGAGACTCTGAGTCCGGCATGAAAGGTGGGAGAGCGTCATGTGTGGGAACCTCTGAATGATGCTTCAGTTTTAGTTTTTCAGTGACTTAATTGGTTCCTGTGAAAACCAGTGCATGATTTCAGCATGCTTTGATTTACCGCTGAATACTGGGGCTTCTTTGTGAACGTAGGTACACGTGTTGTAGTTATTTTTTAAATTATTTTTAAACTTTTTTTTTCTCCCCAACTCACCACCTTGATTTCTCTGTAATCGTCTCCTGCCCGTCTCTTGTAGTGTTCGCTGATGAAGAGTCATGGAAGAAATTCATCCCTCCTGTTCGTGTTCACAAGGAGTTTGGCAGCGGCTGGGCGATGGTCGGCGACCTGCTCCTGTGCCTCCCTCTCTCCGTCTTCATTCAGGTCATACAGATCAATTATAAGGTGGGAGCGCATTTTATGCTGTAGGATAAAAAGTCAGCACTCTGTGGCGTTTAAAAGTCCTCGTCTGTCTTCATTCACTGGCTTGTGTCCGCAGGTCGATGGACTGGAGGAATATCTCAACGACCCCGTGAAGCAACATCACCTTGTAAGAATGCTTCCTGCCAGAATGAGAAGACAGCTGCTTTATAAAAGGTGACTCTCTCTTTCTCTCTCTCGACGTCTCTTTAACAGGTCTTAACTGTAATTCTAACTCGAGCATTTATGTGTTCTTCATATCAGGAAATACATCTTCTCATTTCACGAGAACCTGCAGAAGTTGGTCTACATGGGTCTGCTGCAGTTTGGTCCTGTGGAGAAGTTCAAGGAGAAAGATCAGGTACGAGGAAACATACATCGAGTCAATTTTGCCACAACAACCCCACAGAAAGAAGAGATCTTGATCGACTGACTGATCCCCTCCTGAAACATAGTTTATCTAGGCTGTTACTAATGATTATTAATTATACATTTATCATGTGTTTAAACATACAAATCTCATCATAATGTTTGAAATGTTGTCTCACTTGATGTTTTGTGTTAAATTAGTGAATTTCAGGATGTGTTTTCCGTTTTATTTCAAAACAGAAACAGAACAACTGTACAAGCACACAAGACACGTGGACACAAAATGAAATAAGAAATGAGAAATGTTTGTGGAAACATTGCTCTGAGATTAATATGAAGAGTTGAAAGAAATAAAATAAACACTGACCTCAAATGGAAAAAATAACAACAACAAAAAAGTTCACGTTTTCCAGAAAGGGGAGAATCTGTGAATTTAGCGATGAACAAGTTACGTGTCTTTATAGCATTTTGTTTTGAAATGTTTTAGATTAAAACATGAATATCACATCAACAAACAGGTTCTTTACTCGATCAAATAAATTCTCTTCTCATATGTTTTCTCTCCATATCTGCACTATTCCAGGTGTTTTTGTACCTGAAACGCATCGCCACCATTGTTGACACCACCAGCGCGGAGCCGCACTACTGGCTGGTCACAGAGTCGCCTGACAAACCGTTTGAGAGGCGCCAGTACACATTCAACACCTCTAAAGATGTAGAAAGCTACTGGTTTGACCTGATGTGTGTCTGCCTCAATACACCACTGGGTAAATACACAAACACACACACACACACATAAGAACAGAATCGCTGGTGAGTATGTAGGAAAGTTTTAATTTGAACTTTTTTAAGGTGTGTCTGTCTCTTTGTTTGTGTTTTTTAGGGGTTATCCGCAACAAAAGAAATGTCACAGAGGAGGAAACTGCTCCTTCCTTTGTGCATGAACGCAACGTGTTTGTAGGATTGGCGTACCTGCTAAAGTAAGTGGAATAATGTGATTTATCTGTACACCAAGTTTTTTTTCCTGCAGTTCCTGAAGTTCCAAGGGATTTACGTAACATAGAAAGGCATGAAGAAAAGAAACACGAGCGAAAAATATAAAAAGACATTTAAAGATAAAAAAATTAAAAATATAATATGGCAAATGAACTCAAAGGAGCTCAAAGTTAAGCTTTTACAAATACTCTTCACTACCTGTGTGTTAAAGTAGCATTCATATATTATTGTAACTGTGCACACACACAGGGGCAGTCGTGAAGTGAGTGACGACGGGTCGATACCAGGAGACGGGAAAGGAGCAGGAGGTCTGGACTCTGAATTCTTTGCTCATCTTAAACGAAACTGGCTGTGGACCAATCACCTCCTCTCTGTCAAAACGGTATGCACAGAAAACACAAGCAGAATAACGTGTTCACAGTGTTCTTACACAGAGACAGTATTAAATGTGACCTAATGTTTGGGCACATGCATCTGTTGTTTTTTTAAGACCCCAAGTGGTTTGGGGGCGAAGGAGAACCAAATCAGACTGAAGAGCCTGATGAGTAAAGATGCTTTCAGGATGGCTGGTGAGTTGCTGCTTGAAAGAAACGGGTGAAAGGATCTAAGAGTCACTTGCACACTGTCACTGTGTTCCTGCTCACCTATAATGTACTTTTTAACACGTCTGTGTGTAACAGGAGGAACTGCAAAACCTCGTTATTTGACTGCCAAGCGGCCGCTTATTGCAGAAAATGTTGAGGTATGACTTCTACCAATTTCACTTTATTATTGTTTTGTTATCTGTGTACAAACTTAGATGTCAATTTGATATCAAAGACTAATGCAGCCTAATAAAAAAGTTCTGTATAGTAACATTTTTTATTTGTCATATATAAATGGGGAATTAACTTGTTAAATAGTAAATGACAATGTTATTGGAGATGTAGTTTAGACTCTTAGTTTCTGATATTGTGTCTTGTTTAAGAGTTCAGGTTACAAACTATGTCTCCTCCTCTTGTGTGTTTGTGACCAGGTGGCTATAGAGCCGGCATCCAGAAACCAGCAGGTTGTCGGAGGAAAAAAACAGAAGAGGAAGAGAAGCAAAAAGGAGGTTGTCAAGGTCCCACGCAAGAAGAAGAAAGGTACAGTGAGAGTGTTAAAAACGGTGGACTGAAGACAGCTGACAGGTTGTGCATCTGTCTGATTGTGTGTTTTCTTCTTTGTGTAATTTAAAGAGCCCAAGAAACGCACCCCTGCCCACGACGAGGCGGACCACCGAGCTTTGAAGATGATGACCAGACAGAGGGTGTACTGGTCTGTGCAGGAGGACTCGCTGATGATGCTCTGCAGCGTGGCCTCACACCTGCTCAACAGCAAGGTACGCAGACAAAAATGCAACAAGTACTGTTGTCTTACGCTGTGACCATTTACAACAATGCATTTCCCTCTTGCAAACCCCTCTTTTTTTATTGAGTAAAATTCTCCAGTTATTAAAGAATAGAAAACGGATCAAAGCGGTGTCTCAAAAGCATAATGATGATTTTTCTGTTTCCTATCCTGTTAATCATCTAACACAGTTCTTTCCCTCAGAGGGGTCCCGAGATAAAACTGTGGGGACACAAGATGATTAAACGACAGACGGTTAGAGACTAGCTGGTGAACATTGTGGTTAAGCTTAAGAGCCACAAATTTCCCTCAACAGTTGGTGGATATCAGAAACTGAGCTAAAACAGAGTGAATATTGACCGAAACAAACGTGACTCTAAATGAATGATAATTCATTCGATAAGCAACTGTTTGCTAACAAGTTAAAAACGGGTGAAAAAAAGAAAATATTACTGAGGTTTAGGACACACTCTGAACAGGGATCTTTGTTGTATGTCATATGTATGAATTTTGTTTTTTATCTCACTCAAGGCAAGTATGTTCTCACTTCTTTGTACCTGTTGGATTAAAACATGCAGCATATTCTTCATGTGTTGCAGTTAAAACGGCCATTCGTACCTTACTGTGTGGTGAGGGACCTGCTCCACGCAGAGTTTGAGATATCAATGGATAAAACGTCTGTGGCTGTCGGACGTCGCTCACGATACATCCTCAAAAACCCTCAGACGCTTCTGAACTACCGGTGGGTAAACACAATAAAAAAAACGTACACTTTTAAACACAAGCCTGCAGTTTTATTCATCAGCTGTGTGTTGCAGGATCTGTCTGGCTGAAGTGTACCAGGACAAATCTCTGATGAGACTGTTGGAGTTAAAGAAACCTGCAGATCCAGACAATCCAGAGGTGTTTTTAATTTTGTTGACATTACTGTTGTCTGAAAGATTGAAGTTAACTTTCTGACTTTATATTTGAATATTTCTGTTCTTTTTTTTTGTTTGTTTTTAGGATTGTGTCAAAGCATTTTTGGAGTACACCAGGCTGCTCAGACAGAAGTTCAGCTCTGTTCTGAGCGCTGGTGACATGATCATACCTGACACCAAACGTGAGCTCTTCTCTCGGTAAGAAGAAGAGGAAGAGGTTTGAAGTGCCAACTTAAGATCAGCAGTGACGGCAAGAACAAGAAGCTGAGCGTAGTTCATAATATAATGCTTTATATGTGTGTTACAGGTTTAGGGTTTCTGCGATAGACAATGCAAGCCAGATGTCATGCAGAGACACTATCAACAGGTGAGGATTAACTCTGATTTTTAGATCTTCTTCCCCCGATTAAATGTTTCTTACAAAAGCAGTTAATTGTTTGTTTGTTTGTTTGTGTCAATCACAGCACGGAGGACATTCATTCCATCGTGTTACATAACTTGATCCAGAGCACTCTCGCCATGACCAACAGTCAGATGAAGTCCTCCAGATCCTTTCAGGTACAACCGTCTTTTATTTTCTCTCTGTGCACAAGGTTCATTTATATAGCACCTTTCAGATGCAAGAAAAAGAGGAAAGAATTAAGCCAACAGACCTGAAAATATAGGTTTAGGAAGTAGATAGTAGAACATCATAAAATCTAAATTAAAATAGAAGTACTTGAAAAAATTACACAGACTGCTTTTTATTTCTACATACTCTCCTTTTCCTTTTACCATTTCTAAGCATCTGATTATCTGTCTTGTCTCTTAGACCTTCCACATGTACAGTAGGTATGACCAGGAGCTGCTGTGCCAAGTGTTCATACAGTGCAGGAAGAAGGGACTCGTCAACCGCCGTCGTGTCAATCAGCCGTTCGGGCCGAAGAAGAACCGAGCGCTGCCCATCCTGCCTATGTCCTACCAGCTGTCCCAGTCCTACTACAGGTACACAGACACCTGGTGGAAGATACTATCAATACTTCTATTACCTGTATTTTATTTATTTCATGTAAGATTGCTCTTGACATACATTATCTCTTCTACAAAAGATACCCGATTGTAACTTGCAAAAGATTCCCATATTATTATTGATTTTCATCAGTTTTAAGACATTTGTAAGGGTCAGTGTGCTGTAAGAAACATAATGTGTTGTGAAGGAGTAACTGTAGATTAGAGCAACTTTTCATTGGCAAACTATCAGTCATATTTTAGCTTGACTTCAGGGATCTGTGTCTAAACTTTTGACTCCCAGGTTATTACAGAGTGCAGAGCCGTCTTAATACAGTTTCATATTTTAAGATGTCAGTTTATCTTTTCCTGTTTCTTTTTTTTTTTTCTTTTTTGATAATAAACACATAAACATTATTTTAGGGATTATGTATGTAAATCCAAGTAAGTGCCCTGATTATTAGGTAATGAACTGCATGGAAGTATTTACAGAAGTATGGAATTATTCTGATCCCTCCTCTCTATAAATGTGAGCTTTTAGAGCCTTAAAGCACAACGTGATTTACATTTTTAAACCATATGCTGTGTGGGAGACTCTTAAGTAAGAAGGATAATGCTGTTAAAAGTTACTAGACAAGTACTTTCTTGGCGCCGGTCATGTTCACAAAATGCTGAATGAACAGCAACAACAAGGTTTCCTGTTTCTTCACAATAAGAGCTGCCACTTATCCTTATATAAGACTGCAACAGGTCCTAAACAATGTTCATTTACACTGCAAATAAGTACCTAGTAGCAATATTAGGACACAGGATGGGCATTTATATGTTGTTTTAAAAGATAAATTATGTAGCCAACTCCTCAAATAAATGAGGAGAGATTATTAAGAAGAAAATCAAAATAAAACAGTCTTTTTGTTGGTAGTTTGGTAGTTCTTGGAAGTTTTTCTGTTGGTAGCGGCAATATTTGAATCCTTGCCACTGTACTTAATGTTTGATTGTAAAGCCTTTTGACCACGCCTCTCCCACTCCTTCCTGACAGGTGTTTTTCGTGGCGTTTTCCTCACTCGCTGTGCACTGATTCTTTCCGCTTCTTGAGGAGCCTGCTGAACAATGGGACGGGAGACGACAAACCCGTCACTGCGTTCTACCATGAAACTGAGAACAGGTCACAGCACGGCGAGGAGGTGGCGGAAAGAAGAGCTGTGTCGGAAAGAAAGAAGAAACCGAGCGAAGGGAGGGAAGGTGCCAGAAAAGCGAGTGAACCAGAGAAGGCAAGCAGCAACTCCACAAAGGAGGGAGGGAACGACCAAAAGACAGTGGAAGGAGAGGATCCATCCGGCAGAGAGCAGACGGACCACCTCAAAAAAGAGCCACCAGTTGTGGCTGGTACCTCAAACGCAGCGCCTCCGGCTCCAGAGGAACCTCCAGACGTGTCGGACATGCTGCGGTTCTCTCTGGACTCTCCAGGTGGAGCCTGTGTGGTCTCCCTCAGCCTGATGTCTCTGGGGCTGCTGAGTGTCTACATCTCCATACCTAAACAGATGGTGGTGGTGGACAGCAACTTGGTGGACAATGATGTCGTCAAGAGGTGAGTTATAATCCAAGTATTAGTAGCCTGGATGAAAGTCCACTTACCTGCACTGTATTGGGGAATATCGCACAAAGATCTTTATAGCCTGTGTGTAAAAACTGGAGAAAGATCTGCATGATTCGTCACCACTATTGGTAAATAATGCCATTGAAATAATGCCTTGAAATTTGGGTGAACTAACACTTTAATGAACAGGAAATTCCCAGTCCCATTATAGACACATTACCACCTTACAGTTCATTTACTGCTATCTAGATTTAGTTTACATTTCCTGAAGTCCTTCTACAGGCAATATTTCCCAAACAGTTTTGAATAACCTGGATATGCCACCTGGATTACTTTGATCGAATACTGGATATTTTGCCTTGTGGCTGAGATGGTGAGAAATTATCATATGACCGAAAACAGGATAGAAGTCAAAACCAGGATACTGGTGCACATATAAACCCCTTATCCAGTTTCCAAACAATGTTGAGGTTGATTGTGACTTTCAGTATGGCAGCACTGGAGGAAGACGATGATGATGACGACGACGGTGAAGAATGTGAGGGGAGAAAAAAATTAGAAGTGAAGGCACATCAAGCATCTCACACCAACTACCTGATGATGCGGGGATACTGCAGTCCTGGCATAGGTTGAGTATGAATTCCTTACTTACTTTTCTGAGATAGATGAATGTTTTCTGCAATGTATAAATGTGTCTCTCTTGTACCTGTTGGATGACAGAAAGTGAGGTTTGGTTTGGTTAAATTATTTAACAACATGACTTAACTTTGATACAAATGGCCAAAAATGTTCAAGATTTACAAAGAAATATGCTCTTTTGTGTATTTTGATTTAGAGGTCAAACAGATAGTCAATTTATTGATCAGTTGATTGTCAGAAAATGAATCAACTATAATTTAAACACTTGATCAATTGTTTCAGTCATTTATCAATCAAAAATGCCAAACAATATCTGGTTGTTCAATCTCTCAGCTCCTTAAATGTATGAATTTCTGCTTCTCTCTGTTTTTATATCATTGTAAACATTTTATTTGGGCTGTGCTTTTGACTGTATGTCAGATGATTAATTAATCATTTGAAAAATTGTAAAGAGTGATCAATCTGCATTTAAAATAATTGCAGTATAGTTGCAGCCGTTTTCAGATTTGTTAAATTGTTGTGTTTGTTTTGTTTCTAGTCAAAGTGCGTAACCTCAACACCAGCGATAACATCGTGGTGGAGTCGTGTATTATGAGGTTGCAACTCCGCAACACGCCTGCTCACCACATGTTCAGTATGGAGAGTAAGTATTAACACTCATAAGGAATGTGCAGACGTTTCATCTGCAAAACAGAATTGTTTATATCCTGTGTTCTTCATTTTTAGACTCTCCACTGTTGGACTTGACCAAATGTGGTCCATCCCTGCTGCCCTCCAGCCTCACCTACTCCACCCGCTCCTCCTCGCCTCCGTCTAGTGTGAAGGACTCTGACAAGCGTTTGATCCAGCAAGGAGGATACACTCCTCAGGACACGGAGGCATGTGCTGAACTCAGGAGGAGCTTAGATGCAGCCGGTGAGAAGGGCCTGGACGTACGTGAGCTCTACCTCACTCACATACACCTGCAGGAGCCGCAGTCCGGACGCACCAGGAGCCTGCAGCAGTATTTGAAGGTATTTTACCATCTGAAAAACATTATCGTGCAGCAGAAATGTATCATTGCAGTATAAACAGCATGTAGGGAAAATACAGCTAAAAACCAATCCACAGTTACTGCACAGAGACAACTACACAGCAAAACAACAGAGAAAAAAAAGTTTTACGAACCCAAAATAAACAGATTTTTCTGTGATGCAATAATTGAATCATAAGGATGCAGAAATATTTACATTGTGATGCCAATTTGTAAAAAGTCTAAATTCATGCTTTGTCAGGTCTGTCTGGACAAACGACAAAGTTTTAAAATGCTTGTTTTCTGAACAGAGTTTGGATCAGTCGGGCTTTAGTATCACTGTAGCATAGGCATATCTATGTGTACAAACAATGGCAGCAACATTATTGTTTATACACATGGATACCTATGTACTGTGTAACTTTAACATGATGTAAACCCACAGCCATTTAAAATGTTTATTATTGATGACAGCATGTGCAGCCATATCAGTAAAATATTTCAGGAGAAGTACATCTTCAAACCACACAACTAAGTAAATGACACAAATTCCACATATTTAGGTCACATATTCACTCTTAATACAGCCCTTTACACACTACTTGAACCAGCCCTGCCTAGTTACAGTCACAGGTCTAGCAGCTCATCAGTTCCCTAATTTCTTTTTCCTCTGAGTTGCTGCCTTATCTGATTTTCTGCCTTCCTGCCTCAGGAGTTACAAGAGGAAGGCCAGATGATCCAAGTTGGGAGTTTGGGTGCGCGTTGGGTGCTCATGAGGCACGCTGAGCCGTGGCTGCTGACTGTAAAGTCAAGGCAATGGTCCCAGTCACGCTTCACATCTAACAGACTCCCCTTTATGGAGAATCAGCACAATATCCCCTTCATGCGCAAGAGACACATCCAGGAAATCCAACAGGAGACAGGGGAACCTCCTGCGAAAAAACCTGCTGTGGAAAGACGAAAGGGGGAGGATGTAGAGGAGTTATCGAGCGACCTAACTGGAGAAAAACCAAATGTGGAACAACAGCTGGAAAAGCAAAAAGAGAGGGTAGCTGAGGCGTGTGGAGAGAAATTGTTGAACTTGGAGGCAGAGGGAGGAAAGCAGATGCAGCTCCAAGAGGAAGGAGAGGATAAAGCAGGACAGAAGGAGATAGAGAGTGACGAAAGACACGAAAAAAGGAAGGAACTTGGAGCCAGAGAGGACAGTATAGACGATGAAAGAGACAAGGAAGCGTGTTCTCCACCAACAGGACCTGCTGCTGTTGATTATGAGTAAGTACAGACTGTTGAGGAATTATCTGACGGTGCGCCTTTCCCTTTCCTGTGTATCTCTTTTCCTTTCTGTCTCCATCACCAACCTCTAATCCTCTACTCGCAGTGAAAATATGAGTTTCATCAGCCGGCCGTGGCGCATGGTTGACGGCACTCTGAACCGGCAGGTGTGTAAAGGCATGCTGGAGGCGGTTCTTTACCACATCATGTCCCGACCAGGACTCACGCAACAGACGCTGGTGGAACATTACAAAGATGTTCTGCAGCCGGTGGTGGTGCTGGACCTGGTGAAGGTAAATGGAAACATCCTCACCTAAAAATGAAAAGCCACTGCATTAGCCCTTTAACATCCTCACCAAGAAAAAAGCAATAAAAAAAATCATTATATTTTCATTTTCTTGGGGCACTAATAACAACAATCAATGTTTTCTTTATGAACAGACCCCAAAGTTTTTGAAATATTGGCTTCTACCAAACAGATGAGATATCGCTTCATAGACCGTTTTTAGTCTTTCTTTTTATGTTTCAAGTTACACAATTATGTTCAGCAAGTCCTTAGACATGATAATATGTCAAAAAATATTAGCTTACCTTTGAAAAGTACAACAAACAGAGGCTTCATGTCAGGAGTTATTTTGCTTTTGCTAACTTTCTGTAAGGAGACTAACTTGCTCTGCATGCTATTTCAAAACACAGTGACATCCAGTGTACTTTTTTAGTCTAACGTACTTCAAACGAGTGGCAGAGATGGCTGAAACAGGTGGAATTAATAAAACATAAGTAAAACATGCTTTTCAGTAAGATATAGTGAGTCAAAATTGTGCTCTGCCGTATGGTCGAGCAGAAGGTTACAGGGTTAAGTAGTCTCTAGTTGAAGTGTCAATCATTCAGACAACTTCACGGCTCAAGTAATGACTGGAAAGATTTGATGAAAGTGGTTAACATAATCCAAATTATTTCTTAAAAAGCACGTACTTTCAGGCTCTTAAGACATTACCTCTTTTCTGGCTGATGTATTAACCTACTGGTCCTCTCCACAGGTGCTCGTAGGTATGGGCTGTGTGACGAAGAAAACTCTGGTGAAAAGTCCTAAACCGTCGCTGTTCGCTCGCCCTGCGCATCAGACGAGGAGCGAGACGAAAGTGAAGATTGAAGAACCGAACTCTGTGTTTTACGAGGCCACCATCAGCTGCTGCCTGCGGCTCGGTCAGGTGTTGCCCAACGAACGTCACTGGAACTACTGTCTGCCCTGAAAGTAATCACAGACGGTACATTAAAAGGCTTTTGAAGTTTAAGCCTCAAGTTGAGTAATGCGTGCAGAAACGATCAGACTGTTGTGGTGAACTGAAATAAGTTTTTTCCCATCAGGTTCTTTGATGGTTTAACTTTAACTTCTGGTTTTACAGAACAGGGATTTCTTTGTACATTTCTTTTTTCAGTTGTCAAAGTTACTGTGTTTAAAATTACATTTTGTTTAGACTTTTTTTGTGTTAATCTAAAATTATTAATAAAAATGTGTTACATTACCTTCTTGATATTATTATTATTATTATTATATTCCAGTCAGCCAGGACAGGAGTCTCTGGACTGTTGTTCATTTCCTTGTGTTTAGAACAGGGGCCTGTTTAATGGAGCACTGCTTACATACAGATTTCCAACAATAGCGGCTGCGTCGTGTTTATAGATAGATTTGCAGATAAATTGCGAATCCTATTCCCACAAGCTCATGCATGGGTGGCAAACAAGTTTATTGTAGTGAAATCACAGCAGAATCAGTTTATTTTTAATTCATGCTGATGTGGTAAGGCACATTAATTCAGCCTACACATGGACAGGTTCTCTGCAGGTGAGACATCCTGGCATGTTCCTGTGTTTTTTTAGCAGATTACCATCATAAACTGTCAAAAGCATTGGAAGCCCATGTGCTTGGACCCTTAATGCACCTGCACAAGATACAGACAAAATTGGAGCAGCCCTGCAGGTGGTCAAAAACAAAGGCTCGAGAGACAAATATCTGCAAACGTAAACTTCTTGTTAAAGCATTTGCCACTGTAAGGACAGGGAAAGAGGATGAAACGGATTAAAATTGGAACAACAATTCTTTTGCCAATAAGTTCACAAATACAGTATCCTGTTAAAATGGACTTAAATTGTCTATACTATATACAGATTCTCCTTTACAGATTTTATATCACTTATATGTTAACTGTCAACTGAGGATGTTTGGTTGTTAATGTCTGCAGAGCCTGTTTTTCTACCCTGGGAGTCTAATTCAGTGGTCCAGGCGGCTTTGTAATCACAGTAAACTATATTTGTCTGAACACTAAAAGTTAGCTGGCGTCAGCCTCTGTGTGACACCTCGTCCTTTTCTGACTGTGCCGCTCTGCTGTTTAATTAAATATCTCTCAAACTGCACCTGTTATAAGGAGTTCTGCCGATAAACTTGACATGTGAAAGGGACATACGAATACGGTGAAAAACAGAAGTAAAGTCGTTGATACTGTACAAGCACATAAGACCTATTTATGAGAGACTTGCAGAGTGTTACTGTTATGTGCTCAGTAATTATGGGTAATTAGGGCAGTAATTCTCAGGAAACCGATAAAGATCCCCGGGAAGTTCCCAAACAATTGCTTTCAGCTATGCACGCAGTTCCTTTTCCACGTCGTAGGAGCAACAGCCACTTTATTGGCCTTCAGTACCAAACTTTCAGCTTTGTGTTTCCCAGGCCTCCAGATATTACACACAGATCAGCGTTTCTGAATGTGTGTGTTTTGTAAGTCGGTGGTTACTATCTCAAAGGTGGCCCCACATTAAGCTGATGTAATAACCAACAGTGGTAAGGAAAAGTGGTTCAAATTGGTCTTATGTTCACTGCAAGTTTGTCCTCTGTTGGTGTACGTGTCCTGTCCAGTGGAGTTGACACAAATACAGACTTACATTACACCTGACTTACATTTTTTGTTTTATGCATGCAGAAAAATTATGAGTGGTCTCTCACCCAAATTAAGAAACCCTTATTTTTTCTTATGTTTTGTTTTTATTATTTTTTTTATTTTTTTTTTTAGATTTCTGCCCAATAAGCTATAATGGAGGTAATGTCAATTTACTTGACAGTTGTCAGTTCCATTAATTTTCCAGCGAACCAATATAAACAATTGTTCATGATTTATTTATTGATCTTTTTTAATGAACTGAAGCATTAGCTGTGGTTATAGACTCGCATTCTGTGTGTTCTTTATATCGGTTTAATGAAGGATTTTCCAGTTTAACTTTTGTCAAATATTCATCTGGTGTGTGCATGTTGATTTCTTGATTATGTGAACTTTTTTGTGTGTGAGCTTATCTTTAGATTTATTAGTTTATCTCCATGGTTTGGGAGACCTGTGTTAGCAGTAGTTGTCGTAAGTAGTGTTTTAGTTCCTAAAATGAAAATCTGAAACTTGAAAATTGTAATTAAAATAAAAGATGAGATGTAAGCAAAGATGACAGAGGGAGCATTCAGATAGTTTAAGTCCCTTTAAAAAGAGGAAGGGTGTGAGGAGTGGATGTATAAACATGTCCACCTAAACTGGCCTGATAGGCCTGGCCTGATATGTAGTGGCTCCCTGACTCTGTAACTACACAATGCCACACTTTCACTTTCACACTTTACCAACTTTGAAGACATGACTGTGAAAAAACGTAGAGAGGATGTGTGGTATGAACACAGGCTGTGCTGCCAGCATTGTTCAGCTACACTGGAAACCGTGTGGACTTGTTTGCTTTTTGACCGACTTTGGGTTCTGTGTTTGAAGATTTACCAAATTTTAATACTTGTATTACCAAAAAAATAACTGGGAATAATGTTTTTCCATTTCATTCTTTTGGTTGTTTCGTTGGTGAGTTTTCCACGCAGCTTTCATGTTTCCAGTTGTGGTAAGTGAAGCGTTTTCTTTCTGTGGTCTGTCTGAGAAAGGGCTCTTGTTAAAAGTTTTTGATAAATTATATCATGATTTCCAACAGTGATCTTTACTGCTTGTGAAAATATCAGGTGGTATTTTCTTGTGTCTTATTACATTTCTTTCGTTTCCTGTCCACTGCCTTTTGTCTTTAAGTCATTTGACTGCTCTTTTCTTGTGATTGCTTTGGTCATTTAATTTTCTGTACTGACTGAGTTGCTTATTCAAGCCATTGTGTTATTTTGTACTTATACTTCAAGTTTGCTTTGGCAACATACAATGTCATCAATGATCACGGAACTGGTCCAGTGTCTAAAAGAAAATATATAAAATAATATATATTAGACTGTCATGATAGTTTTAAGTGTATCTTACTGCTATTTTTATATCTATTTGAAATCACCATCTTTAATCTCTGTGTTACAGATTACAACTGTGCAGATAAACCTGTGTTCACTCCATCCAGTCTGGTAGTGAAGTTTGGTGACCCAACCTCTGCCACCTGCTCTGTATGTCAGCATGCCTGCATCGACAAACAATTTGGTTTGGAAACATCTGTGGGAATCAGGATAGAAAACGGAACCAGGATTAAATGGAAAGTTAACAGCACGACTGAATGGGAAGCATCTCCTGAATGCTATTATAATACTGATAGTGGCACGCAGTGTTGTACCTTACTGCCTGTCACAGTCTACCGTAAGTAAACCTGCTGTTGATCAAAACACTGTTTCTCTTGATGATTTAAACATCTATAATCACAATGTTAAAGCAATGGAGTCGCAGTGATATTTCATATGTGATTCCTTAATCAGTTCTTTTAAATCCACAGTCAACATTAACTTTTATCTTGTTTGTCTCTCTACATCTCTCTGTGTTTGTCTCCACAGAGCCTCCACATAATGTCTCCATCAGCTTTAATCACAATGGGCCGATGATTGAGGGCAAACAGTACACTCTGCAGTGTTCGGTCTATGAAGTCGCTCCTGTTGAAAACCTCACTGTGACCTTCTACAAAGGACAGACAGAACTGGGTCAACGACAGTCCAGCAACACAGGGATCAAACCAGTGAATGAGGACCTTCACTTTTGACATCACCCCCAGTAAAGAAGATGATGGAGTCCAGTACTGGTGTGAGGCCAAACTGGAACTGGGACCTGAAGGACCACAGCGACCTCCAGTGGTGACTTCACAAAACATCCTCACCACTGTGCACTGTGAGTATGACAACAAAAATCAACACTATTTAGCATTAGTTTCATAGACACAAGGACAGCCTTCAAAACAGCTCGTGTTTGTTTTTTATTTTTTTATTTTTTACAAAATGTCTTATTGTATTAAAAGAATAGTTTGATTTTGGGAAATACACTTATTCATGTTGTTGTTAAGGTAGATGAGAAGACTGATACCACTCTCATATCTGTACATGACATCCATATACACATCAAGGATCTGTTTCTAGTCTTTGTTCTAAACTAAGATAACTGGCAAGCTTTATATCTTTAACCTACAGACATGAAAGTGATATCAAGTCTTATCTAAGTCTCAGAAAGAAGGCAAAAGAATATTTTCCACAAATAGGACTACTATGATGACCATCTGTGTAGTGAGTTGCAGAATCAAAACTGGTCAAAACTGTACAGCTTTTTCATTTAAAAAAACCCCCAAAACAATACCTATTGTACATATTTTAAACATTTTTCTTTTTTTGGTCATTTTTTTCTATTTCATTTAAGTTATTATTTTTTTTTCTTTCTACCACTGAGTAGAAAAGTATATAGATTTAAATTGTCTTTTTGCAGTAATATCTTTGAATTTGTTTGTTGTTCTTTTGGTCATTTTTTTCTATTTCATGTATGTTGCTCAACACTCAGACAAATTTCTTGTATGAACTTTAATAATATAAATCCAATTCTGACTTTGATTCTGATTCTAAAATGAAACAGGCTTTCTTACTTGCTGTGCCAGCTAGCTTTGCAGTGTTCACATCCCATCCCTTCAGCCACCCCGCACTTTTAAACTGGCCCCTGTTTGCTTGTTGCATTAGGTGTTGTATTTCTCTCAACATACAGATAAGCCTCGCAGAACATCATATCCTCATCATCAAGTCATCCTCACAGAGGGAGAGCGTCTGCGACTGGACTGCTCAGCTACGGGAAACCCAAAACCGTCCTACACCTGGATTACCCCTGACGGCCCCTCCACCTTCACAGGCAGCGTTTTCACCATCAGATCTGTAACACATACAGCTGCAGGGAGATACACATGTTCTATCAAAAACTACTTGGCGACTATAACGGTCGAGGTTAATGTGGTTGTCATTGGTGAGTTTCAAATTCTTCTTCTTCATCTTTCTTTACCTAAACCGGTGATTCATTTTAAAAACATGATAGCAGGAGATACCATCATCGTCTGCAAATGTGGAGATTTATAAAAATTCATATATTAGACTTGAAAGCAAAGTTTTAGTTGTTTAAATTGTTAAATGCTATATCATATTTTATTATCTTTTTGTTCATATTATGAAGCACCTAAGGAGCTTCTATGGATCCCCAAAGCTGACAAAAGGCATTAATGAATTATTACACAGCTCAAATATAGACACTGATCAATTAAATGTCAGATAATTCAGTGTGTGTAAAAAGAAATTCATTTCTTCATAATTTATTTTACCATTTGTCTTTCACTGTCTCATTTTATTGTTCAACTTTTTTCATTGTTTGTTTGTTTTGTCTTATTCCCAATGTTTAATCTTAAGAATTTGCAATTTTCCCCACTCAACAGGTCCCATTTTCCTTTTGAGATTTCAAATTTGTCCTCATTGTTATATCTGAAGATAATATGAAAGTGTCTATACATGTCCAAAGAAAGTTTAAGAGAAAATGTTGTGACAAAAAGTGTTTAAAATATAAATGATCAACTTTGTTCAAAGAACAACAAAAAATAGAGAAAAAAGTAAATGATAAATATTAGGATGAAGCATGACTGAATGGGAAGCATCTCCTGAATGCTATTATAATACTGATAGTGACACGTACTGTTGTACCTTACTGCCTGTCACAGTCTACCGTAAGTAAACCTGCTGTTGATCAAAACACTGTTTCTCTTGATGATTTAAACATCTATAATCACAATGCTAAAGCAATGGAGTCGCAGTGATATTTCATATGTGGATTCCTTAATCAGTTCTTTTAAATCCACAGTCAACATTAACTTTTATCTTGTTTGTCTCTCTACATCTCTCTGTGTTTGTCTCCACAGAGCCTCCAGTTAATGTCTCCATCAGCTTTAATCACAATGGGCCGATGATTGAGGGCAAACAGTACACTCTGCAGTGTTCGGTCTATGAAGTCGCTCCTGTTGAAAACCTCCTCATTGTGACCTTCTACAAAGAAAGACAGACAGCAGTACTGGGTCAACTACAGTCCAGCAACACAGGGATCAAACCAGTGAATGAGACCTTCACTTTTGACATCACCCCCAGTAAAGAAGATGATGGAGTCCAGTACTGGTGTGAGGCCAAACTAGAACTGGGACCTGAAGGACCACAGCGACCTCCAGTGGTGACTTCACAAAACATCCTCTCCACTGTGTACTGTGAGTATGACAACAAAAATCAACACTATTTAGCATTAGTTTCATAGACACAAGACAGCCTTCAAAACAGCTGGTGTTTGTTTTTTATTTTTTACAAAATGTCTTATTGTATTAAAAGAATAGTTTGATTTTGGGAAATACACTTATTCATGTTGTTGTTAAGGTAGATGAGAAGACTGATACCACTCTCATATCTGTACATGACATCCATATACACATCCAGGATCTGTTTCTAGTCTTTGTTCTAAACTAAGATAACTGGCAAACTTTATATCTTTAACCTACAGACATGAAAGTGATATCAATCTTATCTAAGTCTCAGAAAGAAGGCAAAAGAATATTTTCCACAAATAGGACTACTATGATGACCAATCTGTGTAGTGAGTTGCAGAATCAAAACTGGTCAAAACTGTACAGCTTTTTCATTTAAAAAAACCCCAAAACAATTATCTATTGTACATATTTTTAACATTTTTCTTTTTTTGGTCATTTTTTTCTATTTCATTTAAGTTATTATTTTTTTTTCTTTCTACCACTGATTAGAAAAGTATATAGATTTAAATTTCTTTTTGCAGTAATATCTTTGAATTTGTTTGTTGTTCTTTTGGTCATTTTTTTCTATTTCATGTATGTTGCTCTACACTCAGACAAATTTCTTGTATGAACTTTAATAATATAAATCCAATTCTGACTTTGATTCTGATTCTAAAATGAAACAGGCTTTCTTACTTGCTGTGCCAGCTAGCTTTGCAGTGTTCACATCCCATCCCTTCAGCCACCCCGCACTTTTAAACTGGCACCTGTTTGCTTGTTGCGTTAAGTGTTGTATTTCTCTCAACATACAGATATGCCTCGCAGAACATCATATCCTCATCATCAAGTCATCCTCACAGAGGGAGAGCGTCTGCGACTGGACTGCTCAGCTATGGGAAACCCAAAACCGTCCTACACCTGGATTACCCCTGACGGCCCCTCCACCTTCACAGGCAGCGTTTTCACCATCAGATCTGTAACACATACAGCTGCAGGGAGATACACATGTTCTATCAAAAACTACTTGGCGACTATCACGGTCGAGGTTGATGTGGTTGTCATTAGTGAGTTTAAATTCTTCTTCTTCATCTTTCTTTACCTAAACCGGTGATTCATTTTAAAAACATGATAGCAGGAGATACCATCATCGTCTGCAAATGTGGAGATTTATAAAAATTCATATATAAGACTTGAAAGCAAAGGTTTAATTGTTTAAATTGTTAAATGCTATATCATATTTTATTATCTTTTTGTTCATCTTTTTGTTCCTTAGAAGCACCTAAGGAGCTTCTATGGAGCCCCAAAGCTGACAAAAGGCATTAATGAATTATTACACAGCTCAAATATAGACACTGATCAATTAAATGTCAGATAATTCAATGTGTGTAAAAAGAAATTCTTTCTTCATAATTTATTTTACCATTTGTCTTTCACTGTCTCATTTTATTGTTCAACTTTTTTGCATTGTTTGTTTTGTCTTATTCCCAATGTTTAATCTTAAGAATTTCCAATTTTCCCCACTCAACAGGTCCCATTTTCCTTTTGAGATTTCAAATTTGTCCTCATTGTTATATCTGAAGATAATATGAAAGTGTCTATACATGTCCAAAGAAAGTTTAAGAGACAATGTTGTGACAAAAAGTGTTTAAAATATAAATGATCAAGCTTTGTTCAAAGACAACAAAAAATAGAGAAAAAAGTAAATGATAAATATTAGGATGATGCAGCATGACTGAATGGGAAGCATCTCCTGAATGCTATTATAATACTGATAGTGACACGTACTGTTGTACCTTACTGCCTGTCACAGTCTACCGTAAGTAAACCTGCTGTTGATCAAAACACTGTTTCTCTTGATGATTTAAACATCTATAATCATAATGTTAAAACAATGGAGTCGCAGTGATATTTCATATGTGGTTCCTTAATCAGTTCTTTTAAATCCACAGTCAACATTAACTTTTATCTTGTTTGTCTCTCTACATCTCTCTGTGTTTGTCTCCACAGAGCCTCCAGTTAATGTCTCCATCAGCTTTAATCACAATGGGCCGATGATTGAGGGCAAACAGTACACTCTGCAGTGTTCGGTCTATGAAGTCGCTCCTGTTGAAAACCTCATTGTGATCTTCTACAAAGAACAGACAGTGCAGTACTGGGCCAACTACAGTCCAGTCACACAGGGATCAAACCAGTGACTGAGGCCTTCACTTTTGACATCACCCCCAGTAAAGAAGATGATGGAGTCCAGTACCTGGTGTGAGGCCAAACTGGAACTGGGACCTGAAGGACCACAGCGACCTCCAGTGGTGACTTCACAAAAGATCCTCTCCACTGTGCACTGTGAGTATGACAACAAAAATCAACACTATTTAGCATTAGTTTCATAGACACAAGACAGCCTTCAAAACAGCTGGTGTTTTGTTTTTTACTTTTTACACCTACAGACATGTAAGTGATATAAATCTTATCTAAGTCTCAGAAAGAAGGCAAAAGAATATTTTCCACAAATAGGACTGCAGAATCAAAACTGTACAGTTTTTCATAAAAAAAACCCAAAACAATACCTATTGTACATATTTTAAACATTTTTCTTTTTTTGGTCATTTTTTTCTATTTCATTTAAATTATGATTTTTTTTTCTTTCTACCACTGATTAGAAAAGTATATAGATTTAAATTTCTTTTTGCAGTAATATCTGAATTTGTTTGTTGTTCTTTTGGTCATTTTTTTCTATTTTATGTATGTTGCTCAGCACTGAGACAAATTCCTTGTATGAACTTTAATAATATAAATCCAATTCTGACTTTGATTCTGATTCTAAAATGAAATAGGCTTTCTTACTTAAAAAATAGAGAAAGTAAATGATAAATATTAGGGTCTTCTTTTCCCTTTTACCACTGATTGGAAAAGTATATAGATTTAAATTTCTTTTTACATTAATATCGTTGAATTTTGACTTATGTGATAAGCTTTTATTGTTGTTTGTCAGTTTCTGGCTCTGTATTATCTTACCAACAGCATTAATGTACATATAATAATTTCAGTACCAGTCCTTCATTTAAAGATGTTGATTGACAGCATCACAAGTAAACTTTCTATTTGTCCATAGGTAAAACAACACTGCCATTGCCAACAAGCGAGCCAGCAAGCAAAGCACACAGTGATATCGGCCGTGTACTGATTCACAGGTTTCATAATGTGTTTCATGCTTTTTTTTCTGCTGTAGAGAAATGTAAGAGGAGGTTTGTTTCCAAAATAATAACATAATACTTTTTACAACTAAAGCTGTAATTGGCAATGAAATGTATTTTTATCCATGTCTTATGTAAGCTAGCTCACATTTGAAAACACTAGAGGGCATTAGCTTGTAAATGGACAGTGATCTGTAAATGCATACACAGAACATACGTGGCCATACTGAAATACTCACAACTACAATGCTAACATACTAATGTTTAGAAGGTATAAACAGAATGATTTTTCTACACCAAATTTTGTGCCAATCCATCAAGCACATGTTAAGATATTTCTCAAAAGCCACCTTCATGATGGCGCTACAGGAAAAGTGAGAAGATCACAAAAGACATTAGGATCCATCCTCTGGGGATGATGAATGTGTCAAATTTCTTCCCAATCCTTCCAGTAGCTGTAGACATATTTCGCCTGCTAGCATGGCTAAAAACAATGTTTAAGAAGTGCCAATAAATGTTATGTTGTCATAATTGTGTTTTCTACATGTTATGTTGTATCATTTAGTGCTTGTCTTATTCAGTGAATATTTTGATGTCTTTTAGTGGTTTCATAGAAATAGCAGCATATACTATAAGCTGTTCTTATAAGATGTTTCAAACTGATTTTGCTTTATTGGGGTAGGCTGTGTGTAGCAAAACTGATGAAGATCTGACATTTCTAACCTTTTGTTCAAGAGGTGTTGTCATGTAAAATTAAAAGGAAATGAACAGCAACTCCTTGTGTCTTTACAAGTTTTTCTTAATCCTTTTTAATGTAGCTTCATACTTTCACTATTTGAGAAACTGTAGATGATTCTGTATTGCTAGATACTATTTTGTTACCCAAATGTGTTTCTGTGGTGGGTGTGAGAATCAAACTATGCCTCTGACTCCATTTCTACAGGTAATGCAGCGGCACATACAGCGAAGGCATCTGCAACCCTCTAATAATGTGTTTAACGCTTCCTGTTTCCTTGTCACTACTGATCCTCCCGTTTGTATCCACATAATGCCACAAGAACGCACAGATAGACCTTAGCAAGAAACCATGTTTGCCACTTGTTCTATTCCACAGCTTTGCTAAATTAGCACAAGGCAGAGATCACGTCGGCAAAGGATGAATGTGTACTGCTATTAATACAGCATTGTTACGCCCTGTGGCTTCTCAGTCTATTCTGGCAAATTTAGCAAGAAATGCCTCATTTGTCCTCAAAACACTCCAAAACGTAATATTAAAATGCCACTGGAAAGTCGCCCTCCTTCTTCCTATCTCTACGAGGTATTTGGTTTTTTGTAACATAATTATGACTTGAGTATGAATTTGCTCTGCACATCCAACAGATTAATTAAACACGTAAAGACAACCTACTGAGTGAAACTGTTTATTTCTCACCTGGAAATCAACTAATTTCCATAACAACATAACTTTATGCCAACGTACTAATACTAATATTTGGGGTTATCAAATGCATTTTCTAGGTGTGATCTGTTACAGCGATTTAGCCTACATGGGTGACCTGTGGTGGCCAAATATTATATTATTTTATGAGGTTTTATGGGGATAGGTTTAGATAATGAATCTAAAATGATCTAATGTCAGTTGTAATCTAGCAATAATTCCTTGACAAGCCGACATTTCTCACACTCTTGGGGTCAACTTCTCGTTCTCTCAGTGAAGCTTACTTAATCTCCATTCAAATCTGCCTTGAGGTTTCAGTTCTGTAAAGTAAATAAGTAGTAAGTAGTAAGTAAGTAGTATGTGTTGTGACAAGAGGCTGCATTTCATTGGTTTTCATTGTTCTGCTTCAGTGAATAATCAAAACAGTTTCTGATATTGTGTCTTGTTTAAGAGTTCAGGTTACAAACTATGTCTCCTCCTCTTGTGTGTTTGTGACCAGGTGGCTATAGAGCCGGCGTCCAGAAACCAGCAGGTTGTCGGAGGAAAAAAACAGAAGAGGAAGAGAAGCAAAAAGGAGGTTGTCAAGGTCCCACGCAAGAAGAAGAAAGGTACAGTGAGAGCGTTAAAAACGGTGGACTGAAGACAGCTGACAGGTTGTGCATCTGTCTGATTGTGTGTTTTCTTCTTTGTGTAATTTAAAGAGCCCAAGAAACGCACCCCTGCCCACGACGAGGCGGACCACCGAGCTTTGAAGATGATGACCAGACAGAGGGTGTACTGTGCAGTGTCTGTGTCTGTGCAGGAGGACTCGCTGATGATGCTCTGCAGCGTGGCCTCACACCTGCTCAACAGCAAGGTACGCAGCACACAAAAATGCAACAAGTACTGTTGTCTTACGCTGTGACCGTTTACAACAATGCATTTCCCTCTTGCAAACCCCTCTTTTTTTATTGAGTAAAATTCTCCAGTTATTGAAGAATAGAAAACGGATCAAAGCGTTGTCTCTAGAGCATAATGATGATTTTTCTGTTTCCTATCCTGTTAATCATCTAACACAGTTCTTTCCCTCAGAGGGGTCCCGAGATAAAACTGTGGGGACACAAGATGATTAAACGACAGACGGTTAGAGACTAGCTGGTGAACATTGTGGTTAAGAGCCACAAATTTCCCTCAGGAGTTGGTGGATATCAGAAACTGAGCTAAAACAGAGTGAATATTGTACTAACATGATCGAAACAAACATGACTCCAAATGAATGATAATTCATTCGATAAGCAACTGTTTGCTAACAAGTTAAAAACAGTGAAAAAAAGAAAATATTACTGAGGTTTAGGACACACTCTGAACAGGGATCTTTGTTGTATGTCATTTATATGAAGAAGAAGAAAATCTAAATAAAACACAGTCTTTGTCTTGGTTCCTGTGGAAATGTGACTACCAACTACCAACACTGATTCAAACCTAACATCCTCACCATGATGGTTGGTCTTTTGACAGGTAAAAATACAAAAATGTAAAGTTTTTCTGTTGGTAGCAGCAATATTTGAATCCTTGCCACTGTACTTAATGTTTGATTGTAAAGCCTTTTGACCACGCCTCTCCCACTCCTTCCTGACAGGTGTTTTTCGTGGCGTTTTCCTCACTCGCTGTGCACTGATTCTTTCCGCTTCTTGAGGAGCCTGCTGAACAATGGGACGGGAGACGACAAACCCGTCACTGCGTTCTACCATGAAACTGAGAACAGGTCACAGCACGGCGAGGAGGTGGCGGAAAGAAGAGCTGTGTCGGAAAGAAAGAAGAAACCGAGCGAAGGGAGGGAAGGTGCCAGAAAAGCGAGTGAACCAGAGAAGGCAAGCAGCAACTCCACAAAGGAGGGAGGGAACGACCAAAAGACAGTGGAAGGAGAGGATCCATCCGGCAGAGAGCAGACGGACCACCTCAAAAAAGAGCCACCAGTTGTGGCTGGTACCTCAAACGCAGCGCCTCCGGCTCCAGAGGAACCTCCAGACGTGTCGGACATGCTGCGGTTCTCTCTGGACTCTCCAGGTGGAGCCTGTGTGGTCTCCCTCAGCCTGATGTCTCTGGGGCTGCTGAGTGTCTACATCTCCATACCTAAACAGATGGTGGTGGTGGACAGCAACTTGGTGGACAATGATGTCGTCAAGAGGTGAGTTATAATCCAAGTATTAGTAGTCTGGATGAAAGTCCACTTACCTGCACTGTATTGGGGAATATCACAAAGATCTTTATAGCCTGTGTGTAAAAACTGGAGAAAGATCTGCATGATTCGTCACCACTATTGGTAAATAATGCCATTGAAATAATGCCTTGAAATTTGGGTGAACTAACACTTTAAAGAACAGGAAATTCCCAGTCCCATTATAAACTTACAGTCCATTTACTGCTTTCTAGATTTAGTTTACATTTCCTGAAGTCCTTCTACAGGCAATATATCCCAAACAGTTTTGAATAACCTGGATATGCTACCTGGATTACTTTGATCGAATACTGGTTATTTTGTCTTGTGGCTGAGATGGTGAGAAATTATCATATGACCAAAAACAGGACAGAAGTCAAAACCAGGAACAATGTTGAGGTTGATTGTGACTTTCAGTATGGCAGCACTGGAGGAAGACGATGATGATGACGACGACGGTGAAGAATGTGAGGGGAGAAAAAAATTAGAAGTGAAGGCACATCAAGCGTCTCACACCAACTACCTGATGATGCGGGGATACTGCAGTCCTGGCATAGGTTGAGTATGAATTCCTTACTTACTTTTCTGAGATAGATTAATGTTTTCTGCAATGTGTAAATGTGTCTCTCTTGTACCTGTTGGATGACAGAAAGTGAGGTTTGGTTAAGTTATTTAACAACATGACTTAACTTTGATACAAATGGCCAAAAATGTTCAAAATTTACAAAGAAATATGCTCTTTTGTGTATTTTGATTTAGAGGTCAACCAAATTGTCAATTTATTGATCAGTTGATTGTCAGAAATTATACTATAATTTAAACACCTGATCAATTGTTTCAGTCATTTATCAATCAAAAATGCCAAACAATCTCTGGTTGTTCAATCTCTCAGCTCCTTAAATGTATGAATTTCTGTTTCTCTCTGTTTTTATATCATTGTAAACATTTTATTTGGGCTGTGCTTTTGACTGTATGTCAGATGATTAAATAATCATTTGAAAAATTGTTAAGAGAGATTAATCTGTATTTAAAATAATTGCAGTATAGTTGCAGCCGTTTTCAGATTTGTTAAATTGTTGTGTTTGTTTTGTTTCTAGTCAAAGTGCGTAACCTCAACACCAGCGATAACATCGTGGTGGAGTCGTGTATTATGAGGTTGCAACTCCGCAACACGCCTGCTCACCACATGTTCAGTATGGAGAGTAAGTATTAACACTCATAAGGAATGTGCAGACGTTTCATCTGCAAAACAGAATTGTTTATATCCTGTGTTCTTCATTTTTAGACTCTCCACTGTTGGACTTGACCAAATGTGGTCCATCCCTGCTGCCCTCCAGCCTCACCTACTCCACCCGCTCCTCCTCGCCTCCGTCTAGTGTGAAGGACTCTGACAAGCGTTTGTTCCAGCAAAGAGGATACACTCCTCAGGACACGGAGGCATGTGCTGAACTCAGGAGGAGCTTAGATGCAGCCGGTGAGAAGGGCCTGGACGTACGTGAGCTCTACCTCACTCATATACACCTGCAGGAGCCGCAGTCCGGACGCACCAGGAGCCTGCAGCAGTATTTGAAGGTATGCTTTACCATCTGAAAAACATTATCGTGCAGCAGAAATGTATCATTGCAGTATAAACAGCATGTAGGGAAAATACAGCTAAAAACCAATCCACAGTTACTGCACAGAGACAACTACACAGCAACACAACAGAGAAACAAAAGTTTTATGAACCCAAAATAAACAGATTTTCCTGTGATGCAATAATTGAATCATAAGGATGCCGAAATACTTACATTGTGATGCCAATTTGTAAAAAGTCTAAATTCATGCTTTGTCAGGTCTGTCTGGACAAACAACAAAGTTTTAAAATGCTTGTTTTCTGAACAGAGTTTAGATCATTGGATCAGTCGGGCTTTAGTATCACTGCAGCATAGGCATATCTATGTGTACAAACAATGGCAGCAACATTATTGTTTATACACATGGATACCTACGTACTGTGTAACTTTACCATGATATAACATGATACCGACATTTAAAATGTTGATGACAGCATGTGCAGCCATATCAGTAAAATATTTCAGGAGAAGTACATCTTCAAACCACACAACTAAGTAAATGACACAAATTCCACATATTTATGTCACATATTCACTCTTAATACAGCCCTTTACAGCCCTGCCTAGTTACAGTCACAGGTCTAGCAACTCATCAGTTCCCTAATTTCTTTTTCCTCTGTGTTGCTGCCTTATCTGATTTTCTGCCTCAGGAGTTACAAGAGGAAGGCAGGACAGAAGGAGATAGAGAGTGACGAAAGACACGAAAAAAGGAAGGAACTTGGAGCCAGAGAGGACAGTATAGACGATGAAAGAGACAAGGAAGCGTGTTCTCCACCAACAGGACCTGCTGCTGTTGATTATGAGTAAGTACAGACTGTTGAGGAATTATCTGATGGTGCCTTTCCCTTTCCTGTGTATCTTTTCCTTTCTGTCTCCATCACCAACCTCTAATTCTCTACTCGCAGTGAAAATATGAGTTTCATCAGCCGGCCGTGGCGCATGGTTGACGGCACTCTGAACCGGCAGGTGTGTAAAGGCATGCTGGAGGCGGTTCTTTACCACATCATGTCCCGACCAGGACTCACGCAACAGACGCTGGTGGAACATTACAAAGATGTTCTGCAGCCGGTGGTGGTGCTGGACCTGGTGAAGGTAAATGAAAACATCCTCACCTAAAAATGAAAAGCCACTGCATTAGCCCTTTAACATCCTCACCAAGAAAAAAGCAATAACAACAATCAATGTTTTCTTTATGAACAACAGACAGAACAGGCTTCTATCAAACGGATGAGATATCGCTTCATAGACCCTTTTTAGTCTTTCTTTTTATGTTTCAAGTTACACAATTATGTTCAGCAAGTCCTTAGACATGATAATATGTCAAAAAATATTGGCTTACCTTTGAAAAGTACAACAAACAGAGGCTTCATGTCAGGAGTTATTTTGCTTTTGCTAACTTTCTGTAAGGAGACTAACTTGCTCTGCATGCTATTTCAAAACACAGTGACATCGAGTGTACTTTTTTAGTCTAACGTACTTCAAACGAGTGGCAGAGATGGCTGAAACAGGTGGAATTAAGTAAAACATGCTTTTCAGTAAGATATAGTGAGTCAAAATTTGCTCTGCCGTATGGTCGAGCAGAAGGTTACAGGGTTAAGTAGTCTCTAGTTGAAGTGTCAATCATTCAGACAACTTCATGGCTCAAGTAATGACTGGAAAGATTTGATGAAAGTGGTTAACATAATCCAAATTATTTCTTAAAAAGCACGTACTTTCAGGCTCTTAAGGCATTACCTCTTTTCTGGCTGATGTATTAACCTACTGGTCCTCTCCACAGGTGCTCGTAGGTATGGGCTGTGTGACGAAGAAAACTCTGGTGAAAAGTCCTAAACCGTCGCTGTTCGCTCGCCCTGCGCATCAGACGAGGAGCGAGACGAAAGTGAAGATTGAGGAACCGAACTCTGTGTTTTACGAGGCCACCATCAGCTGCTGCCTGCGGCTCGGTCAGGTGTTGCCCAACGAACGTCACTGGAACTACTGTCTGCCCTGAAAGTAATCACAGACGGTACATTAAAAGGCTTTTGAAGTTTAAGCCTCAAGTTGAGTAATGCGTGCACAGAAACGATCAGACTGTTGTGGTGAACTGAAATAAATTTTTTCCCATCAGGTTCTTTGATGGTTTAACTTTAACTTCTGGTTTTACAGAACAGGGATTTCTTTGTACATTTCTTTTTTCAGTTGTCAAAGTTACTGTGTTTAAAATTACATTTTGTTTAGACTTTTTTTGTGTTAATCTAAAATTATTAATAAAAATGTGTTACATTACCTTCTTGACTGATATTATTATTATTATTATTATTATATTCCAGTCAGTCAGCCAGGACAGGAGTCTCTGGACTGTTGTTCATTTCCTTGTGTTTAGAACAGGGGCCTGTTTAATGGAGCACTGCTTACATACAGATTTCCAACAATAGCGGCTGCGTCGTGTTTATAGATAGATTTGCAGATAAATTTGCGAATCCTACAGTGCTCCCACAAGCTCATGCATGGGTGGCAAACAAGTTTATTGTAGTGAAATCACAGCAGAATCAGTTTATTTTTAATTCATGCTGATGTGGTAAGGCACATTAATTCAGCCTACACATGGACAGGTTCTCTGCAGGTGAGACATCCTGGCATGTTCCTGTGTTTTTTTAGCAGATTACCATCATAAACTGTCAAAAGCATTGTGAAGCCCATGTGCTTGGACCCTTAATGCACCTGCACAAGATACAGACAAAATTGGAGCAGCCCTGCAGGTGGTCAAAAACAAAGGCTCGAGAGACAAATATCTGCAAACGTAAACTTCTTGTTAAAGCATTTGCCACTGTAAGGACAGGGAAAGAGGATGAAACGGATTAAAATTGGAACAACAATTCTTTTGCCAATAAGTTCACAAATACAGTATCTCTGTAAAAGGACTTAAATTGTCTATCTAATAATTCTCTTTAATAATTTTATATCACTTATATGTTAACTGTCAACTGAGGATGTTTGGTTGTTAATGTCTGCAGAGCCTGTTTTTCTACCCTGGTAGTCTAATTCAGTGGTCTAGGTGGCTTTGTAATCACAGTAAACTATATTTGTCTGAACACTAAAAGTTAGCTGGCGTCAGCCTCTGTGTGACACCTCGTCCTTTTTTGACTTTGCCACTCTGCTGTTTAATTAAATATCTCTCAATCTGCACCTGTTATAAGGAGTTCTGCCGATAAACTTGACATGTGAAAGGGACATACGAATAGGGTGAAAAACAGAAGTAAAGCCGTTGATACTGTACAAGCACATAAGACCTATTTATGAGAGACTTGCAGAGTGTTACTGTTATGTGCTCAGTAATTATGGGTAATTATGTGCTCAGTAATTATCAGGAAACCGATAAAGATCCCTGGGAGGTTCCCAAACAATTGCTTCCAGTTATGCACGCAGTTCCTTTTCCACGTCGTAGGAGCAACAGCCACTTTATTGGCCTTCAGTACCAAACTTTCAGCTTTGTGTTTCCCAGGCCTCCAGATATTACACACAGATCAGCGTTTCTGAATGTGTGTGTTTTGTAAGTCGGTGGTTACTATCTCAAAGGTGGCCCCACATTAAGCTGATGTAATAACCAACAGTGGTAAGGAAAAGTGGTTCAAATTGGTCTTATGTTCACTGCAAGTTTGTCCTCTGTTGGTGTACGTGTCCTTAGATAGCAGTGGAGTTGACACAAATACAGACTTACATTACACCTGACTTACATTTTTTGTTTTATGCATGCAGAAAAATTATGAGTGGTCTCTCACCCAAATTAAGAAACCCTTATTTTTTCTTATGTTTTGTTTTTATTATTATTTTTTTTTTTAGATTTCTGCCCAATAAGCTATAATGGAGGTAATGTCAATTTACTTGACAGTTGTCAGTTCCATTAATTTTCCAGCGAACCAATATAAACAATTGTTCATGATTTATTTATTGATCTTTTTTAATGAACTGAAGCATTAGCTGTGGTTATAGACTCGCATTCTGTGTGTTCTTTATATCGGTTTAATGAAGGATTTTCCAGTTTAACTTTTGTCAAATATTCATCTGGTGTGTGCATGTTGATTTCTTGATTATGTGAACTTTTTTGTGTGTGAGCTTATCTTTAGATTTATTAGTTTATCTCCATGGTTTGGGAGACCTGTGTTAGCAGTAGTTGTCGTAAGTAGTGTTTTAGTTCCTAAAATGAAAATCTGAAACTTGAAAATTGTAATTAAAATAAAAGATGAGATGTAAGCAAAGATGACAGAGGGAGCATTCAGATAGTTTAAGTCCCTTTAAAAAGAGGAAGGGTGTGAGGAGTGGGATGTATAAACATGGTCCACCTCTGGAGACAGGCCTGGCCTGATATGATAGTGGCTCCCTGACTCACTACACTACACAATGCCACACTTTCACTTTCACACTTTACCAACTTTGAAGACACAACTGTGAAAAAACGTAGAGAGGATGTGTGGTATGAACACACGGTTTTTCAGCTACACTGGAAACCGTGTGGACTCGTTCGCTTTTTGACCGACTTTGGGTTCTGTGTTTTTTAATACTTACCAAATTATTAATTATTAATAATTACCAAAAAAATAACTGGGAATAATGTTTTTCCATTTCATTCTTTTGGTTGTTTCGTTGGTGAGTTTTCCACGCAGCTTTCATGTTTCCAGTTGTGGTAAGTGAAGCGTTTTCTTTCCGTGGTCTGTCTGAGAAAGGGCTCTTGTTAAAAGTTTTTGATAAATTATATCATGATTTCCAACAGTGATCTTTACTGCTTGTGAAAATATCAGGTATTTTCTTGTGTCTTATTACATTTCTTTCGTTTCCTGTCCACTGCCTTTTGTCTTGAAGTCATTTGACTGCTCTTTTCTTGTGATTGCTTTGGTCATTTAATTTTCTGTACTGACAGTTGCTTATTCAAGCCATTGTGTTTGTACTTATACTTCAAGTTTGCTTTGGCAACATACAATGTCATCAATGATCACGGAATTGGTCCAGTGTCTAAAAGAAAATATATAAAATAATATATGTTAGACTGTCATGATAGTTTTAAGTGTATCTTACTGCTATTTTTATATCTATTTGAAATCACCATCTTTAATCTCTGTGTTACAGATTACAACTGTGCAGATAAACCTGTGTTCACTCCATCCAGTCTGGTAGTGAAGTTTGGTGACCCAGCCTCTGCCACCTGCTCTGTATGTCAGCATGCCTGCATCGACAAACAATTTGGTTTGGAAACATCTGTGGGAATCAGGATAGAAAATGGAACCAGGATTAAATGGAAAGTTAACAGCATGACTGAATGGGAAGCATCTCCTGAATGCTATTATAATACTGATAGTGACACGTACTGTTGTACCTTACTGCCTGTCACAGTCTACCGTAAGTAAACCTGCTGTTGATCAAAACACTGTTTCTCTTGATGATTTAAACATCTATAATCACAATGTTAAAGCAATGGAGTCACAGTGATATTTCATATGTGATTCCTTAATCAGTTCTTTTAAATCCACAGTCAACATTAACTTTTATCTTGTTTGTCTCTCTACATCTCTCTGTGTTTGTCTCCACAGAGCCTCCTGATAATGTCTACATCAGCTTTAATCACAATGGGCCGATGATTGAGGGCAAACAGTACACTCTGCAGTGTTTCGGTCTATGAAGTCGCTCCTGTTAAAAACCTCACTGTGACCTTCTACAAAGGACAGACAGTACTGGGTCAACGACAGTCCAGTCACACAGGGATCAAACCAGTGAATGAGGCCTTCACTTTTCACATCACCCCCAGTAAAGAAGATGATGGAGTCCAGTACTGGTGTGAGGCCAAACTAGAACTGGGACCTGAAGGACCACAGCGACCTCCAGTGGTGACTTCACAAAACATCCTCGCCACTGTGTACTGTGAGTATGACAACAAAAATCAACACTATTTAGCATTAGTTTCATAGACACAAGACAGCCTTCAAAACAGCTCGTGTTTGTTTTTTATTTTTTTATTTTTTTACAAAATGTCTTATTGTATTAAAAGAATAGTTTGATTTTGGGAAATACACTTATTCATGTTGTTGTTAAGGTAGATGAGAAGACTGATACCACTCTCATATCTGTACATGACATCCATATACACATCCAAGGATCTGTTTCTAGTCTTTGTTCTAAACTAAGATAACTGGCAAGCTTTATATCTTTAACCTACAGACATAAAAGTGATATCAATCTTATCTAAGTCTCAGGAAGAAGGCAAAAGAATATTTTCCACAAATAGGACTACTATGATGACCATCTGTGTAGTGAGTTGCAGAATCAAAACTGGTCAAAACTGTACAGCTTTTTCATTTAAAAACCCCCAAAACAATACCTATTGTACATATTTTAAACATTTTTCTTTTTTTGGTCATTTTTTTCTATTTCATTTAAGTTATGATTTTTTTTTCTTTCTACCACTGATTAGAAAAGTATATAGATTTAAATTTCTTTTTGCAGTAATATCTTTGAATTTGTTTGTTGTTCTTTTGGTCATTTTTTTCTATTTCATGTATGTTGCTCTACACTCAGACAAATTTCTTGTATGAACTTTAATAATATAAATCCAATTCTGACTTTGATTCTGATTCTAAAATGAAACAGGCTTTCTTACTTGCTGTGCCAGCTAGCTTTGCAGTGTTCACATCCCATCCCTTCAGCCACCCCGCACTTTTAAACTGGCCCCTGTTTGCTTGTTGCATTAGGTGTTGTATTTCTCTCAACATACAGATAAGCCTCGCAGAACATCATATCCTCATCATCAAGTCATCCTCACAGAGGGAGAGCGTCTGCGACTGGACTGCTCAGCTACGGGAAACCCAAAACCGTCCTACACCTGGATTACCCCTGACGGCCCCTCCACCTTCACAGGCAGCGTTTTCACCATCAGATCTGTAACACATACAGCTGCAGGGAGATACACATGTTCTATCAAAAACTACTTGGCGACTATAACGGTCGAGGTTGATGTGGTTGTCATTAGTGAGTTTAAATTCTTCTTCTTCATCTTTCTTTACCTAAACCGGTGATTCATTTTAAAAACATGATAGCAGGAGATACCATCATCGTCTGCAAATGTGGAGATTTATAAAAATTCATATATTAGACTTGAAAGCAAAGTTTTAGTTGTTTAAATTGTTAAATGCTATATCATATTTTATTATCTTTTTGTTCACATTATGAAGCACCTAAGGAGCTCTATGGAGCCCCAAAGCTGACAAAAGGCATTAATGAATTATTACACAGCTCAAATATAGACACTGATCAAATAAATGTCAGATAATTCAGTGTGTGTAAAAAGAAATTCATTTCTTCATAATTTATTTTACCATTTGTCTTTCACTGTCTCATTTTATTGTTCAACTTTTTTCATTGTTTGTTTGTTTTATCTTATTCCCAATGTTTAATCTTAAGAATTTCCAATGTTCCCCACTCAACAGGTCCCATTTTCCTTTTGAGATTTCAAATTTGTCCTCATTGTTATATCTGAAGATAATATGAGAGTGTCTATACATGTCCAAAGAACGTTTAAGAGAAAATGTTGTGACAAAAAGTGTTTAAAATATAAATGATCAACTTTGTTCAAAGAAAACAAAAAATAGAGAAAAAAGTAAATGATAAATATTAGGATGAAGCATGACTGAATGGGAAGCATCTCCTGAATGCTATTATAATACTGATAGTGACACGTACTGTTGTACTTTACTGCGTGTCACAGTCTACCGTAAGTAAACCTGCTGTTGATCAAAACACTGTTCATCTTGATGATTTCAACATCTATAATCACAATGCTAAAGCAATGGAGTCACAGTGATATTTCATATGTGATTCCTTAATCAGTTATTTTAAATCCACAGTCAACATTAACTTTTATCTTGTTTGTCTCTCTACATCTCTCTGTGTTTGTCTCCACAGAGCCTCCTGATAATGTCTACATCAGCTTTAATCACAATGGGCCGATGATTGAGGGCAAACAGTACACTCTGCAGTGTTTGGTCTATGAAGTCGCTCCTGTTAAAAACCTCACTGTGACCTTCTACAAAGGACAGACAGTACTGGGTCAACGACAGTCCAGCAACACAGGGATCAATCCAGTGAATGAGGCCTTCACTTTTGACATCACCCCCAGTAAAGAAGATGATGGAGTCCAGTACTGGTGTGAGGCCAAACTAGAACTGGGACCTGAAGGACCACAGCGACCTCCAGTGGTGACTTCACAAAACATCCTCGCCACTGTGCACTGTGAGTATGACAACAAAAATCAACACTATTTAGCATTAGTTTCATAGACACAAGACAGCCTTCAAAACAGCTGGTGTTTGTTTTTTATTTTTTACAAAATGTCTTATTGTATTAAAAGAATAGTTTGATTTTGGGAAATACACTTATTCATGTTGTTGTTAAGGTAGATGAGAAGACTGATACCACTCTCATATCTGTACATGACATCCATATACACATCCAGGATCTGTTTCTAGTCTTTGTTCTAAACTAAGATAACTGGCAAACTTTATATCTTTAACCTACAGACATGAAAGTGATATCAATCTTATCTAAGTCTCAGAAAGAAGGCAAAAGAATATTTTCCACAAATAGGACTACTATGATGACCAACTATGTAGTGAGTTGCAGAATCAAAACTGGTCAAAACTGTACAGCTTTTTCATTAAAAAAAACCCCAAAACAATTTCTATTGTCTAATTTTAAACATTTTTCTTTTTTTGGTCATTTTTTTCTATTTCATTTAAGTTATGATTTTTTTTTCTTTCTACCACTGATTAGAAAAGTATATAGATTTAAATTTCTTTTTGCAGTAATATCTTTGAATTTGTTTGTTGTTCTTTTGGTCATTTTTTTCTATTTCATGTATGTTGCTCTACACTCAGACAAATTTCTTGTATGAACTTTAATAATATAAATCCAATTCTGACTTTGATTCTGATTCTAAAATGAAACAGGCTTTCTTACTTGCTGTGCCAGCTAGCTTTGCAGTGTTCACATCCCATCCCTTCAGCCACCCCGCACTTTTAAACTGGCACCTCTTTGCTTGTTGCATTAGGTGTTGTATTTCTCTCAACATACAGATAAGCCTCGCAGAACATCATATCCTCATCATCAAGTCATCCTCACAGAGGGAGAGCGTCTGCGACTGGACTGCTCAGCTATGGGAAACCCAAAACCGTCCTACACCTGGATTACCCCTGACGGCCCCTCCACCTTCACAGGCAGCGTTTTCACCATCAGATCTGTAACACATACAGCTGCAGGGAGATACACATGTTCTATCAAAAACTACTTGGCGACTATCACGGTCGAGGTTGATGTGGTTGTCATTAGTGAGTTTAAATTCTTCTTCTTCATCTTTCTTTACCTAAACCGGTGATTCATTTTAAAAACATGATAGCAGGAGATACCATCATCGTCTGCAAATGTGGAGATTTATAAAAATTCATATATTAGACTTGAAAGCAAAGTTTTAGTTGTTTAAATTGTTAAATGCTATATCATATTTTATTATCTTTTTGTTCACATTATGAAGCACCTAAGGAGCTCTATGGAGCCCCAAAGCTGACAAAAGGCATTAATGAATTATTACACAGCTCAAATATAGACACTGATCAATTAAATGTCAGATAATTCAGTGTGTGTAAAAAGAAATTCATTTCTTCATAATTTATTTTACCATTTGTCTTTCACTGTCTCATTTTATTGTTCAACTTTTTTCATTGTTTGTTTTGTCTTATTCCCAATGTTTAATCTTAAGAATTTCCAATTTTCCCCACTCAACAGGTCCCATTTTCCTTTTGAGATTTCAAATTTGTCCTCATTGTTATATCTGAAGATAATATGAAAGTGTCTGTACATGTCCAAAGAAAGTTTAAGAGAAAATGTTGTGACAAAAAGTGTTTAAAATATAAATGATCAACTTTGTTCAAAGACAACAAAAAATAGAGAAAAAAGTAAATGATAAATATTAGGATGCAGCATGACTGAATGGGAAGCATCTCCTGAATGCTATTATAATACTGATAGTGACACGTACTGTTGTACCTTACTGCCTGTCACAGTCTACCGTAAGTAAACCTGCTGTTGATCAAAACACTGTTTCTCTTGATGATTTAAACAACTATAATCACAATGCTAAAACAATGGAGTCGCAGTGATATTTCATATGTGATTCCTTAATCAGTTCTTTTAAATCCACAGTCAACATTAACTTTTATCTTGTTTGTCTCTCTACATGTCTCTGTGTTTGTCTCCACAGAGCCTCCACATAATGTCTACATCAGCTTTAATCACAATGGGCCGATGATTGAGGGCGGACAGTACACTCTGCAGTGTTCGGTCTATGAAGTCGCTCCTGTTGAAAACCTCACTGTGACCTTCTACAAAGGACAGACAGCACTGGGCCAACTACAGTCCAACAACACAGGGATCAATCCAGTGAATGAGACCTTCACTTTTGACATCACCCCCAGTAAAGAAGATGATGGAGTCCAGTACTGGTGTGAGGCCAAACTAGAACTGGGACCTGAAGGACCACAGCAACCTCCAGTGGTGACTTCACAAAAGATCATCGCCACTGTGCACTGTGAGTATGACAACAAAAACCAACACTATTTAGCATCAGTTTCATAGACACAAGACAGTCTTCAAAACAGCTCGTGTTTGTTTTTTATTTTTTACAAAATGTCTTATTGTATTAAAAGAATAGTTTGATTTTGGGAAATACACTTATTCATGTTGTTGTTAAGGTAGATGAGAAGACTGATACCACTCTCATATCTGTACATGACATCCATATACACATCCAGGATCTGTTTCTAGTCTTTGTTCTAAACTAAGATAACTGGCAAGCTTTATATCTTTAACCTACAGACATGAAAGTGATATCAATCTTATCTAAGTCTCAGAAAGAAGGCAAAAGAATATTTTCCACAAATAGGACTACTATGATGACCATCTGTGTAGTGAGTTGCAGAATCAAAACTGGTCAAAACTGTACAGCTTTTTCATTTAAAAAAACCCAAAACAATATCTATTGTACATATTTTTAACATTTTTCTTTTTTTGGTCATTTTTTTCTATTTCATTTAAGTTATGATTTTTTTTTCTTTCTACCACTGATTAGAAAAGTATATAGATTTAAATTTCTTTTTGCAGTAATATCTTTGAATTTGTTTGTTGTTCTTTTGGTCATTTTTTTCTATTTCATGTATGTTGCTCTACACTCAGACAAATTTCTTGTATGAACTTTAATAATATAAATCCAATTCTGACTTTGATTCTGATTCTAAAATGAAACAGGCTTTCTTACTTGCTGTGCCAGCTAGCTTTGCAGTGTTCACATCCCATCCCTTCAGCCACCCCGCACTTTTAAACTGGCACCTGTTTGCTTGTTGCGTTAAGTGTTGTATTTCTCTCAACATACAGATATGCCTCGCAGAACATCATATCCTCATCATCAAGTCATCCTCACAGAGGGAGAGCGTCTGCGACTGGACTGCTCAGCTACGGGAAACCCAAAACCGTCCTACACCTGGATTACCCCTGACGGCCCCTCCACCTTCACAGGCAGCGTTTTCACCATCAGATCTGTAACACATACAGCTGCAGGGAGATACACATGTTCTGTCAAAAACTACTTGGCGACTATCACGGTCGAGGTTGATGTGGTTGTCATTAGTGAGTTTAAATTCTTCTTCTTCATCTTTCTTTACCTAAACCGGTGATTCATTTTAAAAACATGATAGCAGGAGATACCATCATCGTCTGCAAATGTGGAGATTTATAAAAATTCATATATAAGACTTGAAAGCAAAGGTTTAATTGTTTAAATTGTTAAATGCTATATCATATTTTATTATCTTTTTGTTCATCTTTTTGTTCCTTAGAAGCACCTAAGGAGCTTCTATGGAGCCCCAAAGCTGACAAAAGGCATTAATGAATTATTACACAGCTCAAATATAGACACTGATCAATTAAATGTCAGATAATTCAATGTGTGTAAAAAGAAATTCTTTCTTCATAATTTATTTTACCATTTGTCTTTCACTGTCTCATTTTATTGTTCAACTTTTTTGCATTGTTTGTTTTGTCTTATTCCCAATGTTTAATCTTAAGAATTTCCAATTTTCCCCACTCAACAGGTCCCATTTTCCTTTTGAGATTTCAAATTTGTCCTCATTGTTATATCTGAAGATAATATGAAAGTGTCTATACATGTCCAAAGAAAGTTTAAGAGACAATGTTGTGACAAAAAGTGTTTAAAATATAAATGATCAGCTTTGTTCAAAGACAACAAAAAATAGAGAAAAAAGTAAATGATAAATATTAGGATGCAGCATGACTGAATGGGAAGCATCTCCTGAATGCTATTATAATACTGATAGTGACACGTACTGTTGTACCTTACTGCCTGTCACAGTCTACCGTAAGTAAACCTGCTGTTGATCAAAACACTGTTTCTCTTGATGATTTAAACATCTATAATCATAATGTTAAAACAATGGAGTCGCAGTGATATTTCATATGTGGTTCCTTAATCAGTTCTTTTAAATCCACAGTCAACATTAACTTTTATCTTGTTTGTCTCTCTACATCTCTCTGTGTTTGTCTCCACAGAGCCTCCTGATAATGTCTCCATCAGCTTTAATCACAATGGGCCGATGATTGAGGGCAAACAGTACACTCTGCAGTGTTCGGTCTATGAAGTCGCTCCTGTTGAAAACCTCACTGTGATCTTCTACAAAGAACAGACAGTGCTGGGCCAACTACAGTCCAGTCACACAGGGATCAAACCAGTGAATGAGACCTTCACTTTTGACATCACCCCCAGTAAAGAAGATGATGGAGTCCAGTACCAATGTGAGGCCAAACTGGAACTGGGACCTGAAGGACCACAGCGACCTCCAGTGGTGACTTCACAAAAGATCCTCTCCACTGTGCACTGTGAGTATGACAACGAAAATCAACACTATTTAGCATTAGTTTCATAGACACAAGACAGCCTTCAAAACAGCTGGTGTTTTGTTTTTTACTTTTTACACCTACAGACATGTAAGTGATATAAATCTTATCTAAGTCTCAGAAAGAAGGCAAAAGAATATTTTCCACAAATAGGACTGCAGAATCAAAACTGTACAGTTTTTCATAAAAAAAACCCAAAACAATACCTATTGTACATATTTTAAACATTTTTCTTTTTTTGGTCATTTTTTTCTATTTCATTTAAATTATGATTTTTTTTTCTTTCTACCACTGATTAGAAAAGTATATAGATTTAAATTTCTTTTTGCAGTAATATCTGAATTTGTTTGTTGTTCTTTTGGTCATTTTTTTCTATTTTATGTATGTTGCTCAGCACTGAGACAAATTCCTTGTATGAACTTTAATAATATAAATCCAATTCTGACTTTGATTCTGATTCTAAAATGAAATAGGCTTTCTTACTTAAAAAATAGAGAAAGTAAATGATAAATATTAGGGTCTTCTTTTCCCTTTTACCACTGATTGGAAAAGTATATAGATTTAAATTTCTTTTTACATTAATATCGTTGAATTTTGACTTATGTGATAAGCTTTTATTGTTGTTTGTCAGTTTCTGGCTCTGTATTATCTTACCAACAGCATTAATGTACATATAATAATTTCAGTACCAGTCCTTCATTTAAAGATGTTGATTGACAGCATCACAAGTAAACTTTCTATTTGTCCATAGGTAAAACAACACTGCCATTGCCAACAAGCGAGCCAGCAAGCAAAGCACACAGTGATATCGGCCGTGTACTGATTCACAGGTTCATAATGTGTTTCATGCTTTTTTTTCTGCTGTAGAGAAATGTAAGAGGAGGTTTGTTTCCAAAATAATAACATAATACTTTTTACAACTAAAGCTGTAATTGGCAATGAAATGTATTTTTATCCATGTCTTATGTAAGCTAGCTCACACTTGAAAACACTAGAGGGCATTAGCTTGTAAATGGACAGTGATCTGTAAATGCATACACAGAACATACGTGGCCATACTGAAATACTCACAACTACAATGCTAACATACTAATGTTTAGAAGGTATAAACAGAATGATTTTTCTACACCAAATTTTGTGCCAATCCATCAAGCACATGTTAAGATATTTCTCAAAAGCCACCTTCATGATGGCGCTACAGGAAAAGTGAGAAGATCACAAAAGACATTAGGATCCATCCTCTGGGGATGATGAATGTGTCAAATTTCTTCCCAATCCTTCCAGTAGCTGTAGATATATTTCGCCTGCTAGCATGGCTAAAAACAATGTTTAAGAAGTGCCAATAAATGTTATGTTGTCATAATTGTGTTTTCTACATGTTATGTTGTATCATTTAGTGCTTGTCTTATTCAGTGAATAATTTTGATGTCTTTTAGTGGTTTCATAGAAGTAGACACAAACAGATCTGACCATAAGACCATCACAATAAGATAGACATGCTAAAATATATATATAATAAAATATATAAAATATATATAAAATATACTATAAGCTGCACCAGCTTTCACTTTGATTATCTTTTTTTCAAACTAAGAGCTGAATCTTTGTTTTTATTATTGTAATTACTTCAAATTGGTTTCAGTGTTTGGGGTCAATGTAGATTCAAACCTTCTGCCTGACGTCATTTGGATGTTTCAAACTGATTTTGCTTTATTGGGGTAGGCTGTGTGTAGCAAAACACTGCAATGAAGATCTGACATTTCTAACCTTTTGTTCAAGAGGTGTTGTCATGTACAATTAAAAGGAAATGAACAGCAACTCCTTGTGTCTTTAAAAAGGATTAAGAAAAACTTGTAATGTAGCTTCATACTTTCACTATTTGAGAAATTGTAGATGATTCTGTATTGCTAGATACTATTTTGTTACCCAAATGTGTTTCTGTGGTGGGTGTGAAGATCAAACTATGCCTCTGACTCCATTTCTACAGGTAATGCAGAGGCACATACAGCAAAGGCATCTGCAACCTCTAATAATGTGTTTAACGCTTCCTGTTTCCTTGTCACTACTGATCCTCCTGTTTCTATCCACATAATGCCACAAGAACGCACAGATAGACCTTAGCAAGAAACCATGTTTGCCACTTGTTCTATTCCACAGCTTTGCTAAATTAGCACAAGGCAGAGATCACATGGGCAAAGGATGAATGTGTACTGCTATTAATACAGCATGTTACGCCTGTGGCTTCTCAGTCTATTCTGGCAAATTTAGCAAGAAATGCCTCATTTGTGCTCAAAACGTAATATTAAAATGCCACTGGAAAGCCGCCCTCCTTCTTCCCATCTCTTACGAGGTATTTGGTATTTTGTAACCTCATTATGACTTGAGTATGAACTTGCTCTGCACATCCAACAGATTAATTAAACACGTAAAGACAACCTACTGAGTGAAACTGTTTATTTCCCACCTGGAAATCAACTAATTTCCATAACAACATAACTTTATGCCAACATACTAATACTAATATTTGGTGTTATCAAATAGATTTTCTAGGTGTGGTCTGTTACAGCGATTTAGCCTACATGGGTGACCTGTGGTGGCCAAATATTATATTATTTTATGAGGTTTTATGGGGATAGGTTTAGATAATGAATCTAAAATGATCTAATGTCAGTTGTAGTCTAGCAGTAATTCCTTGACAAGCCGACATTTCTCACACTCTTGGGGTCAACTTCTCGGTCTCTCAGTGAAGCTTACTTAATCTCCATTCAAATCTGCTTTGAGGTTTCAGTTCTGTAAAGTAAATAAGTAGTAAGTAGTAAGTGTTGTGACAAGAGGCTGCATTTCATTGGTTTTCATTGTCCTGCTTCAGTGAATAATCAAAACAGGGTAGATTTAAGTGCACACTTTTCTGGGAAATGTCACACCCAGATGTACTTTCTGACCCTCTGACTTTAGGTTTTATTTCCAGACATTTTAGTTTTCTTTAGACAACTGGATTTGACAAAAATGTTTTTTTGTTTCAAACTTTTGATTTTTTCTTTGGTGAGCAGTGTCTATGTGTCTGGGTGTGGTGAGTAAATGGTCTTTTAAAAAGTAAAGTTTTCAAGGATGGTTCAAAGCCAATAGATATGCATTTAGTATCCTTCAAAAAGGACAGTTAAAATCTGTGTGGATTTCAGTGGTGAATAAAATAAGAAACCGTTAATTGATTGATTGACTGATTGAAGTTAGCAAAGACATAAATCTAGCATGTATGCAAGTTTATTTGGGTATTTTATACTTTCATTTTATTTTATATGTTTATAGAATAAAATATTGTTTATTGGTACTTTTGCCGAAGACATGAAGAGCACCAAAGAAGTCTGCAAGGCTAAAAATTTGCAAGAGTCTGCAGTAGGTGGCTGATGTGTCCACAAATTTAGACAATAAAAACGTGTCTGACTGTTTTTTAAGTCCCTGAGTCATTTCTTCTTAAATTAAAGTTATCAGGCAGACCATTTGTGTGGACCACGACGAACAAACACACTGTAAATGTTTACAGAAGTCATACGTCCTTATCAGTGCCCAAACATGGCACAGGATAAATATTTAGATGAAGAAAAAAATACCCAGGAGAGAGACAGAGGTGGAGCTCAGATTTCATGCACAGCTGGCTTGCTTTTGTACAGCCAAAGCGATAAACAAAGTGTGTCTAACTGTGAAGAACAGATGACAAAGTGTGTCAGAAGGGAACACACGTGCAGAAGTGATCATGTTAGTACCATTACAAACAATAGCAACATGTTTCATTTCACTGATTAGAGGAAATGTGTGGCAACATGTGATGCTGATCTTGTTCTAGTCAAACTTTAACTCTGACCACACCTTTACTGATCTGAAGTAAAGTGCGGGGAAGTCAATCATATCCAATGCCCCTCTTTCTTGGCTCAGTCTCAGCAGACTGAAGAAACCAAACGAAAACTTTTCTAAGCAATGATTTCTCTGTTAGACAAACAGGTTAGGTAGTGAGGCTTACAGGTAGCAAAACATACAGCTCCTGCCCTGACAGGCTATGTACACATTTAATATAATATATATAACAGGTGTAGAATATATTTTCAGTGCTTTCTATTGCTGAAATACAGTGGGGCAAAAAAGTATTTAGTCAGCCACCAATTGTGCAAAGTTCTCCCACTTAAAAGATGAGAGAGGTCTCCAATTTTCATCATAGGTATACTCTCAACTATGAGAGACAAAATGAGAAAAAAAAAAATCCAGAAAATCACATTGTCTGATTTTTAAAGAATTTATTTGCAAATTATGGTTGGAAAATAAGTATTTGGTCAATAACAAAAGTTCATCTCAATACTTTGTTATATACCCTTTGTTGGCAATGACAGAGGTCAAACGTTTTCTGTAAGTCTTCACAAGGTTTTCACACACTGTTGCTGGTATTTTGGCCCATTCCTCCATGCAGATCTCCTCTAGAGCAGTAATGTTTTGGGGCTGTCGCTGGGCAACATGGACTTTCAACTCCCTCCAAAGATTTTCTATGTGTGGTTGAGATCTGGAGACTGGCTAGGCCACTCCAGGACCGTTGAAATGCTTCTTACGAAGCCACTCCTTCGTTGCCCGGGCGGTGTGTTTGGGATCACTGTCATGCTGAAAGACCCAGCCACGTTTCATCTTCAATGCCCTTGCTGATGGAAGGAGGTTTTCACTCAAAATCTCACGATACATGGCCCCATTCATTCTCTCCTTTGCAGAAAAACAGCCCCAAAGCATGATGTTTCCACCCCCATGCTTCACAGTAGGTATGGTGTTCTTTGGATGCAACTCAGCATTCTTTCTCCTCCAAACACGACAAGTTGCTTTTTACCAAAAAGTTCTATTTTGGTTTCATCTGACCAATATGACAGTCTCCAAATCCTCTTCTGGATCATCCAAATGCTCTCTAGCAAACTTCAGACGGGCCTGGACATGTACTGGCTTAAGCAGGGGGACACGTCTGGCACTGCAGGATTTGAGTCCCTGGCAATGTAGTGTGTTACTGATGGTAGCCTTTGTTACTTTGGTCCCAGCTCTCTGCAGGTCATTCACTAGGTCCCCCCGTGTGGTTCTGGGATTTTTGCTCACCGTTCTCGTGATCATTTTGACCCCACGGGGTGAGATCTTGCGTGGAGCCCCAGATCGAGGGAGATTATCAGTGGTCTTGTATGTCTTCCATTTTCTAATAATTGCTCCCACAGTTGATTTCTTCACACCAAGCTGCTTACCTATTGCAGATTCAGTCTTCCCAGCCTGGTGCAGGTCTACAATTTTGTTTCTGGTGTCCTTTGACAGCTCTTTGGTCTTGGCCATAGTGGAGTTTGGAGTCTGACTGTTTGAGGTTGTGGACAGGTGTCTTTTATACTGATAATGAGTTCAAACAGGTGCCATTAATACAGGTAACGAGTGGAGGACAGAGGAGCCTCTTAAAGAAGAAGTTACAGGTCTGTGAGAGCCAGAAATCTTGCTTGTTTGTAGGTGACCAAATACTTATTTTACAGAGGAATTTACCAATTAATTCATTAAAAATCCTACAATGTGATTTCCTGGATTCTTTCCCCCCATTCTGTCTCTCATAGTTGAAGTGTACCTATGATGAAAATTACAGGCCTCTCTCATCTTTTTAAGTGGGAGAACTTGCACAATTGGTGGCTGACTAAATACTTTTTTTCCCCACTGTAGTCAGCCGGCCAAAGGGCGCAGTTTACAGTTTTTTATGGTTTACAAATAAAACTGCATTTCCACAACAAAATGAAAACCTCCTTATTCAAATGTAACATCGTGTTTAACACGTACACTACCATGAACCCATTTTCTGCAATTCAATTAAAAACATACAAAAATTCTATGTAAAGCCTCTTGTAGAGCTCATAAAAAACTGCAAACTAAAACAGACATACCTGTTAGTCAAACACAAGTGTGGTTGGTGGTGGTGAAGCCAACAGGTGGAGAAACATACACCTCCTTCCCCTACACATGAGAGTAGGAATACAATTTACACAATGAAGCAGTCGCCATTTTGTTAGCTGTACAACACCTGCTCAGACACCTGCAGCTAACCGCTACACAAGCTAACAGACTTAACAAGCTAACTTTATTTGACCACACAGTAAAACCACAGAATGAAAACTTACTGACAATCACAAAGTGTGGCCAAACTAAGTTTGTTATTTGTTATACACTTTGATTTGGTGAACTTAACTGTATAATCTAATGACTGAAACAAATGACGAAGCTATTTTCAGTACCTGCCACTGCTCAAATAGTCGTGATGTCACGTTACCATGGTTACCACCAGTCGCCAAACGTGGGCCTCCTCACAAACAAATAAAATAAAAAAATAAGATGTAATAAAACAATAAAAATAACTTTCTTTCAACATAAAAATAATACTGAATAAATATAGACATGAATGCATAATAAAACAAATATAAACAAATATAACATGTATATATATATATATATATATATATATATATATATATATATATATATATATATATATATATATATCACTTTTTTTAACTCAATACTTATCTTACAGATTACAACTGTGCAGATAAACCTGTGTTCACTCCATCCAGTCTGGTAGTGAAGTTTGGTGACCCAGCCTCTGCCACCTGCTCTGTATGTCAGCATTCCTGCATCGACAAACTATTTGGTTTGGAAAAATCTTTGGGAACCAAGACAACAAATGGAACCAGGATTACATGGAAAGTTAACAGCATGACTGAATGGGAAGCATCTCCTGAATGCTATTATAATACTGATAGTGGCACGTACTGTTGTACCTTACTGCCTGTCACAGTCTACCGTAAGTAAACCTGCTGTTGATCAAAACACTGTTTCTCTTGATGATTTAAACATCTATAATCACAATGTTAAAGCAATGGAGTCACAGTGATATTTCATATGTGATTCCTTAATCAGTTATTTTAAATCCACAGTCAACATTAACTTTTATCTTGTTTGTCTCTCTACATCTCTCTGTGTTTGTCTCCACAGAGCCTCCACATAATGTCTCCATCAGCTTTAATCACAATGGGCCGATGATTGAGGGCAAACAGTACACTCTGCAGTGTTCGGTCTATGAAGTCGCTCCTGTTGAAAACCTCATTGTGATCTTCTACAAAGAACAGACAGTACTGGGTCAACGACAGTCCAGCAACACAGGGATCAATCCAGTGAATGAGACCTTCACTTTTGACATCACCCCCAGTAAAGAAGATGATGGAGTCCAGTACTGGTGTGAGGCCAAACTGGAACTGGGACCTGAAGGACCACAGCGACCTCCAGTGGTGACTTCACAAAACATCCTCACCACTGTGCACTGTGAGTATGACAACATATGACAACAAAATCAAACAGGTACATTTTCCAAAAGGTCAAACTATTGACCTTTTGGAAAATGTACCTGTTTGATTTCTTGCCCATTGTTAAATGAATGGATTGATACCACTCACATGTCAGTACGGGGAATAGGAAGCTTAATCAAGTTTGACTAGCTTAGCATAAAGATTGGAAACAGGGGGAAACAGTGAGCCTGGCCCTGCCCAAAGGTGACTAAATCTGACTACCAGCCTTTATAAAGCTCAAGTGTAGTGTTTTGATATTGAAAAACATGGTTCAGCCCTAATATCCTGAGAGTCCTGATGATTAGAAATAATAAACTGGACTATAAAAACTGTCCTGTCATGTTACAATTTGACAAAACCAAGGTTTTATCAGCCTTTTCCTATTTCTTTTACAATGCATACCTGCATTACATTACGACCCTTATTTGCCTTTAACGACACGTGTTTTACTTTCCTCAATTAATACACAGATAAGCCTCAGCTAGCTCATCCACCATATCCAGATTTGATCACCGTCCCATCAGGACACCGTCTCCAACTGAACTGCTCTGCCTTGGGAAACCCTAGTCCCTCATACAACTGGACTCTCCCTGTCAGCCTCTCCCCTCTCAATGGCAGCGTTCTCACTATCGACTCTGTTGCTGTTGAGGATGGGGGGCAGTACACCTGTTCTGTCAGCAACAACTTAGGGACTATCACTGTGAAGTTTCACGTGGATGTCCAAGGTGAGTTAGCGTGTCTGCTCCTCAGGGTTACTATCAATACTGTAAAATGAAAAGCAAGCCCAAGTTTTCAATGTCACTTTCTTGCTGCTTTTATATGTCATATATTAATGTACTCTGATCCTTCTTTTTCTTCTAGAAGGGGCTTTTGCGGCCCAATACATGGTCATTTTAATACCCAAGGCGGTGGGAATTGTGCTGGTTATCATCATCGTTATCGTCATCCTCAAGTGTTCTCGCTTAAGGGGGTAGTTCTACTGCTCTGATTTGATGTTTTAAAATGACAAAATGGAAATCAGCCTGTTGTGGTTCCAAGCTTCCTTTTCTAAATGTAATACTGATGTTTTACCACTAGAGGATGTTAGACTGTAATCTACAGAGTGAGCAGCATTAAGAGTGATCCTTTGTGATCTCCATTCAGCATGTTTAATCAGATCCAGGGCGGAGGCAGCCACCGAGCAGACTGAGGTCATGTCCTGTGTGTTTATTCTGGTAATTTTAGTCACTTGTGGGTGTGTTTATACTGTACAAAAAATTACCACAAGGTGCGTATTCAGAAGCAGTAGTTGTAGTAGCAGTAGTAGAGTTGCTGAGCTTACTTTTTCACTTAAATTTCTACTTTGGGCAATATGAACATGTTTTGAATCTTTTTTTAAAGTTCTCATTTAAATAAGTAACTTAAGTAAACAAGCTTCTGATCTGTCTACACATTCAGTACCAACCTTGAATATTTGTCACTTTTCAATACTTTTTCCACTAGTTAGAATGTATTGTGGTTGGATACCCAGTCTTATAACGTTTTTTCACCACAACTTTATTCCTGGCAATGTGGAGGGTTAGAAATACCATTAAGACCTTCAAATTTAGAAAAATAGTTACACTGAACTAAGTACAGGCCTCGGTATTTCTACATTCCTGGCTATGGCCCTACTCAGAACACACTGTAGTGATTGACAGGTTACAATACATTAATTCATATTTTATTATAAATTAAAGAATTGAAAAGAAAATAAATACTTTTAATAAGCATTATGTCTTTACGATATTTGTTTTCCCTGCCTTTTTATAATCTGTTAATTTTGTTAATTTGTGTTTTATTTTGTTACATACAAAATTAATTCAATTTATTGTAAATCAACTGTTCATGGGAATAAAAATGGAATTAATCTCTACTCTGTATCAAGATTACAATCAAAGCATACTTATTGTGTAATTACATAATTCTCGAAGCCCACTTCCTTTGATTGAAAAGTTGAACCTCTCCCAGCTCAGACAGAGTGTAAACAGGATTTTGCTCTTGGAGAACAGGTATTACCTTGCACACAGTATATTTCACAGCATTTAGGGACTCCTCTACTACTACTACTAAACTACTACTGGGAGGAGCCACAGTCAGAATATTTACATGAAAATGATCTGATTACATAGACCTTTATTAAGATTTGTTAGATGAGTGGATAGATTGAAATATTTCATTAAACAATATGACAGTCTATGATTATTCTTAAAGTTATCAACAAGGATGTTCAGATGTTTTTCTACATATTTTTATACATACAGACATTTTATGTTCTCCACCTGCAGTGCTTAGGTACCTGTAGATTGAATCAAATAAGGTAGACCTGAGGGGGTCATTTTAAAGCTCTCAGACTGATAAGTGAGCTGTGAGCATGAGTTAAAAAAACAACAATTTCCTTTAACAACCTCCTTCCTTTAAAGTCCACCCTGCTGATTCTGTGAAAGACTTTAAGATGCAGGACTCGTGCTGCCATCTATGACGTGTATGACTAAAAATGACTGTTGGCTCATTTGAAGATCATGCTTGTTTCTTGTCCAACTCAGGCTGAGAAATATAGTAATGCTTCCTTTGAAAACCCCGAACTGACACTGACATGCCATTCAAGGTCAACTTCCTCCGAGTAAACCTCAGCTGATCTGCATTTACTTCCATGTTTCACTTCTGTTAAGCTATTAAGCAGAACTGGAAAACTTATTCTAAATGCGTCAACAATGCATTTCACAATTTAGGGGAATTATATGGTGTGGACAAGAAACTAAAGTGCATGAATTCCTTTTTTTTAGTGTTATTTGTATCAAAGGTCTTTTTTCAACGCTGTTATTATGCCCAGAGGGCTAAAAGTCAACTTGTTACGTTCATTTCAGTGGTAAAAGGGAAACACTAAAATTAAAATTCACTTATTCAGCCGTTTCACAGGAACAGGACAGGAGTCTGGGGGAGTCAAGTATCCTCAGCCAGGCCCTGGTTCAGCTTGTCTCTGTTTTTGTTATTCTCAAACTATATCACTACTCTTTACTGGAAGAGGCCTGACTGACTCACCTCCACACGTGTGTTTGCAGAGGAAAGCTTACTGAGTAACTGAATAACAGACATGGATAATAACCGTGGACTATCTGCCTAAACTAAGCCTACCTTGGAGTTCAGGTCAGAGCTAATTTACCGTATCAGTGGGGTTGCAAGTTATTGGTAAAATGTTACCTGAGCTTTTAATCTGTTTGTGTTTTATTTAAGAATTGTGACCATGCAGGAAACATAGCCTCTTACTGTGAAGGATCATTTCAGTGTTTTGGGAAATGCACTTATTCTTGACGAGGTGAGCGGATAGATACCACTCTTGTGTCTGTACACTACATATGAAGCTAATGTTAGCATTAGCAGTTATTGACGTTGAAACAGCAAGCCGCACTCTAGCCAAATTTAACTAAAAATGTTAATCAAACATTTCTAAATGTCATATTAACATGTTATATCTTGTTTATTTATACAAAAACCAAATTATACAAACAATGCCAAGAATTAAGCAACCTGCCAGTTAGCTTAGCTTAGCATAAAGACTGGAAACAGAGAGGAAACAGCTAACCTGACTGTCCAGTGGTAACAAAATATGTCCATTAGGACTGAAAAGGTATCTAATTAAAATGTTTTATCTTGTTTATTGATACAAAAACCAAAGTCTAAAAACAATACGAAAACTGAAGCTAGCTGCTGGTTAGCTTAGCTTAGCATAAAGACTGGAAACAGATAGCCTGACTCTTTCTGAAAATTACTACACGTGTTAACCAGTACTGAAAATGTCTCTAATTAACATGTTTTATCTTGTTTATTTATACAATAAACAAAGTGTAGCTTGGACAAACCCACGCTAGCAGTTTCCCCCTGTTTCCATTCTTTAAGCTAAGCTAAGCTAACTGTTCGCCCGCTGATACTTTTGATACTTTTTCACATACAGATAAAAGCGCTGGCCTTTCCACCTGGCATTTGCCACTTTCCTTAGAAACTCTTAACATGTTAACCCTTGTTTTAATGCATTTTCTATATTTATGAATAAATCAAAGGTACTTTTCACAATTTATTTTAATGTTAATGATTATCTGCTCTAAGGGGTGTAAGTAAATGATTTATTAACTATTATTAAAGCCATTACTGACTTGTTATTCCCAGTTTATAGGGAGTGGTTTGTGAGAAAGTGGTTATGGTATGGGTTTTGGTTTATTCAACACTTTCCTGATGGTTTGCAGTTTTCCTAACACCAAGTGCCATTAAAATAGCTGCCTTCTGATATGGAGGCCTGCATTCCTCTGAGGGGGGAGGGGGGAGTCGAGGTTGAAACTGACTAAAAATAACTAGGAATCATCTGAGGAATAAAAACATATTTGTAAATGCAGAATATCTAGATTAGTTATGAAAGAAAAGAAAGAGAGGTGAGGTGCCCACCTTTCTCTTTCAATATGTCTCATGTCTTAGGAAATGAAATCAGAGTCGTGTGCCTGACTTTTCCCCCCACTAAAGGGAAAAGAGCTCTCAGGAAGGAGATAAGGGAGGTCTGCATCCGGATCATTGAAATTCCATCACCAAAATGAAAAAAACAAAAAAACAAATAGGCCAACATGAACTTTCAGCTCTGTGAGTTTCTGTGTATGTGAAGGGCACTTTTAGTTCATTGTCTTAATATAAATCAAGGCTCATGAGACTAAGTCACTCCCCCCTTCTCGTATGACAGCACTGGGATTTTCCACCCAAAAAAATCCCAAATAGTTTCAGTTTCATTTTTCTCTTCTTTTTTTATGAGCGAGAGAAGAGCAGGCGCTTCGTCCACGAAAAACAAAAGCAGGGAGTGGACTCTTTTACTGCAATTTTACTTTCATTTTCAGTCGGATCCTTCAGACAAACTCGTGCTCGGACGTACAAATCGTTCAGGACCTAAACAGAGAAAATCATGTTCATCTGTGACATATTTTTGGTTGTTTCCCTGATGAGTTTTCTTCGTGGTTTCCACGTGTCGAGCTGCGGTAAGTTTTCCATCTCTGCTGCGGATTTGATGGCTCCTGATCAGACCACATGATTGATTTCATTATTCAGACACAGATCAGTGTTGTGCTTTCAGTGTTTAATGTCCTCAGCTCTCATTATTTTAGCTGAGTTTAAAAAAATTTGGCAACTATTTCTGCAATGACATGCTTCACATTCAAATTTTAAAATATATCCTTATCATACCTGTTATTTTATTTCTTAATGATTAGTTGGCCAAACTGAGTTTCACTTTAATTCCTTTTTACTACTTTACTGTAGTTTAATCTGTGTTTTATAGCCTATATTGTATGATGGGTGTTATATGTTTGTGTAGCATTGTGTTTTCAATCTAAATATTAATCTTTAAACTTTGTACAACATGCTGTGGCAAGAGGACTGTAAAATTATTAAGGTTAAGTCAACGAGGAAAAGTTCAGTTTCGACTCGCTTTCATCACCAGAACATTCACAGTAATATTCATACCCAGTGCAAATAACTTTCAGTCACTTCTAAAAGTTGATAAGTGACATTCAGCATCTTGAATTTTAATCTTTGAGTCACTAAAGAATAGCCACTGACTTTAATATTACATAAGATACCCTATAGGTTTATTGATTTATTCAGTCATTGATGAGAAATATAAAAATGCAGATATATATGATTAGCAAAACAATTAAATCATGTAAAATGTGTTTAGTGAAGTACTTTAATACAAAACAGAGTGTTCCCAAAATAACCTTGTTACAAGCTTGTTTGTGAAAAATATAAATATATTGCATATTTAAAATTAAAGTTGTGGATGGTTTAATGGTGTTTCTTATTGCTATTTTTACATCTGTTTGAAATCACCATCTTTAATCTCTGTGTTACAGATTACAACTGTGCAGATAAACCTGTGTTCACTCCATCCAGTCTGGTAGTGAAGTTTGGTGACCCAACCTCTGCCACCTGCTCTGTATGTCAGCATGCCTGCATCGACAAACAATTTGGTTTGGAAAAATCTTTGGGAACCAAGACAGACAATGGAACCAGGATTACATGGAAAGTTAACAGCACGACTGAATGGGAAGCATCTCCTGAATGCTATTATAATACTGATAGTGACACGTACTGTTGTACCTTACTGCCTGTCACAGTCTACCGTAAGTAAACCTGCTGTTGATCAAAACACTGTTTCTCTTGATGATTTAAACATCTATAATCACAAAGCTAAAGCAATGGAGTCGCAGTGATATTTCATATGTGATTCCTTAATCAGTTCTTTTAAATCCACAGTCAACATTAACTTTTATCTTGTTTGTCTCTCTACATGTCTCTGTGTTTGTCTCCACAGAGCCTCCAGTTAATGTCTCCATCAGCTTTAATCACAATGGGCCGATGATTGAGGGAAAACAGTACACTCTGCAGTGTTCGGTCTATGAAGTCGCTCCTGTTGAAAACCTCATTGTGATCTTCTACAAAGAACAGACAGTGCTGGGCCAACTACAGTCCAGTCACACAGGGATCAAACCAGTGAATGAGACCTTCACTTTTGACATCACCCCCAGTAAAGAAGATGATGGAGTCCAGTACTGGTGTGAGGCCAAATTAGAACTGGGACCTGAAGGACCACAGCGACCTCCAGTGGTGACTTCACAAAACATCCTCACCACTGTGCACTGTGAGTATGACAACAAAAACCAGCACACCTCTTTTGGCCTCTTTTGTAGAGATGGAAGAAGTATTATAATATGTATCTTAAAAGTGCTCTCACTAATCTTTTTGTACAAGTAATAGATCACTACTTGTATGCGACATACCCACATGTAGTCATCACCTGACTCTGCAGTTCCCCTCATCTTCATAGATCTTTATAGTGTCCTTCATCTCACTGTTTTGGTTACACAGCCTGCAAATGAGCTGTTACTGTTCACTCTCACAGTACTCATTGGCAAGTTTTTAATAAAAAAAACGCTCAAAATACCTGGCCAGCACCAAAGGGCAGACAGACAAAGTTGCCTTTGACCTCGCACTTCAAGATAAGCTGACAGTATGTGTTTTGACATCGCAAAATTGAAGTGGATAGACCGAAAAAAACCCAAAAAACAGTGGCGCTTGGGGTGACAAAAGTTGTCAGTGTGCTGGTTGGTCAGTACATTAATGAAATATCACAGCAACTACTGGATAGATTGTCATTGCATTTAGTAGAGATGTTTGTGGTCCCCAGAGGATTAATGAAGTATTAAAAAAGTTAAAATAGTCCCCTAGTTTGTTTTATGACCTAATACGTGAAAAACTAATGTCATTCCCATCCACCTCAGTCGTTCTCTGTGGTTAGTGAGAATTAAGTAATGTTAGCATGTTAACTATTAACTAAAGCTGTGATGTAAATAAAGGCAGTGGATGTGTAGTAGCAGAAACTGAAAGTGTTAGCAAGAGTACCAAGGTACTTTCCACCACAGTTTTTTTGTTTGTTTTTTGTTTTTAACAATGTACTGTATATTTCCAAACTGGTTCCATTTTGCTGTAATGTAGTGAAACTGTGTTGTATTTCATCCTCATTCAAATATCCCACAGATCTGAAGGGGTTATCAGATCCAGATCCGGTCACCATCCAAGAGGGACATTCTCTAAAACTGGACTGCTCGACTGAAGGAAACCCCAGACCCTCGTACACCTGGACGCGCCCAGTAAGCTCATCCCCCTCCAATAGCAGCATCCTCATTATCACATCTGTAGCCACCGAGGATAAAGGACAGTACACCTGTTCTGTCAGCAACAACGCTGGGAACATCACTGTGAAGTATTACGTGGACGTCCAAGGTGAGTTTAAAGTGCTGTCGAGACTTCAGAGTCGCTATTGTACGTGGAAGGCAATTCACTCAAGAGCAACCACAGTAATTGCTTTCTCACAGCAATTTATTTTAACACATGTGACAAGAGGAAGGAAATTCATTGTGGCAGTTTTTGTACTTGGTGTTGGTCTGACGTAGAATATTCTCTCTTTTTTTTCTTCATCCTCTCTGCAGTCAGCAAGATAGGCATCATCATTGGTATAATATTAGTTGCTCTTGTGGTTCTCGTTGCCGTGGGGATGTTCATATACTGCAGCTACTACAAACACAACCGAACTGGACGTTACAACCTGTTCAAGTTTCGACCGAAGGGTTCCACTGTGGTTTAGGGATATGGATGCCGACCATGATCTACAACATCCCACGTTTAATGCATCATGAGTTCACACATTTGTTGGGGACTACTTTCAGCTTTGGATTTATACTCAGTTGGTGCACTGGTGAGTATTTATGGCAGAAGAACGGTGTATGTGGAATTGGACTGGTGTGACACACATGATGGGTTTTTAATAGTTTTGTGTTGGGTAACAACACTTTTATAACTGTGCTTTTGTGGTACATTTTACAAATATATAATACATTTGTTTTTGTCTTTTAATTGAAACTAAACAAGGAAAATATGGAAAATCATTAACCTCATCCCCAAACTGATGCACAGCTTAGAGTTTGTTACATACAAAGAGTGCCACTGCTGTTGTTTCTGTTTTTATTGTAATTTCTGTTACATTTCTTGCTGCCTGTTACTGTTACAGAAATTTTGATGAATGTGTGTCTTATAAAAATACAAATACGTAAAAATCACACATATAAAAATATGAAATATTAATTTAGTTTAGTTAGTTCAGTTTAGTTTCAAAGTAGTCATAAGACAAGTTCAAGCTGCAGTTTAATACATGATTACAGTTTATTGATTTTTGATATTGGATGAGACAACCTGTTGACAAACAAAATGTATGTTCAGTATATTTATATTAAGTACATTGATAGTTGCAGATATTCATTTCTATTAAATACACACATGCTGTTATGTTATTTGTTATGTGTGAGAGTCAAGAGAGAGTCAAGTCCAAATCCACGTGACCAATTTTGTAACTTTATTTACATTCAGTGAAATAACAAACTGCATCATGAATTGAAGCTGTTGTTCAGGAAGTAAACATGCTGTTTTACTGTTTCTCGATGTTGCATTTTGGTTGTTACTGTAAAGGACTTCATAACTTATTATATATAACTTTATAACATACACACTACAACAGTTGTGTGCACGTAGTAGATGCATGTATATGTGTGTGGGGGGGCGGGGGGGGATTTCGTATAAATAAAAACTAAAATACTGAACCACTCCCTGGTAGTGTAAGCTTTGACCATTTTAAAACTGTGAATAAATACCAACAATTTTTAACATAATAAGATGCATCACAGTCTGTTCTTTGATATTTTGTGGCATTTTAAAGTAACTGCAAATACATAGAGCAAACATTTAATGAAGAACAATTATGGAGACTGTGTTAAAACACCAAAATACTGATGCACTACCATGTTAGATAAACTCCATTATCTGCTTTTAGTTTTCTACTTGTGTGAATTTAAACTATCACCATCACAGTTTGACCTTAGATTCCAGTTATGACGAAATGGCAAGCACGGTAAACTCCACAAATATGATGATGATGACACTGGCAGAAGTGACAATAGATTTCCTGTTTGTCAGATTCTTTACTGTAGAGCTGTCTTAACACACTGTGGTTTTTTTAATCGTGTCCAGAAAACACTGCAGACGTGTTTTTTTTCCCAGGGTTTAGCGAGTACAGGCATCCCAGAAATGTTGCACTCCTACTCCTTCCTCCCCTCCCTTATGAACTCACTTTACTTACTACCAGGAGATAGAGGAGGACATGAGAAACTTTACATTCGATCATATTGATGAAGTACTCCTGTCCTGGCTGATGAAACCCATCCAACAATATCTTATCTGCACTTTTATCCTACATTGCAAATCTATCTAAGCATAAATGCATGAGCTACAGTTGTGCTCATGAATAGAAAAGTTTACATACCCTGGAAGTATTTGTAAGATGTGCACCATTATTTAGAGAAAACATGGGTGATTTCAGTTATCATTATAATTTAAAAAGAGCACACATCATTTTGTGATAATAAATGGCTTCATCTGACCACTATCTCTAAATAAAAGAAAGGTTTTCTGCCATTTCTGTCATATTTTCCAAAAAATGGCCAATATTTCACAAATTCTGCTAGGATATGTAAACTTATGAGCACAACTGTATGTATGTTTTCCACATTGTAGGGGCTACATTTCCCCCAATAGGCCTCGATTAATTTGATTCTTGAGAGACTAGCTCCCTACGGTTATGTGTCCAACAGCCCTACAACTGAAAAGGAAAGACAGCTTCCTTTTTTTTTATTTTTACGAGCTATGTTGAATGATGTGTGAATGTTTACAGTGTTTTCACTAGCCCATAAAGTGAAAACACGTCCGGAGGAAACAGGCGTGTTTCCTGGTCTGAATGTGCCGTGTTTATTGTGACACACGCTTGTAATTCCACTTCAGAAAGAAGTGATGATAAAACCTCTGACATTTCACTTTGTATATAATAAAGTCTGAGAAATACAAAACATTTTCTTCTGTCGTTTTTTATGTTATGATATTATGTCTATGTACAGTACTGGATCAGCATGCAAGACCTATACCGACTGTTGCAGCATGATGATGTGCAAACAGTGCATTTTAAACTGTACAAAATATAATGCTGGAGATGAGTGCATGTTTTAGTGTTATTTACACTGTGTGACTGATTAAAGCAGGAAGAAACTGTCAAAATGATGCATTTACTGAAATAATGAGTGATAAAAGACAGCAAAAACCATACATTTTTTTATTAAAATGACATTTAGTTTGTGGGTGGGTTATTTGTGGCTATTTTGGAAACATGAACTAAAATAGATCAAGAGATAAATTAATACCCACCCACACACCCGCCCTCTTGAACACGTGTGTTGATTGGCCTGAAGATGGGGGAGGATTTCAGTAAACGGCTTGAGGCTTCACCAGCTAAGAGGATTGGAAAACTCCCATCTTCTTTTTTGCTTTCTGACAGTAAGTACAGAAGGTAAGACAGAAAGTACCAAGAGGCCAGAGGCGAAGGAGAAAGACAGAAACAAACAAACAAAGAAAGGAGATGAGCAGCATCGACTACAGCTCCTGGGATCACATCTACGTGTCGGACGATGAGGATGTGACCAGTCCTTACGTGGACACGCCGAGCCTGTACAGAATGAGACACCGGGTCAGCAGTGAAACCTGTGGTAGCTGTGAAGTTTGGAGAGCTTACACCTGGTTAGTTTTACCTGTAGGGGTGACTTTAGCTGGAGGCCCACAACCAGAGGAGTCCATGCAGGAAGAGAAAGAGAAAGAGAGAGAGAGGGGCCAGCAGGTGATGCACAGAAATCTGTCACATCTCCAGAAACTGTGGATCTTTATTTGATTTATTTAGTCACACTGGGCTTTACAGAGGTGAATGGATTTAAACAGGTAAATAGGAAAGGGACAGGATGTGATATGTGAATTAAATGCGCGGTCCTACAAAATAAAATGTGTAAATTCAAGAGAGAGGTCAAGAAAATACTGTAAAGTGTGACCTTTTTGTTGACAGCTGTCTCAGTTTACTTTAAAAATATTATGTAGACATATGTAGGCTGAGACAGGTTGAAAGAAAAGGCAGTGCAGAAATGCCAAAGTTATGTTTTTGAGGTAGAACGTAAAGCGTCCACGTTTTTCTGACCTTGGAAATAATTTTATGTAATTATAACTTTCTCACTGACTTAATGATCTGTTGGCGTCCATCAAGTGATGAAGATGGAGTTGAAAGCTAGAGAAAAAGCTAATGAGGGGGACCTGGAGTTCAGATTATTTTGTCCAAACATTAGAAGTCGTTTAGAGGTGATGTCGCCATCACAGTTTGTCCATCAGGCAGGTTTATTTGATAAATTAAGTGGTTACATACTGAGGTCCCAACAACCAATGCAAAGGACCCTCATCTATATGTTATATATTTTAGTTAAAAAATGTATATTGGCAGAAAAATCATCACCTATTTTTTATTTTAGAGGCCTGAAGAGATGTAATTGTCTAGTATTTAATAACACAAAAAACTGGGAAAAGAGGAATGTCTAAAAAAAATAATGCATTTTCTTTCCTTGACCCTTTTCTGTTAATTGTCTCACAACCTTAAAGATTTGTCACACAGATTTGCCCTCAACCCAAAGTTTAAGAACCCCTGTCTTAGACAGACACTGAATCATAAGGCGTTCTTGAAATTAGATAAATGAATGATAATAATGGCACTAGTATGGCTGCTAGCTGCAGCTTTGTGTGGCTCTGGTTCAGTCTAACTAATGAGCTTAGCTGCTGTCACATGACTCTTTAGGCCAAAGGTCCGGAGTGACTTATAGTCTCCAGCATCCCTCTGGTGTCCCTTGTCTACTTTCACTGCAGTCTTTCTTAAATCTGATATCTGCAGAGAATCGAAGCTCGTGGAGATGTAGGGCAGTTAAAATAATACCAATGTTTGAATGTATATAATAATAATAATAATAATAATAATACTGATAATATTCAGATTTGGCCATGTGTGTGTTCTTTAGTTGAGATAATTATAAATAAGACTGAACATTAGTTATTAGTCCCTATTAGTACTGTAGTTAGTAGATATTTGAGATCCTTTTCCCCAAATCTAGCACTGATTCATTATTGTTTTGAGTCTGAAGCTGCTTTTATTTCTTCTTTCATGTGTTTTATTCAGTTTTTCTCTCTGTCAAGCACTCATTTGTTCGGATGTGTGCGCTGTAGTTTTCTCCTCATTTCACATCGTCTCCCCTACATCATCCGTTTTCTCCTAAACTCCCTTCTGTGTGTTTTGTTTCTTCGCTGTCTTCCTCTCCATAACAGGCCCGGCTGGAGAAAATGGCCGAGTTTCAGCAGAGAGGGGAAGACCTGGAGATGAACCACGGAGAATGCAGGCGAATGTTGGAGGAAGCCCAGGGACGTCTCAAAGAGCTGGAAGAAGGAAGGAGGGACGGGGAGGAGGATGAGGAGCGAGAGGCCGAGCTGAAGAAAGCCCAGGCCGAGGTGAGGAAGCTGAAGAAGGATGAGAAGTCCTACGAGAAAATGATCACAGAACACCGGCGAGAAGAGAAGAAACTGCCCTGGAACGTCGACACCATCAGCAAAGAAGGTTTCAGCAAAGTAAGACGAGGCGTTGAGGTCACAAGGTTTGCAATATTTATTGTTACTTGTATCCTGATTTGTCTTGTTTTTTTAGAGTTTAGTCAACATCAAACCTGCAACAAAGGAGGAAACTGAGCAGGAAAAGGTGGAGAAACATAAGACCTTTGTGGAGAAGTATTCGGCAGAGATCAAACACTTTGGTAGGTTTGGCTTTTTGTGAGTTTGTTGTTTTTTTGGCCCCCTCACCCAATCGCACTCTTTGTTTTATCCATTTTCACCACACAAACACTCACTTTTCATGTTGTGTGGGAGGTGTTTTTCAGATCCCTTTATTTTAATCTCTAGGCTCTTTTGTACGGGCATTAGATGTCCACTGCACTTTGTCTATTATATTTGCTATTTTTATCTTATTCTATTTTATCTCATTCTTTTGTATTTTCTTGTTTTGTCTTGTATTTTTATGTACCTGGCTAAACACGTTTATTGTTTGTTTTCTTTTTATTTGGTGCCTTCAAGTGGGTTCATGTTTAATGTGTTTATGAGAAACAAACTAATGAGGTAGTCTTGACTTTGGAAGTCTGATACCAAATACAGATTAAGTTTTATATTGTTGTTTGGAAGAGGAGCTCCAGGGAAATATTAGTTCACTTCCATGTTAAATTAAAAAGAAACACAAGGTCAAAATCAAAGCAGCAGAAGAAACATCCAGATTTTTTTGTCCTTAGTATGGGTAAAACAGAGTCAGTTTTTGGAAGAAGGTCCTTGCAACGTCCAATTTTAATATCTGGTGACCAAACAACAAAACATGTTTGACTGTTGAGCTGCAACTAAGGATTATTTTCATTATTTATTAATATGTCGATCATTCTCTTCATTAATTCAATTAGTTGTTTGGTCCATAAATTGTCAGAAAATGGTGAAAAATGTTGATCACTGTTTCCCAAAGAGCCAAGGTGACATCCTCAAATGTCTTGTTTTGTCCACAACCCAAAGATATTCAGCATTCCTGTCATAGAGGATTAAAGAAACCAGAAAATATTCACTTTTGAGGAGCCAAAAAAAGAAAATTTTGCACAAACAAATTGATTTATCAGTTCATTCATTAATTGTTGCAGCTTTGACTCTGTGTAGAAATCAACCTGTGGAGCTCGTTTTTGAATGCAGCATTATGTTGTGTGTGCTCCAGGTATGTTGCATCGCTGGGACGACAGTCAGAAGTATCTATCGGACAACCCACACCTGGTGTGTGAAGAGACTGCTAATTGCCTCGTCGTCATCTGTATTGATTTTGAGATAGATGAGGTGAGCGCTGTGGGAAAAGTGTGTAACACGCTTTTGTCTGGGTAAGTCGATCGAGCCAGTTTAACCTTGTCAGCCCTCCGTGTTCTCGTAGAAACATGCGCTGATGGAGCAGGTTGCCCACCAGGCCATCGTCATGCAGTTCATCTTGGATTTGGGTCGGACGCTGGAGGTCGACCCAAGAGGCTGTTTCAGACAATTCTTTTCAAAGATGAAGGTAATTAGCAAAGGTCCTCTCCTGCATCTTTGTCTGTGTAGTCACTTTCCATAATTTTTGGGGATATTTGTGGGGTTTTCTTGTCCATGTCAGACCGCAGACAAACCATACCAAGACGCGTTCAACCACGAGCTGGAGTTGCTGAAGGAGCGGGTCCGCAGCTGTGCACAGATTCGTATGGAGGGCGCTATGAAGGAGCTAGAGGAAGAGGAGAGGCAGAAGAGACTGGGCCCGGGTGGCTTAGACCCCGTAGAGGTCTATGAATCACTGCCAAAGGTGATGCATTCACACTCACACACATTGTACTGCATTTCAGGGAGACCTTCGCCACAGAATTTACATTTAAAGTGTACATTTAGGAACTGAAGAAACAGGTGTTGGATGACTAAGGATGAAAGCAACGTGATATAGTATTTATAGTGAATACATTCTGCAGCAGACTAAAACCCTTTTTACCTCAATAATTAACATTGCATGTTCAGAAAAAAGGACATTTCCACAGTAAACTAGGATGTGCACCGTGAATTCACGCCAGCGATATTTAATATAGCTTTACACTGCGACTAAAAAAGTGTGTGTTACCTCCCTCCACATCCCTGGAGGCTGTGAGGGAAAACAGCAGGCCTGTTAGAGAGTCTCCCATTTCATCCATTTTACACAACACATCAATGGCCACCTTGTTTTACTGTAGCGGCCGAAGCTACGAGCCAGAAAAGTCAATACTGCAGATCGACACATACAAGCTAGCATCAGCCTAAAGTTATTGTGATGTTCATGTTTAATATATAACACAAATTTGACTTTGTTTACAGTATCTTTCAATGGTGTGTATAGTGTAAAGGTACAGTATGTTATTTATACAGAGGAATAGAGATCAATGAAAGTCCACCAGTCACGACAGTCGCGTGCCGTGCGAGAGACTGCATTTTTTCACAGATTTCTAAACCGCTGTTTGTAGATTTTGAAGTCAGTGTTTGCGCAGTCTGTTGATATGAACTGTGTTGCCGTTCGGATAATCAGGGAAGTCAATACACAGCTCAGCATAATGGACTCCAGCAGTCAGTCAGTCAGCCAGCCAGCACCCCTCTGTGAAAGGTAAATGGTGTTATCTACTTTCCCTGAACTTTTACGTAAGCTTGGATAAGGTCGTCTGGTTTCTTTTCAGTGACGTGGAAACTATCAATTCAATAAAATTAAGTTCAAAGTGAATGAAACTGTGTAAAGAAAAATGACGTTGCTGTTAAAGCGATCGTATGCTGACAGTGACAGTGAAAGGCTCTCTTAAGATTTAGCTCTGGAAAAACCGGTAAGCAGCGCTCTGTTCACCACTGTAGGCTTGTTGCTTCATATTTGACCTTTTTTGTTTTACAGGAAATACAGAAGAGCTTTGATGGGAAGAACATTCAGATGCTGCAGGAAGCTATCAGCAAACTGGACCCTGAGGTGAGTGTGTGTTTGTAACGGAGCCTCGCCCTAAAGTGGTCATTTACAGTCAATAAAAGTAACTCAAAGAAGGCCAGAAGGATTCTTTGACTGGCAAAAAATAACACCAAAATCTGTTCATTCACTTCACGTCACTGTGTTTCTCTCTACAGGAGGGAAAATATCACCTGAGGAGGTGTATTGACTCTGGACTGTGGGTGCCTGAATCAGGAGAGGGTGACGATGCAGAGGAAGATGATGAAGAGGAAGAGGACGAGGAAGAGGATGAAGAAGAGGATTAATATTATAAGAAACAAATTGTAAAACACTGGGATAATGTTTCTGGTGGCATCATTTGAACTGATACGCCTGCTCTTTGCCTCCATTTTGACCCACGTCATCATTTGAAGTTAACATTTCTTATTAGTCGACCGTGAATGTGCAAGTAATCCTTCATACATGTAACATAATGTACACTTATGCATGTTTGATAAGCATATGGACAATATCTCATCTGATTTTTCTAGATGATATGATATCTGCCTTGTGCAACCAAGTAAACAAAAGACTCCAGGGTAAGATATCTTTTAGGCATGACTGAATCTGTTTTGATATTGCAGACACACCCGAATTAATGATGTTACAATCAGCTGTTTTCAGCAGTTCCTCAGGACTTATTGTTATAAAGCATTACAGCTGATCCTCATGTCCTTACCTTTAAATTTGTGGGCAGGTCTTCCTTCTCTGCTCACCGGTGAGTGGAGACAGCAGCTTGAAAGATCAATTAAAAAAACATCACTTAGCACATGTGACATGTGAAAAGTCACTTACATCTGAAGATTTATCCAGATGTCTTATTTGATTTGATAAAAGTTTAGCGTGCTGTCTCGGGCACTTTTACAGATCAACCTGCCTGCCTTCTCCCGCCGCGGTCAACAGTGCCATCTCAAGTCCGTTTGTGGGCACACAGCCTATGAACGACATCAGAAGTCTGTGTGGAGGAAACTTGATGTATTGGTGTTCAGGTTTCCTCACTTATCATTTCTACGACTGGTGAATTTTAATTTAATATTTAATTGATTTTATATTTGATTTTCAGCTGATATCGGCCTTAAACTGAGTGGAGGATTCCCACCATTCAAGTTGTTAAACTCCAGTTTGGGTCCAATGCAAAGGATTTAGAAAATTACAGTGGATACTATATGGTAGATAAAAGAATAATCCTACATAAATACCAATAAGGTGAACTGTAATAAAGTTTATTTTTTGTTTAAGGGTTGATTGTACTTTTTATTGTTGTGATGGTGTATCTTTGGTGTAGAGACTGAAAAACCAACAGCAGTGAGTAACAAGGAAATGCAGTATAGCAATGTTAATGAGATGCTTGAGTTACTTTAAAAAATGTTTATTTTAAAAATGAATAGCATCCGACAAATCCTTATCAATTTTTTTGTAACTCTCGAGAGGTTTTGCAAATAATTAGTTCTAGTCTGTGTTTCATTTTGAAGTTGTGAGACTGTTTGTTTTGAAGTTGCGTTGCAGGACTCGAACAATAAATCAGGTTTAATTTGTTTGCATTTAATTCATTAACTTTCCCACTTGTTGCTGTGAATCCTGACTCATTTTCTGCCATACCTCTCTCTCTACATCTCTCTCACTCACTTGCATAATTAATTGCTGGGTCACTCTTTCTCTCTCGCTCTCTCTCTCTCTCCTTCATAATTAATTGGTGGGTTTGATTTAGTGGTCTGCGCAGGATTTTTTGAGGCAAAGCTTCTTTGTGCAGTCACTTTTGTAAATAGAAAACAATCAGCGCAGGCCCGGGGCATAAATCAAATCTAGATAATGCCTGTAAAAGCCAACGGGAGAACAGAGCAGCAACACAGCGTCGTGCAGAAGTGTTTAACTCAGTTTATCTGTATGTTGTCAGTCAGTTTCCTTCAATGTGTGGCTGTAAATGTAACAGTCAGGACCTTTCTCGATGTGTGTATGCTGTACTGATTTAAAAAAAAAAAAAGCATTGAGTGGGCAAAAGTCAGCACAGGTTTACTCTCTGGGTGTTAACTGTGATCATCAGAGGAACATTTTTTCTTGTTTTTTTTTATTTTCATTTACAATGAGCATCACAGCATCTGTCAGAGCTGAAACATTTAATAGCTCAGTTGATGGACCGCAAATGGACTTTTCTGGTCCTTTTTCCTGCAAATATACCAAATATTCTCTGGTTCAAGCTTCTCAAATGTGAGGTCTTGCTGCCTTCACTTCTGTTGCATTATATTACACTGAATATCTTTGAGTTTGGGACTGATGGTCAGACAAAACAAGCTATTTGAAGACGTCATCTCGGGTTATGGGAACTTGTGATTTTGCACCACTGTCCACCAAACAAGGAACCACTCAATTGAGAAAATGAGCTGGTTAACTGATTGACTGCCATGTTTGTTATCAATGGAGTAGATCTACGAAGTGTAGCTCAAAGCACAAAAATCTAGTTGCTCTTCGGCTCTCAGCTCTGGGAAGCTCACTGTCCCTGCACACATTTCCATTCAGGATTAACCAGGAGAGTAGTATGATTCCTGTTTTAAGGCTTAAAATGGATAAATGCACTGCATGTCCTTGGATGACTGTAAAAGGACATGGGTGGGGAAAAAAAGAGAGGGAGAATGAGTAATAATAAATCCTTTATTGTGTTTTATTTATTTTTAATCCTTGAGCAGTGTTTTTTCTAATAATAATCTGCTGTGTGTGTGTGTGTGTGTGGGGGGGTGTTTATAATGGAGAGAAATGACGCCTGGCTGTTGAAGCAGGGAATCGGCTGCTAATAAGAGAGAGGTGGTGGTGGAAAGAGAAAAGAAAAAGAAAAAGGCAGGGGTACCGATGGGGAGAGGAGGAGCAGGAGGCTGTTGTATGGGATTAATGGACACAGTGTGCGTCTGTGCGGGAGGAGGGAGGGGAGGGGAGGGTGAGATGGGCTTCTCCACGGTGGTGGTGGTGGTGGTGGGGGGCGGCTGGGGGAGACCACTGTGGCAGGGGAGAGGGAGAGGAGAGACAGGGAGGGAGGGAGGCTGGTGAAGCCGCGGATATTCATGAAGACGCCAAGTGTTTTTCTTTTTTCTCTCTCTCTCTCCTCCTCTCGCCGTGGTGACACGCTGCTAGTCTGCAGAGAGACAGAGGGAGCGGGGAGGAGAGAAGGGGAAGGAAGACGGAGTGGAGGCAAGAAGACGAGGCCCTGCCCATCTTCCCATTGATCTTGAGGCGATCAAGGTGAGTGTGTTTTTATCCTTACATGCTGCAGCCTGACTCTCTCTCTCTCTCTCTCTCTCTCTCTCTCTCTCTGTGTGTGTGTGTGAATGAATGTGTGTGTGCCCGTCTGACACATATCTCTTGCAGTGCGTGTGCAGACAGGCGTGATGGCAGGGCTGTCCCCATGTATGTAGGATTTCAGCATGTGTGATTTTAATATATTTATATATATATGAGTGTGTGTGTGTTTGTGTGTTTGGTGACAGAAGAACAGGCTGGTAGATGAGCTGCATATTGATGCATTGCTGCTTGGTTTTATAAGCTGCTTTATCTGTAGTGGAGGTGGTACTGGTGGCAGTCATGGTGTAAGTGTATGTGCTCAAATGTCTCATTCTGTGTATATATTTATGTCACTGTGTCACTATGCATTTGTTGATTTCCCACACAGACCCGCCCCCCCCCCCCCCCCCCCTTCTTTTTTTTCTTCTTTTTTTTTACTCTGTGCATCTGTGCAGACTCTGGTGTGAGAGTGCTTTCACTGAGTGGGTGTGTTCTTGATGACCCCTGGTAAAAGTCGTCTCCGCCACTATCTTGTCTGTTTACGAGCTCAATCAGAAAGGCTCTGATGTGCTGAATCTGTCCTATCCAATGGAATTAGGTCATCTCGGACTGCTCAGAGTAATTATATAACATCAGAGAGCTTTTTTGGTGTTGCAGTATCTGCTCAGAATTAGCCACACTGTAGGTACAGCTCCTGCAACGCCACGACGGCCAAAATATTTTGTTGGGGCCGCCCCCCTTTATAAGTCGATCAAGCAGTTCTTTAGATATTGGTCAAGAAATACTTTTATTAGTATTTCATTAGTTTCTTCATATATGAGCTTTGTATTGTGGGAAACAATAGGCATTTGTTCCCAAATATATCCCCAAGCTTGTTTGCATTGCTAAAGATGAGTACTGTATGTGTGGGAAAAGGATTTTTCTCACATTGGATGATGCATCAAATTAATTCATTGAGCGAAAACAGGACAGAGAGTCCTAAAAGCACAATGGAAAGATGACTCGAAAGGAGAAAATTGTCTGACGATATTTGAATCCTCTTTCTCGTACTAACTCTTCATTTCTGTTTTCTCACAGGGAATTACACCGAAGGGGAGACACTGAGACAGATTTAAGGATGGATCCTGGCATATCAAACCTGGAATTTTGACAGCTGGACACTTCTCCTTGTGCAGAGTTTGGATCCGACTGAACAATCAGACAATGGAAAACTGATCTGAGACAGAAGACGCAAGCTGGATCTGGATTATCGATTGTTGCAAAACTGCATTCATGTGGGATCAGGTTTATAACTGGGAAATGTCATGCGAACAATATTCCAAGTTGGATAAACATTTTGGAAAACTTGGGAAAAGGTTTTCCTCAGCAACAGCATCATGAGCTCTGACCAGGGCATCCCATTGGCTCGTCCGGCCGACCCAAGACGACATGCGAGCGGACGTATTATTCCCCCGAAACTCGTAACTTCCGCTAAAATGGAGTAATAATTTTCTTTTAGCTGTTTCTCTCTTCCACCTTTTGAAAAACCAACAGATCAAAACAAAGGTCATCCACCTCAGACTGAACCTGGAGCCTCTGAGGGGCACATAAATGCACCTTTAGCATTAAACGGCAGGTTGGACGCCCAGTTTCAGCCATCTGAGGACTGAGGTGTGGACGGAGGGCGAGAGAGAGAGCGGTTGGCTGGCTGAGTCAGCTCCAATGGGGGCCGGTTGTGACCCGGTCTGACCCCGGTTTGACCTTGCAGTGACCTTTGACCTCTCTGGTCCTGGCTCTCCACCTGCTCTGCTGCCTGGGTTCCGGAAGTCTCCGCCCTGGGGCCCAGAACGAGCCAATCAGGATGAAGAAGAGCCGCAGCGTGCTGTCTGTGACTGGAGAAGAGGTGAGAGGGAGAAACATAAACAACCAGGGACGTACCTGAGAAAATGAGTAACTTTGTCACTTGTTTCCATGAGAGTAGATACCAGGCAGAGCAAAGACTCCCCTGTATGTGTGTGTGTGTTTTCATGAATGTTCACCATGACATACAAACCTCGTGGCTTTCACACATCCGAGGCTCCCTTTGTTCTTGTGGTCGGGGTGTGTGGACGCAGTCAGGAGTCATGGTGGGCATCCAGTGTCCTGCAGCCTCCACTCGCGCAGTGTGAGTGGCTCCGTCAGTCACAGTCCCCTATGTAAATGAGCCCCAGCTAAATGAGTACTCTACGTAAATGAGATATTTTCTTTGAAAGGTAACGTCTTGGCTGAAGGACATAACACCATGCATTATTCAAACCCTCTTTTATTGATTATGCTGATCTGGTGCCCGTACATCTGTGTATGTTTGTGTGTACTGTATGTGTGTGTGTGGATGTGAGCATCTTTCCACATCTGGGTCTGGACGACATCAAACGCAGCATGGAAGCAACACGGCACTGTTGCCTAGCAACTGCTACCATTCCCCTAGTGTTTTGTTGCTACGGTACTGCAGTGCAGATCAGCCTCTAAGAGCTCAGTCTGTAGAGGCCTTATCCCAGACACACACACACACACACACACACACACACACGCCACACACACGTGCATGCATGTAGCTGGATACACGCACAGTCACACATGACACACACACCACACGCACTTGCACTTGCACACACACTGCGCACTTTTACACACACACACACACACACACACATTGTTATTTATTGTGTGTGTTTTTGTGGAGGTTTCTTCGCTCATCAGAATTCGATTATGCCAAAACAACACGGTTTGATTTATCTTCTGAAAACATGTCTCTCACCTGCTCTCCCTGCTGTCTCTCAGGGCAATGACACAGATATAACAGGTGCTGGGGAGAAGGCGGAGTCATCTCGATACAGCCGATCTTATACGTCGGGGGCCACACTGGGGGCTGAGCTACGCAGAGGGAGGAGCAGAAGACTCTCTTCTAGTCTCCAGGTACCAAAAGGAGGCATGGGGGCAGTAACGTGCTCGGGGCCCTGGGGTAAAAATGAGCTGTGGGCCACGATTATGGACATAATAGTGAAGACTCATACCTTGATTTACCAGTGTTTTACAGTTTTGACTGTATTTGTCCGACCACTGCAGTTACCATGTAGCAGCACTGCGAACATTTCATACAGAGTTGATATTCACTGTAAGATTAAAGCTGCACTAATCAATATTTTTATATTAACAATAGCTCCAATGATTGTGTGTAATATGAAAGGGGTCTCGTAGAATTATTTCCCAACTCTTCAGCTCGTACAGCCTGCAACTTTATTACGTAGTTTGAGCAGCAGCACACAGGTGTTTTAAGTTGTCAGTTTATGTTTGGGTGCATGAAGCGAACAGACAAAGTTAGCAACCACCTGGTGAACACAGCGAAGCATTTTGTAGCTGAAGAGTCATTTATTTCTCTCAGGACTTTGTCAAGAGCAAAAAGGAGCTAAAAAGGAGTGATTATGAAATTTACATTTGCCAGGTGTGCACAAGGCAACTCCAAATAAATGATAATAGGATGTGGGATGTAGGAAATGGACAACTACTAATCAACTTGAAACATGATATTAGTGTTATTTCAACAGACTGCAATGTATTGCAGGTAAATAAATTTCATATTGGACTTACATGAATGGAAAGCTATGGGTGCCTGGAATGAGAGGAGAAATAACTGCAAAATGCAAACACATTAAAAAATGATCAGCAAAACTGAAAAGTAAATAATAATTAAATGTATGAAATGATCTCACAGTAGTTGACAGTCAGTCTGGACATTTGGGGCTTGTGTGGTTGAGTTGTTCTGTTTGTGGAGGACAGATTAAGAAAAAAGCACCTGGTGACTGGTATCATCTCCAAACCTGTCATCCTAACTCTGCAGGTCCCCTGCTGGCTCCGCCCTCGAGACCGCACCCGTTCACCAGAGGTCCTGAACAACGTCTCGCGTCCAACAACTCTTCCCCTCCGCATCCCACCGCGCATCTCCATCACACAAGCAGACGCTGACAGGTTTACGCTTTTACAGCTTTATTTCACACCACTGATCTCACCTCGCAGGAGGCTCTGCATGATGTTTCGTTTCTGTCCTCCCTAACCATCAGACTTTTACTCTCCTCCAGTTACGAAGCAGAAAATGGCGTGTCACCAGGTCACACCCCGCTGGGTTCGCAGAGTCCGGGCCTCACCCTGCACACCTCCTTCCCCCAGGGCCAGAGAAGAGAGTCCTTCCTGTACCGCTCTGACTCGGACTACGACATGTCGCCCAAGACCGTCTCGCGGAACTCCTCCCTTGCCAGCGAAGGGTGAGACTCACGAAGAAAGATATAAAAGGATGAGTGAGATGTTATACGAGAAATATTGTTGTCATTTCTCTCTGTCCTCTCCTCTCTCAGGCACACAGGAGAGGACTTTATTGTCACACCTTTTGCTCAAGTGAGTCTTATCAATAAATGTACTGTAGATTATTTATCATTATACTATAAATTAGAATAAGTTAAATGTATATTTCTCTGAAGTTATTCCCCGTATATACTGTTGTCTGTAATTAGGTACTGGCCAGTCTGCGATCAGTACGGAGTAACTTCACCATTCTTGCCAACGTCTCCACACCTACAGTCAAGTCAGTACCAACTCATTTTCCTGAAATGTCCCACTTAAGAGTCTGCTGTGTATCTGGTCAAAGAGGTAGTTCAGACTATACTTATCTAACAAAACTGATATTACTGTATACTGTATATTGATGCTGCATCTCGTGTCACACTCAAATACAAACATTTTGCGACTACAGTACAGTTTTTAACATGTGACCACCAATGCAGCAGCTAAAAGGTGGACATGAAACAGAGATGAATACTTTGTCATTTCAAGCTGTGACAGACAGATAGACTTCATTAATCCCAAGCTGGAAAATGATAAAAATTATATTGGATGAAGCAAAAAGAAAAATAACTGTTTAATAGAAAGAGAAAGAAAGACACTTTTTTTTATTGTATCTTCTTACATTCCCAATGTTCATTTCAATTCAATTATTTACAGCTTTATTTATTTATTTCTTTAAGAGCTATTGTATGCAGCAGCTTGTCATCCAGATCAACAAATACTTGCAGTAGAAAGGAAAAGAAAGAAAAACACTGTAAATCGCACTGTAAAAAACACCTTTAAAGGTTATAATCTGAAAAAAAGTGACATTTGTAATACATTAATAAATAACTATAAACATATAAACTATATATAAATATAACTATAAACATATCAGTATATCTGTGTATATGGAGGATGTATATAGTGTATTTATGTTATAGTGTTTTTTGTCATTGATGTCTTCTTTATTCTCCTATATGCATATATTTTATATCTATTCTATGTATTTTTTTTCCCCGTTGTAGGGATAATACAGTTTATCTTATCTTAACTTCTAAAAACATCCAAGGGAGCCATTGCTAACTGATAACTGTAGCTCAGTCTGCAGTCTCTGGTCGGTTTAACCACCTGTCGTGTCCTCAGGAGGTCTCCTCTGGGGGGAGTGTGCGTCAGTCCCAGGGCGTCGCTATCAGACCAGCAGTACCAGCAGCTTGCCCTGGACACGCTGGAGGAGCTGGACTGGTGTTTGGACCAGCTGGAGACCATTCAGACGCACCGATCTGTCAGCGAAATGGCCTCCAACAAGGTATTCAGACACACAACCAACCAGTGCAACCAAAACATCAGCAGGCGACTATTGTGAATACATCACTGTCATCCTACACTGATACAAATAGAAATTACAGTATATTTTGATTGATTTTGATGCCCTTTATATAACTTTAAAGTATGTTGCTGTGTTTTTTTTTATTCATAGGTATTCTTTATAATGACATACTTATGATATAATGATATACTATGCAGAAGTAAAATTGGTTGCTCAACTGCAAAATATCCTGCCACAGTACATGCATTACATGCCACAACAAAACCGAAGGTATCATTGCCAAATATGTTTGTTTTGTAAAGACTAGCTGTTCTTTAGTTATCAGATATTGTGTTGCTGTTCCAAACTTTGGGACTTAATTACAACGGTTGCCTCCAAGCAGCATCAAGCATCGAATGTTACCCCTTAGCTTTAATGACAGCACTCGTATAAACAGCCGTCGACTCGTATCTCTGTTTTGCTCTCATTCTGCCACAGTTTAAGAGGATGCTGAACAGAGAGCTGTCCCACCTGTCAGAGATGAGCCGCTCTGGTAACCAGGTGTCTGAATACATCTCCAGCACCTTCATGGGTAAGTTCGTGGGACCGGAGTCTGTTTTCTGTCCACATCACATCTGTGACCTTTGCCGACTAAAAAAACAAAAAACAAACAATAAATATGTATGCCTGTGTGCTTGTGTGCGTGTTTGTTTGTCCTTCAATGTGCAGACAAACAGAACGAGGTGGAAATCCCGTCTCCTACTCTCAAAGACAAACCTATGAGTCACATCATGGGAGTAAGGAAACTCTCTCACAGCTCCAGCCTCTCCAGCACTTCAATGCCTCGCTTCGGTGTCAACACGGACCACGAGGATGAGCTTGCCAAGGTCTTGCTGTCTCTCTCTCTTTTTTTTTTCTCTGACTCACAGAAAATAAGTTGCACAAATCAATCCCTGTTTAGACTTGGACTGTGATCTGTAAAGACTGATATTTTTCTTTTATTTTGTGCACACAAGATAATAAAATATCATCTTTCAGGAATTTGGGGAGAGATTTTTTTGGCCTATTTGTCCAGCAGGAGGGCGAACGTGTGCACTTTTTTCTCTGTGCGTTTGCTAAAACATAATAACATACAAGATTATTACATATTTTTATTAAAACAAAATCAAACAAGAGTCTTTTTTAGTGTTTAAAGACTGTCAACCTCATAGTATTCAAACTCTGTAGGTCCATGTCTGCATCGCATAAGGAGTCTTTTGTTGTTCCTTTTGTCTGCTTTTTTGACGCCTCATTGTTTAGTTCCTTTCAGTCTGTAGCACCAAATGTTTGGAAAGCCCACAGTAGGATGGAAACTGTCCCTGGTCCTGCATCTTCATTTAGCAGTGCATAAATCAGATGTAGCTGAATAACAGAAGTAAGAATCTGCAGCCATGCCAGCAGCTCTGTAGGCACAGGGAGCTAAATGCAAAAATCAACAAGAAAATTCACCTCATTATGGGGCTGAATGAAAAAGTTAAAGGATCCTGAACCTGAATGTTTCCTGGCAAATCCACTGATATTGACAGCCACACCTTTAAAAAAATGCTTTGTGGCCTGTCTTCATTATTAACATTATTAAGCTCAGCCTGTCATGGAGGTTGCAGATATTTCCAACACATCTCTGGACACGCTGACACGTAGAGTGAAGGATCAGGGTTATTTTGAGTGACATAAAAGTGACATCTGCTGTGTGATCTCTGTGCTAAAGGCGCCAGACCTCAAGTGACAGAAGCCTTAACGATCCACGAACAACATGGGATGCGCTGGTGTCTGTTTTTTATTTTCCTAACGATGAACTGACACATTTTACTTTGAGAACAATGAATATAATCGTCATTTTTCCTGACCCGGTTCGATGGTCTAAGGACAGAGGGTGTCACAACTGTACAGATTGTAAAGTTCTCCGAGGCAAACGATTTTGAATTTTAAAACACAGCAGTACATTATATAATCTTTGCTAGCGTTAAATCATTTTTAATGTTTGTCTTGAGCAATTTAGGACTGTGACTCACAATTGTTATCATTATTGAATAATCTTTCCTCAATTGTTCCATCTTTAATCATTTAGGTTAATCCATAAAATGTCAAATAAATATTGAAACATGTACACAACAATTTACAAAAGCCAGAGATAAGATATTTAAACATGTTACTTTATCCCACAAACAGTGTGAAACCCATAAACCCAAATATTCAGTTTACTATCACAGAATAACTACAGTAAAAAGAAGCTGGAACAATTCATTTTTATTTTCTGTCAATCAAATAATCAACTAAGTGTTTCAGCTCTAAATTAATTACTGATTGGCTGGCTCAGTTTGTGGATAGATGTCACTGGTTGTTGCTGCTTTTCTCTGTTTAATTATGTGTGATTTGGAGAATTTTTAAAAAATCTCCATTATACGTAAATGAAGTTTGATGAATGATCCATAATGTTGGTTGTTTGGTCAGTTTGCCCCGTTAATCTCTGCTGTTTAACATTTAAATGGTGTCTTGATCACATCTCTGTTTGTGTCCCTTTAAACACGACAGGTGCGTTATGAGCCATTTTTTATTGTTGTATTTAAATGTTGATGAATGTTTGTCTGTGTGTGTTTGACCAGCAGGAGTTGGAGGATCTGGACAGGTGGAGTTTTAACATTTTCAGAGTAGCAGAATTCTCCAACAACAGACCTCTCAGCTGCGTCATGTACGCCATCTTCCAGGTGAACGAAACGAGTGACTGTGTGTTTTCTGTCAGCTCCTTCTCGCCTGAAGTGTTTCGATGACGTCTTCCCGTTAAGGATGTGTGTGTGTGTGTGTGAAGTTCTGGCTCCTCTCCTTCCTCCTCAGGAGCGAGAGCTGTTGAAGACGTTTCGTATCCCGGTCGACACCTTTGTCACTTATGTGATGACCCTGGAGGACCATTACCATGGAAACGTAGCGTACCACAACAGCCTCCATGCTGCAGATGTCACCCAGTCCACACACGTCCTCCTCTCCACACCTGCTCTTGATGTATGTTGACGTACACACTCAGAAGAAACTCAAGCACAACAACACACACACACACACACACAGTTGGTTTGTGCTTCCAGATTCGTGCCCCCTCTTAGCCTCACCTTTACCAGCTGCAACATTTAAGTGATGCTTACACATTTATCCATGACTAATGGATAGTATTTTTACTTTTGGTGCTTGGTGATATATTTTGATCCTTATACTTTTGTTCTTTTACTAAAGAAGGATTTTGAATGTGTTGCTTTTAACAGAGTATTTTCACACTGTACTAATGCTTCTTATACTTAAAGCAGTTTAGTGTTGCTCAAACCATTTGGGTTGATTTTGGCGATCCATGTGGACAAAAGCAGTAGTGTTTCTCCAAACATAAAGCTTAATGTTCCTTCTGTTTCTCCCTGTCGCATGGAGACTACTGCGCTGGGAGGAGCTGGACTTTGTTAGCGGCTGAAGTAACTCAGTTTCAGGCAGAGCAAAACCAGGATCGTTTCATCTGAAGTTGAAGCTGTCATTGAAAATAAGTATTATTTCTTATGTAGGCCATAAAGAGACATCAATATTAAACTGATACTTTAAAGAGTTTTTAACTGGTTATTAGAGTACTTTTTACATCATTAATAAAAGCTGAAACTTTAGATCATGTTTATGATAATAAGTGCAAATGCCTTAAATTCCTTAAGTTCTTCTTAAGTCTTTTTTTGGGCTTATCATTTTAACATTTTTCCCCCCAAAAAATAGAAGTTCAGTTTAAACACTTTCCCCTTGATTTCTTGTCACTGGTACCCAAATGTTGTTTTGAACTTTTCTGTGACAAAAATAGAACAGAAAGTCTTATTCAAAAAAAAACTGAAGTAACAGGAGCTGCTCAATATTAAAATGTTTTTTATACAATTGTTAATATTCCAAACAAACAGACAAACACAGAAATTTCTCTCAACTTGTCTTTCTTTTTCTACCTTTTTTGTTCTTCTCAGGCCGTCTTCACCGACCTGGAGATCCTCGCCGCTCTGTTCGCTGCGGCTATCCATGATGTCGACCACCCGGGCGTTTCCAATCAGTTCCTCATAAATAAACACCAGTGAGTGCGCACACACACACAAACAATATAAAAGGTAAAATATGTCCAGATATTTGCACAGACTCCTCCTCTGTGCTCAGACTCGGAGCTGGCCCTCATGTATAATGATGAGTCCGTGTTGGAGAACCACCACCTCGCCGTGGGCTTCAAACTTCTGCACCAGGAAAACTGCGACATCTTCCAGAACCTCACCAAGCGCCAACGCCAGAGCCTTCGCAAGCTCGTCATCGATATGGTCAGAGCAACATGCACTGCATCTCACACCACACAAGATCATAAACAAATCCTAACCATCAGCTTATTTTGGTCAGTTAGTTTTAGTTACTCCTCTTTTCTTCTGGCTGTTGACGCTTTTTCATTATTTATCACTTGATATTTTTAGTTTAGTTGTAATTTCTCTATTTTCTATTGATGGTTTTAGAGCCGTCACATTGTCTTTTCAGGTGCCACTCTATGTTGTTTCTGGGATGTGATATTTTATTTGATTCTTTTACTTATTTTTAGTGGAAAATGTATTTATTAAATACAAGCTTGTTTAGTTTAACTCTGATCTTGTGAATGATTGTTTCATCTGTGCTAGGGTATGCTATCTAACTTGTTTGTTGCTGCATGTCTTGACCATGAGAGGTTTTCTTAGTTTAATTTAAGTTAAAACCAAAATCAAATCCAACTACTCTAATCTGTTTAGTAGCTTTTTAATTAAAAGCCTTTTCAACATTTAGCCAGAGCTTCTCCACAAGTCTCAATCATGAACAATGTGTCTTTCTCAGGACTCTTAATTAGTTTAAGACCTGAATTTATACCAAAACTGAAATACAGAAATACTTCAGATTTAACGTGTTTAAGACCCAATCCATTAAAAAGTGCTCTTTGTCCAGCAGTTTTAAATGAAAAGTTCCTGTAAAATCCCAGATCAACCTGTTTCATTCCTGCATGTTTGATTTTATTCTGTTTTGTTTTTTTAGATTATGTTAAATCTTTGTGTCTGTCCGCAGGTGTTGGCCACAGACATGTCCAAACACATGACCTTGCTGGCCGACCTGAAGACCATGGTGGAGACCAAGAAGGTGACGAGCTCCGGCGTGCTGCTCCTGGACCACTACACGGAGCGGATACAGGTAACTTTCACTCTACACGCACCGTGACTATACACTGCTATATACATTATCTACTATACAATGTGTGTGCGTGTTTAGGTGCTGAGGAACATGGTGCACTGTGCAGACCTGAGCAACCCCACCAAGCCGCTGCCATTGTACCGACAGTGGACGGAGAGGATCATGGAGGAGTTCTTTCGACAGGGTGACAAGGAGCGAGAGAGAGGGATGGAGATCAGCGCCATGTGTGACAAACACACCGCCTCCGTGGAGAAGAGTCAGGTAATGCTTGATCTCTCTCTCTCTCTCTCTTTCACATCCACCTTAAATGAATCGTCGCTGATATAAATACAGTGCCATGAACATGTATTTGCCCCCTTCCTGATTTCTGTGTTTTTTGCATATTTATCACTCACAGAGGTTTCAGATCATCAAACCAATTTTAGTATCACACAGAGACAACCCAAGGAAATACAAAATGCAGTTTTGAAATGTTGATTCCATTTATTAAGGCACAAAAAAAAACAAAACTTATCTAACACTATGTGAAAAAGTAATTGCCCCCTGAACCTAATAGGGAGTTGGGCCACCTTTGGCAGCGATAACTGAAATCAAAGCGTTTGCGATAATTTGTGATGAGTCTTTCACAACGCTGTGGAGGGATTTTGGCCCACTCCTCTTTGCAAAATCTTTTCAAGTCAGCCATATTGGAGGGTCGTCTTGCATGAACCGCGCGCTTAAGGTCAGACCACAGCATTTCAATTGGATTTAAATCTGGACTTTGACTTGGCCACTCCAAAACCTTCATTTTGTTTTTCTTGAGCCATTCAGAGGTGGACTTGCTGGTGTGCTTTGGATCGTTGTCCTGCTGCATGATCCAAGAGCGCTTGAGCTTGAGGGCACGAACTGATGGCCTGACATTGTCCTTCAGAATTTTCTGGTAAACACCAGAATTCATTATGCCATCAATCACAGTAAGTTGTCCTGGTCCTGAGGCAGCAAAGCAACCCCAGACCATCACACTGCCACCACCATGCTTTACTGTGGGCATAATGTTCTTTTTGTCAAATGCTGTGCCATTTTTGCGCCAGATGTAGCGGGCTGTGCATCTTCCAAAAAGGTCAATTTTTGACTCATCAGTCCACAAAATGTTTCTCCAAAAGTCTTGAGGATAATCGAGATACCTTTTGGCAAATGTGAGACGGTCCTTTGTGTTCTTTTTTGACAGCAGTGGTTTTCGCCTGGGTACTCTGCCATGGATGCCACCTTTGGCCAGTACCTTTCTTATGGTGGAGTCATGCACACTGACCTTAACTGAGGCCAGCGAGGCCTGCAGTTCCTTTGATGTTTTTTGAGGGTCTTTTGTAACCTCCTGGATTAGCCGCCGTCGCACTCTTGGAGTAATTTTAGGTGGTCGACCACTCCTGGGAAGGTTTGCCACTGTTCCCAGCTTTCTCCATTTGTGGATAATGGCTCTGACAGTGGTTCGCTGGATCCCCACAGCCTTGGAAATGGCTTTGTAGCCTTTTCCAGACTGATGGATCTCGATTACTTTTTTTCTTAATTCTTCTGGAATTTCTTTGGATCGTGGCATGTTCTTGAGATCTTGTAGCCTACTTCACTTTGTCTAACAGATCCAATTTAAGTGATTTCTTGATTTGAACCCAGGTGGTGGCAATCAGGTTTGGGTGTGGCTTGTAGAATTGAACTCAGCTTTCCCAAAAACTGTTGTTAATCACAGTTACTTTGAGTTTTAGCAAGGGGGGCAATTACTTTTTCACATAGGGCCAGATACGTTTTAGATTTTTTTTGTGCCTTAAAACATGGAATCAACATTTAAAAACTACATTTTGTATTTCCTTGGGTTTGTCTCTGTGTGATATTAAAATTGGTTTGATGATCTGAAACCTCTGTGAGTGATAAATATGCAAAAAACACAGAAATCAGGAAGGGGGCAAATACATATTCATGGCACTGTACAACAGTAAAATCCAGATGTGAAAGTGTGAAGATGTGTTTGTGTTTGTGGACGTTGAATGAGTTTTCTATGAGAGATAATGGATAATGAGCTGTGAGTAAGCTGTAACTGTAGAAGCCAAAATAACAGAAAGAAACAGGAAGTCATGAAAAAGGACCTTGTTTAGTCAATCTTAAATCTTTCCATTTATGGTGAAACCGTCAAAGGTCAAATCTTTGTGGTGGTGTGAAGGGTTATTTTTGAGAAGACTGTTTGTGTTGTTCACAAAAGCTTCAAAGTGTCGTAATGTGGCAGAGAAAAATATGATGTTTCATAACGATGAAATCCACCACACAGGAAGTCTGCGATGGCAAAGAGGAACAACAGTCACAAAAACATCCTCTCCATCACTAACTGAGAGACACTAAACATTAAATATTTATTCAAAATGCCACAGAAATGACCATCAACACCTCTGGCAGCCAGTAAAATAACACATTGAGTGTCACTAAAATAGTATTCATCAACCTCAAATCGTTTTCTAGGACAACTTGTTTGTGTACATCACTATTTACATCATTATATCTGTAAACATCTGTTATAATTTTAATACAAATAAATACCCGTATATAGTATATTTGCACTATATCATTGATTTGGATTAAAATTGAGAGTGAATTATATAGCGTATATATAGAGTATAAATCACACTCTTAATTTTACATTAATTTTATAGGGTGAAAATAAACTGATTGAGCCTTTAACAAAGTTATTCATAAATTAAGTTTAAGTCATGTTAGCGGCTCAGTGACAGGACAGGTGAAGGTGAATGTTTTACAGGTATTTAGACACGAAACAGTGTTAGACAAATAATATTTTTGACCTGATGATGGTGCTATAATATAAATCAAAGAGTCATTTGTTATGAGAAGGGTGTGAAAATGTCATGGCCATCCATCTAAAAGTTGTTGAGACATTTCACAGAAAAACCACAAATGCGAACCTCATGGTGGCGCTGGAGGAAACATCAAAGGATCACCAAAGTCAGTAAAATTCGTCTGATGGCCTGAAATTTGGTTCAGATATTCGTGTGCCTCAAAAAGTAGATGAGATATTTCAGTCAGGATCAGAGAGGTTGACCAAAATCCCAGGAGACGCGGCTGAACGTCCATGTTTGTAATTTGTTTTGCATTGCAGCAGGATGAGACAAACAAGTTGCGCAGCACTTTTTAATGTCCCCCAACTTGAAAAAAAACTTTTTTTTTCATGAATCTGGCAGAGCAGTGAAGCCTGGACTAACTTGAGATAAACTCTGTCATACATGCATCCAAAATACAAAAAGAAAAGATTTAATGTCGCCTTTTTTATATCCAGGATGTTAAAGAGTCAGTGGTCACTGATCCTGTACTTGGTTATTTTCTTTTTTTATATTCTGCCAGTAGTTTTCCTTTATACTTTAAAGGAAGTTTGGCGGAGCGTTTTCTTTTTTCTGTAAATATGAAGCCGGAGCGAGCCATCAGTTAGATTAACTTACATAAAAAGTTAATTAGTGTGTTTTAGTAATCCAGGCTAGCTGTTTCCCCCCGTTTCCATTCTTTATGCTAAGCTAAGCTACCTGTCTGTAACTTTACACTCACCTCACAGACATGACAGTGGTGTGTTTTCACGAATCTCCTGTTACCGTGGCCTCAGGTGTGATTCTTACTTACTTACTTTTCTTAGGTGGGTTTCATCGACTACATCGTCCACCCGCTGTGGGAGACGTGGGCCGACCTGGTGCACCCCGACGCCCAGGAGCTGCTGGACACGCTGGAGGAGAACAGGGAGTGGTACCTGAACACCATGCCCCAGTCTCCCTCGCCTCCCCCGGACAGGCACCTGCAGCACGACCGCTTCCAGTTCGAACTCACGCTGGAGGACCTGGAGTACAACAACCACAACCACATACACCTGAGAGACAGCGGCGGGAGGAGCGCGCAGAAAGCCGACGGCGGCGACGGAGACCCGACGCAGGACGGCCAGGAGGAGCCGACGGGGGAGGAACAGAACCATGTGGAGACCGAGAAAGAAGACGAGGAGAACCACAACAGCGAACACAACGGAGTCCAAGACGAAGAGGAGGAGGAGGAGGAGGAGACAACGGAAAGACAGGGAGAAGACGAGGAGGAAGAGGTGAACGAGAACGCGGAGGAGCAGGAGGAGGTGGACCGAGTAGAGGATGAAACAGAAAAAAGAGAGGAAGTGGAGGATGAGGAGGCTAAAGAGGAGGAGGAGAATGAGCAAAATCAGGGAGAAGAAGGAGAACAAGAACAGGAAGAGGAAGGAGGAAAGGACGAAGAGGAAGACGAGGGAGGTGCAGAAGATGAGGAGGCAGAAAAGGAAGAAGGGGAAGGTGAGGAAGAGGTAGAAGGGGAGGTGGAGGGAGAAAAAGAAGGTGAAGGGAGGAGGAGGAGGAGGAGGAGGAAATAAAAAATGAGGAGGCCGAAGTGGAGGAAAATGTGGAAGAAGACGAAGAACAGATGGAGGAGAAAGAGGAAGAAGAAGAGGAGGCGGCGATGGCAGAGACGGAGGAAACTGCAGAGCAAGAGGAGGGGGAGGAGGGGGAGGAGGAGGAAACGGAAGATAAAGCTGAGGAGGAAACAGAAGATGTCAACGAAGAAGAGGAGAAAGAGGAGTTGGAAGAAGTAGAGGAGGAGAAGGAGGAGGCACCGGGTGAGGATGAAGCTGGACAGGAAGAGGCAGAAGAAGAGGAAGAAGCGAATGAGGAAGAGGAGAGTTAGTTGGGTGTAAATGAACGGGGTCAGCGAGAAAAGCCAGGGAGGCTCCGACAGTTCGCTTGATGGAGGACGGCGACGGAGAGCCGAAGCTTGTCGCTCTGACCGCTTTGTCGCGTGACCCTCAACCGCAAACGCCCGAAACAAACTTCACAGACAAACATCGAAGACAGTGGACAGTGCGGCGACCGAATAACCGAACCTGGCCGGAGCGTACGCCTTCCCGAACAGCCGGATTGTTGCAGCGTGTCGATTCAACTGGTAGTGACAGAAGGACCAGAGTCTTCATCACCGAGTATCTGTACATCCATCACTGCCGTAGGGAATAAACTGGGGGTAATAATAATAATACTAATAATGATAATAATAAGAAAAAGAGGCGATGGGCGGGGGGGGGACCTGTTTTATCGACCTTTTGTAGCTCCCAAAAAGTCTAAAAACCTGATAAACGTACATGCAAATAAGTGCTACCCATCATCTCTTCGTCACTGTCGCGTTTACGAGGAAGATCTCACACACACACACACACACACACACACACACCGACCAACCAACAACTGTTAAAAGAATGTCAACTTCCTCCGTTTGTCAGAAAAGAGAATTTAAAAAAATTACTTAAAAATAAAAAAAAAAAGAGTCTGGAAAGTGTAGTCTGTCGTCTTATATGTACTACAAAAACTTTCCGCTTGTGAACGGGATGCTGAGAACACGTCCGGGCTCTAGTCCAGGAGCAGTTTAACCTCCTCACACTCATACTAACCTTAAAATGCTGGATTTCTGAGTAATATCTGGGCCGTTTTTGTGGAGGTGGAAACATCAGCGGTCCGGCACGACGAGGCTGAACCTGTTGTACATGTTGATGTCGGTTCATGTTTAAAAAAACCAAGAAAAAAAACAAAATAAAAAAAAAAACAACAGTATTCATCCCCTCGCCACAGTTTTTCCCAGACTGTGAGTTTGATTCCCGGGCGAATCGTGCCAAACTGTCCCACGACCAGCACTGAGCAATCCAGCCTTCCTCCGAACAAAGGTGGCTACTCGTCCGTGAAGCAATTAACTGTGGGACCAGGGTTAACGGGTGTGATGGTCTTCCACGAATCCCATTTTTTTTTTGGTTTTGTTTTTGTAAAAATGGTATTTGGCACTTTATCTAACACCCCTGTTACATATATGTACATAATAAACATGTATTTTAATCTGCTGATGTCATATAATAAATATGATCAATGAAGTTTGTGGATTGGTGTTTTTTAATTTTTCTACAATGAATAATACCGGGAAGAATGGAAGGAATTTATTTTATGGATCTTCAATTTCCTGTGTTTTATTTTTTAAAGCTGAGCTTTAATAATTAGTCGATTAATCAAACAACAGGAAATTACTTCATTTTACTAATCAATTTTCTGTTTTAGTAAATTATCAAGAAAAAAAATTCCCAACCATTGATGCCTCCAGTTCCATATTATTGTAAATTAAATATCTTTGAATTAAATATCTAATAATAAAACAGGTGATTTACAGATTGTTGAGGTTTTCACTACTTTATGATCTTAAATACACTAAATTACAGATGGATTTATTTAAAGAAATATTAAGAGATTAATTGATAATTAAAATAATTATTGGATACAACACAATTAGAAATACCAAGGGAATTTTGTACTAAATATGGGGAATTATTATGGGGAGTTTGTAATCTCCCAATTAGTCTTGTTGTACATAACAGTTCACCTGAACATGAAATGTGAAATTTGCTGAGTGGAAAACAAACAAATGTATAAAGAATAAAGATACAATAGTAATATGTAATAAAGATTACAAATAGTAAATTAATATTTAATTGGGTTGTAATGGAGCATATCAATAAAAGGAAATTCCAATTTTGTCAGCGGTTAGTACCAAATTAGACAGTTCTCTCCAGGAAACCTCTGAGAAATGATTAGGGAAATTATAATTTAATCATAATTCAGTGATTAAAAAATAATTAGCAGGCTGACAGAAAAATAATCAGCAATTATTTTGACAATCAAAAACATCTGTGGTCTTGTAGTAATTATAATGGGCTTTTTAAAATCTAATTTATGACTTTTTTTATATTTAATCAATAAAATAATCTGCAGTTTAACCAAACATCAAAATAATTGTTAGTTTATTCAGTTTCATTGAACATTTTTAGCTATAAATAGTTATTGTATTGTTATTTAATACTCAGTGTCTTACATGTTCAGCAGTCAGAGACGTATGACTAACCGTCATCTAAATTTTAAATCATGCAAGCAGGTTTTACTGCCTGTTGCATCTCAAACAATCAGCCGATCACTGGATGAATTTAATCTTGAATGAGACTGATAATGTGATTATTTTATTACCATAAAAATGATTTAGTGAGACAGAGATTTTGAGCTTTTTTGTGTCACAGTCTGTATTTGTATTTATTCACGACGTGGCAGAGCTGCACACTGTTGGACTGACAGGCAGACGAGCATTCAAAGAAAACATTCACCAAAAATCCTCTGACAAACCTTCAGTGAAGCCAGTTTTGTAAATCTGACAGTAAGACATGATTAGGCAGGTTGGTGCATTAAATTAGTTGCTCTGGGTTCAGAGATTCACAGTATAAAACAACTCATCAACACTGATCTGGTCAAATTAAATTAACAGTAACTTAGAAAGAGCTCGCTAAAGTCCAAAAATCTACGGTGGCTGAGTGAGCTCAAAAAACACAAGCAAATTAAGAAATACATTCACCAATTTTATAAAGCGAAAATAAGCAAACACAGAAAGCTAAAGTTCCTGAGGGCATTAAATGTCAATAACACAGGTTGCATCATATTCTGTTTCAATTCAAGTAACTTCCTGTATGAGAGATTATCATGTAATGTGAGGAAATGGGGACTCTTATTGTGAAAAAACACTTATTTGACAAGAACAAAATCTTTTAAAGTTAAGTTTAAAGACAGACTGACCCAATATCTGTTGTTGAAATTGAAATATTTGAACAGCATTATGAGTTTTACAATTAAAACTCATGAGTAATTCATGAGTTTCAAGTCACAGTGCTTTGAGCTCTCGACCACCAGCTGCTAAAGTTGTGTTTTTTCATCAGTTTTACAGCAAAGCACAGCACACATTCCTTTAGGCAACATCGCCCTTAAAATAAATACATCTCCAACTTTAAGGCACTTTGGCAACCCCGAATGACACAAATGCACAAAAGCAAATAAATATGAACTTTGATATGCATACATGTAACCAGCTACATATCAGCAAACACATCCTGAATGATCAGACTGAGTTTTGTAATTTCTGTAATTTCCCAGCTTGGGATTAATAAAGTATATAAATCTATCTATCTTTGACAACAGGCCGCAGGCAGCAACAAAAACGCAAAAACTGCACATTAAGACAACAGCAGAGTACAGAATACATGGATCAGGTATTGCTTATATGTTAAATAGAGTTTACCCAACTTTTTAGAATAATATTAATCATTATTTCCTCACTGCTGCATCACAATAGAAGTCATAAAACGCAGAAAAGTTCTTCAAACTAAAACACTAAATGTTTCAGACTTTATATTTATTTGTCGTGGTGTTTGTTTACCTAAAGATGATCGACAAGGTCACAAGTTTCCCACCTTTTTGTTGTCTCTGGGTTCACTTTACTCGCACAGATTTCACTTTTCCCCGCGCAGATGACATCCAGAGTTTTTGTTTCGTTTTAATCTGAGCCTGTGAAGCTTTTAGTGGCCGATCAAAGAAGTCCAGTCGGGAACGTTGTCGATCTCTCCGGACTCGTTCAGCTGTTGGCCTCCGTGTGTCAGAGTCAACTTGTAGCGTAGACGTACCTTTCGCTGAAGGAAAGAGGGAAAGATGTCAGATTTTTCTACTTGATATATTTAGATAAATAATGCAAAATATAATCAATAAATACTTATAATGTTTTATTATGGGTTTAGATACTTATTAGATTAATTATTAATCCCTGGGAGAAACTTCACAGATTAAAATCAGCTCCACCTTCACCAGATGCAGTATTACTGATGAACACATTAATATGTGAATAATATAATCCAATAATATACTTATAACAGAGTATTTCTACAGTGTGGTACTGTACTTTTACTTTTCTTTTTTTTTTTTAAATATCTGTGCACTTCTTCTATCACTGATAATAAGTCAATAGAGCAAAACTACACTGAACCACAAGAAATTATAAAAAAGTAATAATTATAAACATTAACACACTGAAACATAATTATTCTTATATACAAGTACTAAAGTTTGTATCTGTTTCATGTACAATAAATAAATGTGAAGTATGGAGGTGGATCAGTCACTAACGTCAGTGGAGCTCCCCAAACTCACCTTGTGGGGATTAGCCAATAGGAGGACTTGGGAGATGGCAGGTGGAGGCAGGAGAGGGTTGTAAGGAGGAAGGTGAGTCCCTGAGGCAGGCTGGAGCTTCACAAACATGGTCTGCAGGAGAAGTTTTAATTTGAATTTACAGAACAAGTCTCACAGATGTGAAGTGGACACCTCGCGCCCAAAACATGATGAACTTGAACACATCATCTGCATATAAAGGAGCATCTGTATATACTGATACATATTTATACTACTGACCATACTGTATATACCTGACCTATAGTGTATTTAAACACGTTTAAGTAGTATTTGTCTAGATGTTGACAAAAAGTACATAAAATGCCCACATTCTTCATAGATGTCATAGAGTTTATAATTTACACACAACATCTATTGCATCTGTGCAATTTATGAATTACAGTTTTCCCACCATTATAACTGTTTTTTCACATTGCCTTAAATAAGTGACAGAAAAAAAATAAACTGAGAGTCTGAGAGTTTGGTTAACATATATTCACAGATTCCAACTTTCCAGATCAATAACAGTAAAGTGATGTTAATGCAACCTTAGTAAGAAAGACGAGATAAAACGAGATAAAACCCAATTTTCAGCAAAAGTAGATGTCCACTGTGCTGGACAAATAAGGATCAGAACAAGCATGTGTATAGCCTGCCGTGAGTAAGAAGTGACCATCTATAATGTGCAACACCGAATAAGATACTACAAAAATATTCAATATCTTCACTCTATACAGTGTAGTGTCACCAAAATCACTTCATGTCTATGCTTTCCTGGTAATCATACTGCAACAATCGTTTTTTGCATAACTTTGGGGAGTTTTTTTTTTTTTAATTCAACAACTTCACTCAACTTCAGTGTAGTGTATGATTAGACACTATCTAATGACAAAACATCCAGCAGATTGAGAAGATCAGATCAATCTGCTGGAGGCAAAGTTGTGATATCAGGCTGTCTAAATAAAACTGACTTGACCCATCACAGATCTCAGTGCCAGCCCTGACACAAATATATAAAATTCACAATGATATAAAATATAGAAAAGCTGCACAATTTCACATTTGAGAAGCAGGAACCAGATAATGTTTTACTTTGGTAGTTTTCGATGACTTATTTTAATAGTAGGACATTTCAAACACATCAGACAAACATCAGACAGTGCAGAATGAGTTTGAGTTCACACATTTATGCTTTATTTAAAAAGAAAAAGCTTTATTACCTTTGGAACAGCAGCTTGAAACAGGAAGTCTTTCCCTTCGAGGGCAGATGTGTTCACTGTGGAGATGACGACCACGGCAACATCTGGATGACCTGGCGGAGAGTCTTTGGCAAAGTGGAGGGAGATGTGGATCCCGCCCTGATCGTACAACGTGATTGGCTCAAGGTGACCTACAAACAAACAACCAAACAACAGACCTTCAGACAGGAAGTCCACGGGGAAGTAAACACACAGATGAGACCGGCTGGTTCTCCAGACGTGCTGTGGTTTCAGTCTTTGGGATCGTACTGGGTTTGATGGTCTCCATTGGAACAAAGATGTTTTTCAGGACTTGTGAGCAACACGAGCTCTCCTCCAATTTCACAGAAGACCCCGATGGTTCATTGATTAGTTTCTGTGGCTTTGACAGCGATTCTGACACTTCAAAGTGTTGATTGTTGGGAAATGACCTGATAGAAGAAAAGGCATCATTAGTTATTTCAGTAGTAGTAAGGATGGTAAATGAAGCCTGAGAACATTTAATAATGTGTTTTTAAACTAAATCTTGCTGTAAATCTTGCAAACATGTCTTCTTTTGTGCATAACACATCCTGGACTAGAGCCAAAATAAGAACATAAATATTTATATCTAATAATTTATAATATACATGAATATTTTACATAAAGAAATTGTGTGATAAGGATACATCTGGCAGTAAAACAAGATGACAGTAAAACATAAGATGACAACATTTTCATTACATTAAATAAAAACAGAAAACAATATGAAATGAGAAAAGAAAAAAAAATGTGGCTCAGATATACAGACACAAGCTTCCACCACGAGCTTTCTTACAATTTACTGCTCTACAATTTCTTCATATTATTTATATTATTATGAATAAATAATTTCAAAGCATTTACAGAATGATTAACTATGAGTCAGTTTAAAGTATGATCACCATCTACCTTCGTCTTCCCCTTGTGGATTTTACAAATAACTTTTAGGGTGCTGTCAGACTTGACTTGTTCTGTTTGTTTTAATCAAACTTTGGAGTGTTTCGTCTGAGACTCTGGTTGGTTTGTGGTCAAATTACACAGAGTCTATCAACTTTATTATTACCATTATTATTATTATTTTATTTATTTATTTTTTTTTAAGTATACATGCCAAATCCAGACACATCCAGAGCACTGTCTTTAATGGTTACTGATCAAACTAATGTCATTCATTTCATTTCAAATTTTAATCAGAAGATAATCCCTTTGCAACGCACCATCTCATTTTCAAGGAGGCCCTCAGGTACAAAAACATGGAAATTAACAGACATTTAAACATAAAATAAATACACAAATAATAGTAATGAAAATAAATTATGCAATCCAATGGCATTCATGATTTTAAGCGTCTCTGCTCCTTTGTTTTCTCAGTCCTTACCAGACGTTGTTCCCATTTGATGTCGTACTGCTCCCCCCACATCCGCGGGCTGTCAACAACACTCCTCTCCCTCCGTTCTGCTCAATGTTATTCATCTGAACATCTCTGTTAAGCTGACAGAAAGGGATAAACTGTGTTAAACACAGACAAAAACGCACTTTAACTTTTATTTTGACCTTTACACCGCAGCCTCACCTGCAGCAGGTCTTCATAATACGACCTCGAAGTCCCCTGAGTCTGCTTTGAGATCAGATCATCAAACTCTGTAATTACAAGGACAACACATCATTATTTTATGAAACATAATCAGCAACGTCAGAGAGGACAAAGTAGAAATCTGTACTAATGAAGGCCAACCTAGCTCACTGAAGTCCTGGTCAGACATTGATTGCGAAGTGGAGGAAAACATGGGTGAACAGGATTCGAAGGACGGTGGTGAATTGGCTTTTCTGTGCGTCTGTGGAGAGTCCAGCGCTGACAGGTCGATGAGGTGGTAGCTTTTAATCTCCCTGGGACTCGTAGGAACTGGAGGAACAAGAGGAAACGTGGTCAAATACAAGCAGAGCCGAGCGGAGCCAAACAAAAGGTCAAGGTGTTTTCCACAGGGGCTGATAAAAGAAGAAGAAGAAGAAGAATTCTACCATTATTTTTACCCTCCATTTCTTCCACACTTGTGCTCCGCTCTGTTCCACCGTTACACTCCCTCCTCCCCACTCGTTCCTTGTAGGCGTTGACTACAAGTGTCAGCTCGTCGTTAGCCGCCAGGATCTGCGCCAGAGCTGCGTCGTCGTCCATCGTGTCACTGGCCAGGCGGAAGAGGCTGGGCCTGAGCCGGTCGCAGCGCTCGTACAGGGTCTGCAGCGGGAAGAGTTACACTTCTATGAACATAAGTGGAGGTTTGTTGGGCCCAAATATCACTTTCTTACGTGAAACTTGGCCGTATAAGCTCTGATTTTGCAAACAAATATCAAAATACAGATGCAAATCTCTCTCTCCTTGTCTATTTAGCAGCAATGATCTTGTTTTAAGTATCAGCTGTGTTCTGCCAGATTCACACCAATGATAATGTGGATTGGATGTGGAGTGGATGTGGAGTGGATTGGATAGGATCTGTATAGAGAATACTAAATAGAGCTGTCAAAGTAAAAGTACAGTATTTCCCTGAAATATAGCGAAGTAGAAAGTGACAGAAAATGCTATTGCTAATGGTAATAATAAAAAAACAGCACCACACTCAAAGTGTGAAGTGCTAAGATATTAATGCAAACAAATATTTCAATGATCAGTCACACAATGGATCACTATAAAGGAGAAATATTAGAAAAAAAATAAACTGTCAGTACATCTTAAACATTTTGTGAAAACTGCTAACCTCCCAGCTAGACCTGATATGATGATTTTCAGATAAAAACAGGTCAAATCCAGACTGAATCTGAGTGAAAAGTTTTTTTAAAATATCAAATTGCTCTCTGAACAGCATTTCCTGTATTTCAGCACTGACCTAAAAATCAACGTCAGTAAGCCTCAAACACATATCGGGTGAGCCAGTAGAGGGCGATAGAGGGACGACAATCACAGAAACTACACAGCGGCCTCAGGAATCATCGAGCTCTGCGGTCAGCCGTAAACGGACGCTCGACCGTCTGCATAACGTCCAACATACCTTCACGTCGTCACTCGGCTGTAACGAGGCTCCGGTGATCGTGTGCTGGTCCAGAAGCTCTCTGAGCTCTTTGGTGCTGCTCTCCACCTCCTTCAGAGTAGATTCACGCTTTGACAGTTTCTCCGCCTTCTCCTGCTCCTAAAACAAACACAAACTTCACCACATTAATACCAAATGTATAGGATTATGAGTGCGTGTGTTGCAAAGACAGCCATCACCGAGCTCCTCACCTCCTTGATGGTGCTTTTAATGAGTCTGTTGGCAGTTTCCAGGTCTTCAGGACGGGCGCTTTTCAATAATCTGGCTAACAGCTGATGACACGGAGACACATTTTAGCAAGATGAAGCCTACTGGTACATTCGCAGATGTTTTTTAAAACTTAAAACACTCACCTTGGCCTTGTCCTCCTGGTCAAAAACAGACTCTGTGGTCCTCTGTGGTGGAGGCGCCATTATTACTTTGTCAGGCAGTTTTGGGTCTTTTTTCACAATACCTAAAACCACAAAGAGAAGAGTAACGTGGTTTTATTCTTGAGAGAGGGATGTAATACTAAGGGACAAATTAATTTACACCCTTTATATACTGTATATATTGTATTATACTACACTTATACTATATCGTCATATTCTTTACTATACTGCTGTGCTGCTTTATATATTATGTTCATCTGATATTTTATATTCCATACTATATCATGAACTATATTATCCTATTTTATATCAATATGTTATAGGGATTTATTATTATATGTCTTTATTACAAGAGACCACACTAAGTATCACACTTAGTGAACACACAGTGGTGTAACAGTAAATGGCATCACATTACTTACACATATGCCAAACTGTATTTTTCTTTCTAGTTTTACTTTATATATTTCTAATTATGTATATATTTTACATTCTCCACTGTCTTGTTTTACTATCTGTATTTATTTCTGCGGTTGTGCTGCTGCAACACTTGGATTTCCCCTCTGGTGATCAACAAAGGCTTATTTTATCTTATACATCCGTAAATTAATATATCATGTGCATACCCAGTTTTGATGTGTGCATTTTGCTCTATGTGCTTCGAGTGTATTCTGAGGTGTTCTGAGTGTATGCCCGATCCAGACCTTGTTTCTTGAGCATGGAGTAAGCTTCTTGAATCTTTGGTTCTTCTTTAAGCCAAAGCGTCCAGCCGTAGAGGACCTCCGTCACTCTGTCTTTCACTTTCTGTGGAGTCCACGCGCCAAAGTACTGCCCAGAAAACATCAATCAGGCGTTTCATTAGTGTCATTCCTCAGAAAGCAACTTTCACATGGCTAATTTGTGCTTTTATTACTCTGATAACAGACAATTATTTCCTTTTTCTCACTATATTGTGTTGATCTTTTGATAACAGGCTGCGCACGGGGCTCAGTTCAGCTCTCTCTTTGGAAAATAAAACATAATCTGATTCGATGTCATTTTAATCCTGTATACTTGGATTATGCTCATTTTTTGCTGTCGGATTCTTTGACTACATTGACCTGTCTTCACTGTTTCATGGTAACTACTTGGATAATATAAAACCTACATTTTAAGGATGCTAAAAAAATCTTGTCACAAAAAAAAAATCTGTCTAGTGTCTATTTTTCTAATATTTTGTATCTATTGCATTTAGCCCTCTATATGTGTTTATATGATACATATATGTAGTTTATCTTTGACTATTTTTAAATGTACTACAGTATTTTGTATAATATTTTACGTGTGATAATTTCATATCACACGTACATAGTCAATCTAAATTCACAAAGCAGTTTGAACTACTTTTAGTTTACCAAACTATATTTCTATATATATATATATACTATACTATTTCTATATACTATATTTAAAAACAGCTTCTCCAACACTGGCCTTACCTTCGGTGTTAAGACTTTGATTAGTTCATTGAGAAAGCGAAACTTGGCGGCCTCGCTGTGAAACCTCTTTCCACAGTTGTTCATACATGCCTCGAGAACCTGGAAAGCACCAAACCAAAATGAATCCTTACCAATTGAAACTCTTTCAACAAGCGAAAATGGGAGAAAAAAAAGTTATGCAACATAAGAAAGACAGATCCGTCACTGCGCGTCTGCGGTTAACCACCTTTAACTGTCACATGATACGAGGCACATGGACCCCGAGAAGCTTCTCCAAGTTAAGTTTTATAATCAGACACTGCAGCTCTCTTTAATGTGGGGATGATAAACCATGTGTTGTCATAGCAGGTTCAAACACAGATCAGACACTTGAGCAATGTGATAAAAGTTAGTTATAGATATTCTTCACTGGAATGCCCCCCCCCGGGTTAAAACAAAGACAAATGAACGGTCTGTACCTTTAAAGGTTCAGAGTGTAACCCATGAGAGATAGCATTAAATTAAAACAAATATGTACTGTATGTCCACGTAGATACCAAACCAGGGAGACTCTGGTTCTTCTTGCAACTGACTTGAAAACACAAAGAACCAGGAGGGTAACATTATCTGCATGTCGCTTCTGGGAACTAAAGAAATGAATACCCTGAATATTTAACAACAGATAAAAATAAACTCTATCATCTGCATATCATAAAAAGCAACAAAGAACTCGATTGCTTACAGTGAGAGCCTGCAGAGCCTCTTTCTCCTGTGGAGACTGGATTTTATGGGCAAGAAGACGAATGGCCACCTGTGGGCTGAAAGAAGAAAATTAAGATTTAAGTCACATTAAAATGCCTGAGGAGACTGTGAGCAGGGAAAATATTATTTCAGCATCATAGGAAGTGCTGTTAAAACAGTTACTAAATGCTGCCATGCTTGGATGAAGCTAATACAATAGAAACACAAAAAATAAACCTACGAACAAAAGATTTGCTATTCTTTTTTCACTTCTCCGTCGTTGCTAGCTTTAAAATGTCATTGCATTAAATATTATCAAAATCACTTCAATGTGAAATAGGTTTAAACATACAAAGACTCTGTATTAGTGTTTTGGGACGTAACAATAAAACTAAAGAATAAAAATAGACAGCAAATACAAAGTAAGTACTACAACAGTCAAGAAACTTTAAGAAACTAAAAAAAATACTTTAAAAATGTGAAAAATATTATAGAAAATATGTACAATATATCTGTTTTTCTCTTAAATGATACGTTAACGTTGAAAAGGGTCAAATAGGTTAAAGGTGCTGCAGAGTTTTTCCTCCCGCTCACAGGATGGTGCAACTGAGAGGCATTGATCGCAACATGGACGTGGTGCAATTCTTTCTCAAACAACACACTTGCATAAAAGCAAGTTCTAGAAAACTGGAAATGATCTGAAAATACATGCAGGGTTGTGTGAAGGCACATAAC